>CAWUFW010014869.1:0-391438 GCA_963921515.1 Calotriton arnoldi
GGTTGTCTTTAACATACCTACCATAAGAGTCGATTTGGACTGGTGCAAGGTGCCCACTACAATTAGTGGACAGCATATGCCAGGCCAACTTCTCACAGTGGTGTTTCAGGGATTAGTGCAGTGGTGTTAAGGCAGTGTAGGGGGTCTTGCTAGGGGTGGTGTTTCAGGGTTTAGGGCAGTGCAGTGATGTTTGGGCAGTGTAGGGGGTCGTGCTGGGGCTGGTGTTTCAGGGTTTAGGGCAGTGCAGTGGTTTTCGGGCAGTGTACGGGGTTGTGCTGGGGCTGGTGTTTCAGGGTTTAGGGCAGTGCAGTGGTGTTCGGGCAGTGTAGGGGGTCGTGCTGGGGGTGGTGTTTCAGGGTTTAGGGCAGTGCAGTGGTGTTCGGGCAGTGTAGGGGGTTGTGCTGGGGCTGGTGTTTCAGGGTTTAGGGCACTGCAGTGGTGTTCAGGCAGTGTAGGGGTCATGCTGGGGCTGGTGTTTCAGGGTTTTGGGCAGAGCAGTGGTGTTCGGGCAGTGTAGGGGTCGTGCTTGGGGTGGTGTTTCAGGGTTTTGGGCAGTGCAGTGGTGTTCAGGCAGTGTAGGGGGTCTTGCTGGGGGTGGTGTTTCAGGGTTTAGGGCAGTGGTGTTCAGGCAGTGTAGGGGGTCTTGCTGGGGGGTGATGTTTCAGGGTTTAGGGCAGTGCAGTGGTGTTCGGGCAGTGTAGGGGGTCTCACTGGGGGTAGTGTTTCAGGGTTTAGGGCAGTGCAGTGGTGTTTGTGCAGTGTAGGGGTCGTGCTGGGGGTGGTGTTTCAGGGTTTAGGGCAGTGCAGTAGTGTTCGGGCAGTGTAGGGGTCGTGCAGGGGGTGGTGTTTCAGGGTTTAGGGCAGTGCAGTGGTGTTCGGGCAGTGTAGGGGTCATGCTGGGGCTGGTGTTTCAGGGTTTAGGGCAGTGCAGTGGTGTTCGGGCAGTGTAGGGGTCGTGCAGGGGCTGGTGTTTCAGGGTTTAGGGCAGTGCAGTGGTGTTCGGGCAGTGTAGGGGGTCGTGCTGGGGGTGGTGTTTCAGGGTTTAGGGCAGTGCAGTGGTGTTCGGGCAGTGTAGGGGGTCATGCTGGGGCTAGTGGTTCAGGGTTTAGGGCAGAGCAATGGTGTTCAGGCAGTGTAGGGGTTGTGCTGGAGGTGGTGTTTCAGGGTTTAGGGCAGTGCAGTGGTGTTCGGGCAGTGTAGGGGTCTTGCTGGGGGTGGTGTTTCAGGGTTTAGGGCAGTGGCGTTCAGGCAGTGTAGGGGTCTTGCTGGGGGTGATGTTTCAGGGTTTAGGGCAGTGCAGTGGTGTTCGGGCAGTGTAGGGGGTCATGCAGGGGGTGGTGTTTCAGGGTTTAGGGCAGTGCAGTGGTGTTTGGGCAGTGTAGGGGGTCGTGCAGGGGGTGGTGATTCAGGGTTTAGGGCAGTGCAGTGGTGTTCGGCCAATGTAGGTGGTCTTGCTGGGGGTGGTGTTTCAGGCTTTAGTGCAGTGGTGTTCGGGCAGTGTAGGGGGTCAGGCTGGGGGTGGTGTTTCAGGGTTTAGGGCAGTGCAGTGGTGTTCGGGCAGTGTAGGGGGTCGTGCAGGGGGTGGTGTTTCAGGGTTTAGGGCAGTGCAGTGGTGTTCGGGCAGTGTAGGGGGTCGTGCTGGGGGTGGTGTTTCAGGGTTTAGGGCAGTGGTGTTCAGGCAGTGTAGGGGGTCTTGCTGGGGGTGATGTTTCAGGGTTTAGGGCAGTGCAGTGGTGTTCGGGCAGTGTAGGGGGTCATGCAGGGGGTGGTGTTTCAGGGTTTAGGGCAGTGCAGTGGTGTTTGGGCAGTGTAGGGGGTCGTGCAGGGGGTGGTGATTCAGGGTTTAGGGCAGTGCAGTGGTGTTCGGCCAATGTAGGTGGTCTTGCTGGGGGTGGTGTTTCAGGCTTTAGTGCAGTGGTGTTCGGGCAGTGTAGGGGTCAGGCTGGGGGTGGTGTTTCAGGGTTTAGGGCAGTGCAGTGGTGTTCGGGCAGTGTAGGGGGTCGTGCAGGGGGTGGTGTTTCAGGGTTTAGGGCAGTGCAGTGGTGTTCGGGCAATGTAGGGGGTCGTGCTGGGGGTGGTGTTTCAGGGTTTAGGGCACTGCAGTGGTGTTCGGGCAGTATAGGGTGTCGTGCTGAGGGGTGGTGTTTCAGGGTTTAGGGCAGTGCAGTGGTGTTCGGGCAGTGTAGGGGGTCGTGCGGGGGTGGTGTTTCAGGGTTTAGGGCAGTGCAGTGATGTTTAGGCAGTGTAGGGGTCGTGCAGGGGGTGGTGTTTCAGTGTTTAGGGCAGTGCATTGGTGTTCAGCCAGTGTAGGTGGTCTTGCTGGGGGTGGTGTTTCAGGGTTTAGGGCAGTGCAGAGGTGTTTATGGGCAGTGTAGAGGGTCGTGCTGGGGCTGGTGTTTCAGGGTTTAGGGCAGTGCAGTGGTTTTCGGGCAGTGTACGGGGTTGTGCTGGGGCTGGTGTTTCAGGGTTTAGGGCAGTGCAGTGGTGTTCGGGCAGTGTAGGGGGTCGTGCTGGGGGTGGTGTTTCAGGGTTTAGGGCAGTGCAGTGGTGTTCGGGCAGTGTAGGGGGTCGTGCTGGGGCTGGTGTTTCAGGGTTTAGGGCACTGCAGTGGTGTTCAGGCAGTGTAGGGGGTCATGCTGGGGCTGGTGTTTCAGGGTTTTGGGCAGAGCAGTGGTGTTCGGGCAGTGTAGGGGGTCGTGCTTGGGGTGGTGTTTCAGGGTTTAGGGCAGTGCAGTGGTGTTCGGGCAGTGTAGGGGGTTGTGCTGGGGCTGGTGTTTCAGGGTTTAGGGCAGTGCAGTGGTGTTCGGGCAGTGTAGGGGGTCGTGCAGGGGGTGGTGTTTTAGGGTTTAGGGCAGAGCAGTGGTGTTCGGGCAGTGTAGGGGGTCGTGCTGGGGCTGGTGTTTCAGGGTTTAGGGCAGTGCAGTGGTGTTCGGGCAGTGTAGGGGGTCTTGCTGGGGGTGGTGTTTCAGGGTTTAGGGCAGTGGTGTTCGGGCAGTGTAGGGGGTCGTGCTGAGGCTGGTGTTACACAGTTTAGGGCAGTGCAGTGGTGTTCGGGCAGTGTAGGGGTCATGCTGGGGCTGGTGTTTCAGGGTTTAGGGCAGTGCAGTGGTGTTCGGGCAGTGTAGGCAGTCGTGCTGGGGCTGGTGTTTCAGGGTTTAGGGCAGTGCAGTGGTTTTCAGGCAGTGTAGGGGTCGTGCTGGGGCTGGTGTTTCAGGGTTTAGGGCAGTGCAGTGGTTTTCGGGCAATGTAGGCGGTCGTGCTGGGGCTGGTGTTTCAGGGTTTAGGGCAGTGCAGTGGTGTTCGGGCAGTGTACGGGGTTGTGCTGGGGCTGGTGTTTCAGGGTTTAGGGCAGTGCAGTGGTGTTTGGGCAGTGTAGGGGGTCGTGCTAGGGCTGGTGTTTCAGGGTTTTGGGCAGAGCAGTGGTGTTCGGGCTGTGTAGGGGGTCGTGCTTGGGGTGGTGTTTCAGGGTTTAGGGCAGTGCAGTGGTGTTCAGGCAGTGTAGGGGGTCTTGCTGGGGGTGCTGTTTCAGGGTTTAGGGCAGTGGTGTTCAGGCAGTGTAGGGGGTCTTGCTGGGGGTGATGTTTCAGGGTTTAGGGCAGTGCAGTGGTGTTTGGGCAGTGTAGGGGGTCTTGCTGGGGGTAGTGTTTCAGGGTTTAGGGCAGTGCAGTGGTGTTCGGGCAGTGTAGGGGGTCGTGCTGGGGGTGGTGTTTCAGGGTTTAGGCAGTGCAGTAGTGTTCGGGCAGTGTAGGGGGTCGTGCAGGGGTGGTGTTTCAGGGTTTAGGGCAGTGCAGTGGTGTTCGGGCAGTGTAGGGGTCGTGCTGGGGCTGGTGTTTCAGGGTTTAGGGCAGTGCAGTGGTGTTCGGGCAGTGTAGGGGGTCGTGCAGGGGGTGGTGTTTCAGGGTTTAGGGCAGAGCAGTGGTGTTCGGGCAGTGTAGGGGGTCGTGCTGGGGCTGGTGTTTCAGGGTTTAGGGCAGTGCAGTGGTGTTCGAGCAGTGTAGGGGGTCTTGTTGGGGGTGGTGTTTCAGGGTTTAGGGCAGTGGTGTTCGGGCAGTGTAGGGGGTCTTGCTGGGGGTGATGTTTCAGGGTTTAGGGCAGTGCAGTGGTGTTCGGGCAGTGTAGGGGTCTTGCTGGGGGTAGTGTTTCAGGGTTTAGGGCAGTGCAGTGGTGTTCGTGCAGTGTAGGGGGTCGTGCTGGGGATGGTGTTTCAGGGTTTAGGGCAGTGCAGTAGTGTTCGGGCAGTGTAGGGGGTCGTGCATGGGGTGGTGTTTCAGGGTTTAGGGCAGTGCAGTGGTGTTCGGGCAGTGTAGGGGGTCGTGCTGGGGGTGGTGTTTCAGGGTTTAGGGCAGTGCAGTGGTGTTCGGGCAGTGTAGGGGTCGTGCTGAGGCTGGTGCTTCACGGTTTAGGGCAGTGCAGTGGTATTCGGGCAGTGTAGGGGGTCGTGCTGGGGCTGGTGTTTCAGGGTTTAGGGCAGTGCAGTGGTGCTCGGGCAGTGTAGGGGGTCGTGCTGGGGCTGGTGTTTCAGGGTTTAGGGCAGTGCAGTGGTGCTCGGGCAGTGTAGGGGGTCGTGCTGGGGGTGGTGTTTCAGGGTTTAGGGCAGTGCAGTGGTGTTCGGGCAGTGTAGGGGTCATGCTGGGGCTGGTGTTTCAAGGTTTAGGGCAGCGCAGTGGTGTTCGGGCAGTGTAGGGGGTCGTGCTGGGGCTGGTGTTTCAGGGTTTTGGGCAGAGCAGTGGTGTTCGGGCAGTGTAGGGGGTCGTGCTGGGGCTGGTGTTTCAGGGTTTAGGGCAGTGCAGTGGTGTTCGGGCAGTGTAGGGGGTTGTGCTGGGGGTGGTGTTTCAGGGTTTAGGGCAGTGGTGTTCGGGCAGTGTAGGGGTCTTGCTGGGGGTGATGTTTCAGGGTTTAGGGCAGTGCAGTGGTGTTCGGGCAGTGTAGGGGGTCTTGCTGGGGGTAGTGTTTCAGGGTTTAGGGCAGTGCAGTGGTGTTCGGGCAGTGTAGGGGGTCGTGCTGGGGGTGGTGTTTCAGGGTTTAGGGCAGTGCAGTGGTGTTCGGGCAGTGTAGGGGGTCGTGAAAGGGGTGGTGTTTCAGGGTTTAGGGCAGTGCAGTGGTGTTCGGGCAATGTAGGGGGTCGTGCTAGGGGTGGTGTTTCAGGGTTTAGGGCAGTGCAGTGGTGTTCGGGCAGTGTAGGGGGTCGTGCAGGGGCTGGTGTTTCAGGGTTTAGGGCAGTGCAGTGGTGTTCGGGCAGTGTAGGGGGTCGTGCTGGGGGTAGTGTTTTAGGGTTTAGGGTAGTGCAGTGGTGCTTGTGTAGTGTAGGGGGTCATGCTGGGGGTAGTGTTTTAGGGTTTAGGGTAGTGCAGTGGTGTTTGTGTAGTGTAGGGGGTCATGTTTTAGGGTAGTGCAGTGGTGTTTGTGTAGTGTAGGGGGTCGTGCTGGGGTAGTGTTTTAGGGTTTAGGGTAGTGCAGTGGTGCTTGTGTAGTGTAGGGGTCGTGCTGGGGTAGCGTTTTAGGGTTTAGGGTAGTGCAGTGGTGTTTGTGTAGTGTAGGGGGTCGTGTTTTAGGGCAGTGCAGTGGTGTTTGGGTGGTGTAGGGGGTCGTGCTGGGGGTAGTGTTTTAGGGTTTAGGGTAGTGCAATGGTGTTTGTGTAGTGTAGGGGGTCATGCTGGGGGTAGTATTTTAGGGTTTAGGATAGTGCAGTGGTGCTTGTGTAGTGTAGGGGGTCATGCTGGGGGTAGTGTTTTAGGGTAGTGCAGTGGTGTTTTTGTAGTATAGGGGGTCATGTTTTAAGATACAACGCTCCAATACCTGACCAGCCTGCACTACATAAAACTGCAAAAACTAAAAATAAAAAGTGTTTTGCACACTTTTGTCATTGGGCTATATGTGGGCTACATCTGGGTAATATTTGTGCTACATTTGGGCTCTTTTTCACTGGTGGCCATCTTGGAAGACTTCTTTGTTATGAAGTTTCCTAATTTCCTCATTTACTGCAGTCTCCTCAGTAGGAAATGCTTTCAGTTTTTACTTTGATTCCATCAAGAAGGCATTCAGATGTGTCTCACATTTGCCATAAATTCAGAATGTTAGCACGCTAGTTGCTCATTAGATCACTGTAGTAAAGCTACTGCTCACCTGGGAGTTAACTGGAAGTCTGCTGCTGGTATTGAAAGTGATTGTTTTAGTCTGCATGTCAGAATTTTCTAATGAAATAGAAGAGGATTTGAGATCTCACTTAAAACATGCCCTAATTTTTCTTTCTGCAGCACTAACCATAATTTCTATTTCAAAAAGAACCCCCTCATTTTGTTCCTTTTTAAATTGAATGTTTTAAGTGTTTCCGGTTTATTCCAATCAAGATGGCTTCAGGTGTGCCATACTTTTGTCATAAGTTAGGCTGTTAGCGCTCTAGTTGTTCTTTAGAACACTCTGGGAAGCTGCAGTAGAACACAAAGGCATCAACTGGCAGGCTGCTCCTGTTGAAATATAACAGGAAGATATTTGAGATCACACTTGAAACATGTCCTAATTTTTCTTTCTACAGCACTAACCATAATTTCTATGACAAAATGAACCCCATCATTTTGTTCCTTTTTAAATTAAATGTTTTAACCCTTTCCATGCTCATGACGAGCTCAGCTCGTCATGCTGCGCGGTAGCGCTGTGCGCATGACGAGCTGAGCTCGTCACGACCCCACCCGCGATCGGAATGTCCAGCATACGAGCGGAATTCCGATCGCGGTCAAGGGGTTAAGTGTTACCAGTTTATTCCAATCAAGATGGCTTCAGGTGTGCCATACTTTTGTCATAAGTAAGGCTGTTAGCACTCTAGTTGTTCTTTAGAACACTCTGGGAAGCTGCAGTAGAACACAAAGGAATCAACTGTCAGTCTCTGCCCTTGTTGGATGTACATGTTTTACTGAGAATGTCAGACTTCATTCTCACATGACTGAGAAAGATAATGTGAATTTACAGAAAATACGCTCTCATTTTAGCTTCTGGAGCACCTTCCAAAACTCTATGGGACAAGCATGTGAAAATAGTTTTCTCTCAAACATGATTCATGAGATCCCAGCAGAAGGTTTTTCACAGGTTAAAATCACCTTAGAACACACCACAATTCCTGAAATTAGTATGGTACCATCAACAAATGAATTCTAATGTAACTAAAGTCTGTTATCACCCTTTATAGTTCTCCTTTTGGTAACCCTCAAAATCTTTGATTCACTACAATGCATTTCAATGGGGTACTATCATGTATATTGGTCTCAAGATGGCTGCCAGCAATTCCAGGATGAAGTGCTGACAGCCAGTCAGATCTCACAAGTTTCCAACTTGTTGGGGCGCTCCGGTCCGCTCCTATCCTGAAATTCTGGGGGTGATTCGTCAAGTGGGGGCTGAGAAAAAAGGGGGGTCCCAAAACGTGTTTTCCCCATGCAATTTTCCATAGGAACCTTTAGTCGCAGCTACAGCCCGAACTGCTTAACGGAATTACACCAAATTTGGCAAAAAGGTAGCCCTTGGTTCAGAGTCGTGCCTTTTGGTTAAATGGTGTAAATCCGTTCAGTAGATCCTGAGAAAATCAAAAGAAAAATCACATATATATCTTTGGCCACGGAGGGTCTGCGTACCCTGAGCGCACCCTCCCGATCACGAGCTGTATGCTAATTGGCTGTCAACACTCCAAACCAGGAAGTGTTGGCAGCCATCTTGTTCCTCGGTAGAACCGAGGCACAAGAAACAAGTTCGCAAAACGCAAAAAGGGGGCAGGGTAGAAACACCCTGACCCCCTAGGCCTGTTTAGGGGGTCCCACAAGGACCCCCAGGGCCCCAAAAAATATTTTTTTTTTTTTAAATCGGCGGGATGCGCTTAGGATGCGCGGATCCCGCCGCGAAAAAAAAAACGAAGCACGGGCTCCCGCGCTTTGTTGTTATATGGCCCCCGGGTGGGCCAAGTCCCGGGGGCATGCGGGGGTTTATGAAAAGATTTGATGGGGGGCCTCTAAGGCCCCCCCAAGCCCCAGGGACTGCCACCCCCTGGGGCTTTCAATAAAATGGTGCGGGAGGGCACTCGGCCTCCCGCAGCCCCGGGGACCGCCACCCCCGGGGCTTCTTTTTAAAAAAAAAATTACCTGTATGGGGGCTCGAGCCCCACATGCCCCGGGACCGCCACCTCCCGGGGCACTAAGAATTGAATGTGGGGGTCCGGTTCGGACCCCGAGCCCCGGGACCACCACCTCCCGGGGGCTGTGTGCATGTGAAGGGAGGGGCCGCGCGACCCCCTCCTGGAGCCTGTGATGGCCCTGGGGACTGCCACCCCCCAAGGCCGGCTCCTGCAGTGTCCCGGGGTGCCCACCCCCGGGACACTGTAGTTTGCTATGGCAGGGCGGGAATTAAGTTGGGGAATTAATTCCCCTTGAATCCTGAGGGACCCTGGGGGCCAACTAGCCCACCAGGTACCTCCAGTGCGCGCCACAGGGTTGCGTTGCAGAGAGGTGGTCCAGGCCACGCCCCTTTTTACACCTCTGTGCAACGCAGCTCTGTGGCGCTTACTGGAGGTACCTGGTGGGCTAGTTGGACCCCATGGACCCTTAGGATTCAAGGTGACTTTATCCCCCAACTTAAAATGGCCAGAGGGCGTGTTTGCACACATGTAACCTCAGGCCCCCCCTCCCTACACCAGTGTGCAAACGTGCCCCATGGCGCGTTTTAAGAGGAAGTTTTAATCCCCCTGCCCTATTATGTACTAGGGCCTTACAGAGGAGGTCATGCTAATCACAGGGGTACCCCAACGCATAGTGTTCCCTAGTGTATGTAGGTGTTTTCACTGTATTATAAGTGTCTTTTAGCATAGCACTGGCTCTAGGCCTGGTTAGTCAGAGTCAGTTACCACCAGTACCCATCTGAAAAAGATGTGGGCACAGGATGATTTTGCAACAAGGCCTCTTTCTGCTCCTCTGTTGGTTCTTTCTGCACGTCTTGCTTCTTCCTGGATTTTTATTCGTCTTTGTGGACTTCTGTTTCTTTCGACATTTCTTTTGCTTCTTTCTGTGCATTTTTTCTTCTTTCTTCACATGTCCTACTTCTGTAGGCATAGTTACAAACTAGCATTTGAAAAACCTTTGAAATTCACTGAAAAAACCATAGGTTTCAGGCACGTTATAGTTAGAAATTAGCATTTAAAAAACCTTTGAAATTCAATGAAAAAACCATAGGTTTCAGGCACGTTATAGTTAGAAATTAGCATTTAAAAAACCTTACAAATTCACTGAAAAAACCATAGGTTTTAGGGACAGTTATAGTTAGTTGGACATTGCACTCGTACAAAACCCGTGAAATTCCCCCATTATAGTTAGTTCAGCTAACTATAACTCGCGCCCCGCAATGCACTGCTGATGACGTCACATATTACATCACTCATGACATGGTCAGTGACATCACTGATGACATCACTGATGACATCTCAAATGACATCACTGATGACATCACTGATGACATCATCCATGTGATAACTTGATGCATCTTCTCACACCCTAATATAACCTTTGATACACCCACTCTAAATTACAGACTGCTATTCTCAAAACCATAGACACTCCAACACCAATAACTACATACCCACTCACTGATTCTTAGGTCTACACACACATCCACTCACTCACCCGTACAGTCACTCATACTTACGGTCACTCAGTACGGGACTATCATATGCACTCATACACCTATATAGACACTCACACACCGCCACTCATCCATAGAGGTACTCACACACCTAGTCAGTCATGCAAATAATTAATCACACTGCCATTTACTCACCTATACAGTTATACACACACCAGCTCACTTACTCATACAAATACTAGCACATTCTTACGCTCTTATACAATCACTGATACAAGTACACACTCATCCATACAGCCACTCTCACAATCACACACTCTCACTTATAGCCATTTATATACTCCAACACACATATATACTGCCTTTCACATATGTAGTTACTCACACATGTACCACTGAGATATACATTCACTCACTAACATACCCATACACACACTCACCCATCCATACAGTCCATCACAGATGCACTCTTGAAACCATGCACCCAGTGAATCACCCACTCACACATCTATGCACAGAGTCATACACATCCCACCCACACAAACACTCAGGCACCCATACAGATACTCAGACAACCAATCAATAACTCATATAGACACTTATGTAGTTATTCACAAACCCATACAGTCACTTACACACCAACAGACAGACGGATACAGAGATTCACACAGTTTAGTCACTAACCCATGCATTCAGTAAGATACGTTTAATCACTCACTTATAGAGTCAGTCACGCACCTACTAAATCATCCATTCAGACACCTATACACCCACTCATTCTTCAATACACCTTTCCCTATATATATTAAACATATTTAAACTTTACAGAAACACACAGTCACTGGATGATGTCATTTGAGATGTCATCAGTGATGTCACTGACCATGTCATGAGTGATGTAATATGTGACGTCATCAGCAGTGCATTGCGGGGCGCGAGTTATAGTTAGCTGAACTAACTATAACGGGGAATTTCACGTGTTTTGTACAAGTGCAATGTCCAACTAACTATAACTGTCCCTAAAACCTATGGTTTTTCAGTGAATTTGTAAGGTTTTTAAATACTAATTTCTAACTATAACGTGCCTGAAACCTATGGTTTTTTCAGTGAATATATATATATATATATATATATATATTTTTTTTTTCACATGAGTTGCTCCTTCCGTCTCCCCCCGCCCTTGGCAGGCAGATCGTTACATGCCGGTGGACCACACCGGACATCAATAGTCCTTCAACAGTAATAAAACGATCACTCCGAGGTATTTATCGCCACCAGATGTTTAATTTTCAGTAGTAACGCGTTTCGCCTGTCACAGCAGGCTTGCTCACACACTGAGTAGTGGGACGGACACACATATATATTGTGTACTACAGAGGAAATCGAAACCAAAAACGGACTTAATCCAGGCAGTCCAGTATTATGTGAATACAAGGCGGCCATATTGGACTGGTGCTATATCTTATTTTGTATATATACATTGAGTGATATACAGTGATGTAGTGATTCTATACTGTCTATCTACCCATCCCTATGAGTATACCACATTATAATATAGAACTATTCTTGCCATAGTGCCATAATTCTGATTTAATCGACTCAAAGCACCAGGTGTAAATCAAATCGAACTTAGGTACACAGTCCAGTGTATGTACATTCTAAGGTAGCCTTGAAGAAATAATGTTTTAGGTTGTGTACACAGGATACAAAGTTACAATACCTCCTATATGTAACCCGTAGTTTAACCATTCAATAAAATGCGGTACATTGCTTCCACTATAGTATTTATACATTTTGAGCGGCAAAGTGCCCGAGGAAAATGATATATCCCTATTGATATTTGCCTATAGCACAAAAAGTAAAGAGCTTTAAGTAATAGATATAGAGCTGCAGAGATATGAGAGACATAGTGTCATAGTGTTCACATGAAGCAATGTAACGAATGTGATATACTTGATTCACTTGATATAGTACCACATAGTGTCATATTTCCTTATGTCGACATAGTGTCAAATATTGTATTAATGTAGTCCAGTAAACAACCTAATCTATTCCTGTCCGTACATCAGATATTGGAGTTTGTCCTCCCATCTATACAAAAAATTAGTCTTAACAAACTAAACAATGTCAAGTGCATGTGATATTATTATTAGCAACACACTTCTACTCCCATGTTCTCCCATCCCCTCATATCACCAATGCATAGCAATATATACAGAAATGAACACATAATGTATTATTAGGAACAAAATGTTCTCTCTTATCTGTAGGGAAAGGCGGGATGATTCTGTATCACGCAGATTCGTGATGTCGAAGAAAAGGGTAGGGGAAACCATCAGTCCACACCGGAGACCGCCCCTTCCTTTCCTCCTGTGATTAAAAGAAAGAAAAATCATATATAAATATAATGATATGAGATTAAAAAGTATTTTTTCAGTCAATATCATACAAATTCAATACCACATTTTTATGCAGACACAAGTATCGCTATACCACTAAACAGTTGTGATGTGTACATGAGAAGCCCTGAATTCAATATATTTCAAATAGTCTATATTTGCTAAAGTAAGGATACAATTTAGTATTCGTGTAAGTGTATACTTAATTCTTCGTCTTGGTTGTGGCCCCCAGGGTATTTAGTTTGTAGATTGATAATGTGCCATGATTCTCGCTGTCTCAATTGGAGCTCCCTATTTCCACCTCTTCTATTGTGCTCAATTTGTTCTATTGCAAAGTATGCGAGTAGTGCGCTGTTAGAAATATGGTATTCAGCAAAGTGTCGTGCTACTGGGTAATGGGGGTCTTTGTTGTTAATTGCCCTCATATGTTCCATTACTCTCTTTTTGGCTGCCAAAGTGGTGCTGCCCAAGTATCGTAGCTTGCATGGGCATTCGAGAATGTAAATCACGTAATTAGATCCACAAGTCAGAAATTGTTCTATAGTTTTTTCAGATGTTGTTGTTAAATATTTCTTATGCATCTGGCTATTGCAGCATGCCCTGCAATGACCGCAAGGGAAGAATCCCTGTAAATTAAATTGTGTTTTAACATGTTTACTAGTTATGTCCCCTTTCATGAGAATATCCTTGAGATTCTTTCCTTTCCTATAGGTTATTTGTGGGCGTCTGGGTAAATCTTTAGCCAAAGTCGGTTCACATGTTAGGATATTCCAATTTTGGTTTAAGATTTTGGAAATCTCCTTGGATTCAGAATTATAAGTGAGAATGACTCTAAGTTGGTTCTCTTCGTCTACCTTGGTTTTCTCTTGTAGTGTCAATTCTCTGGGATTTTACAGACCAAATCTAAGTTCGATTTGATTTACACCTGGTGCTTTGAGTCGATTAAATCAGAATTATGGCACTATGGCAAGAATAGTTCTATATTATAATGTGGTATACTCATAGGGATGGGTAGATAGACAGTATAGAATCACTACATCACTGTATATCACTCAATGTATATATACGAAATAAGATATAGCACCAGTCCAATATGGCACGCCTTGTA
The DNA here is from genome assembly GCA_963921515.1 of Calotriton arnoldi. Classification (NCBI taxonomy): domain Eukaryota; kingdom Metazoa; phylum Chordata; class Amphibia; order Caudata; family Salamandridae; genus Calotriton; species Calotriton arnoldi. The sequence goes on from CAWUFW010014869.1 coordinate 13,117, forward strand.
TTCACATAATACTGGACTGCCTGTATTAAGTCCGTTTTTGGTTTCGATTTCCTCTGTAGTACACAATATATATGTATGTCCGTCCCACTACTCAGTGTGTGAGCAAGCCTGCTGTGACAGGCGAAACGCGTTACTACTGAAAATTAAACATCTGGTGGCGATAAATACCTCGGAGTGATCGTTTTATTACTGTTGAAAGAATATATATATATATATATATATATATATATTCACTGAAAAACCATAGGTTTTAGGGACAGTTATAGTTACTTGGACATTGCACTCGTACAAAACCCGTGAAATTCCCCGTTATAGTTAGTTCAGCTAACTATAACTCGCGCCCGCAATGCACTGCTGATGACGTCACATATTACATCACTCATGACATGGTCAGTGACATCACTGATGACATCACTGATGACATCTCAAATGACATCACTGATGACATCATCCATGTGATAATTTCATGCATCTTCTCACACCCTAATATAACTTTTGATACACCCACTCTAAATTACAGACTGCCATTCTCAAAACCATAGACACTCCAATACCAATAACTACATACCAACTCACTGATTCTTAGGTCTACACACACATCCACTCACTCACCCGTACAGTCACTCATACTTACAGTCACTCAGTACAGGACTATCATATGCACTCATACACCTATATAAACACTGACACACCGCCACTCATCCATAGAGGTACTCACACACCTAGTCAGTCATGCAAAAATTAATCACACACCCATTTACTCACCTATAGAGTTATACACACACCAGCTCAATAACTCATACAAATACTAGCACATTCATACGCTCTTATACAATAACTGATACAAGCACACATGCATCCATACAGCCACTCTCACAATCACACACTCTCACGTATAGCCTTTTAAATACTCTAACACACATATATACTTCCTTTTACATATGTAGTTACTCGCACATGTACCACTGAGATATACATTCACTCACTAACACACCCATACACACACTCACCCACCCAAGCAGTCCATCACAGACGCACTCTTCAAATCATGCACCCAGTGAATCACCCACTCACACATCTATGTACAGAGTCGCACACACCCCACCCACACAAACACTCAGGCACCCATACAGATACTCAGACAACCAATCAATAACTCATATAGACACTCATGTAGCTATTCACAAACCCATGCAGCCACTTACACAGCAACAGACAGACGGATACAGACATTCACCCAGTTTAGTCACTAACCCATGCATTCAGTAAGATACGTTTAATCACTCACTTATACAGTTAGTCACGCACCTACTAAATCATCCATTCAGACACTTATACACCCACTCACTCTTCAATACGCCTTTCCCTATATATATTAAACATATTTAAACTTTACAGAAACACACAGTCACTGGATGATGTCATCAGTGATGTCATCAGTGATGTCATTTGAGATGTCATCAGTGATGTCATCAGTGATGTCACTGACCATGTCATGAGTGATGTAATATGTGACGTCATCAGCAGTGCATTGCGGGGCGCGAGTTATAGTTAGCTGAACTAACTATAACGGGGGAATTTCACGGGTTTTGTACGAGTGCAATGTCCAAGTAACTATAACTGTCCCTAAAACCTATGGTTTTCAGTGAATTTGTAAGGTTTTTAAATGCTAATTTCTAACTATAACGTGCCTGAAACCTATGGTTTTTCAGTGAATATATATATATATATATATATATATATATTCACAGAAAAACCATAGGTTTCAGACAAGTTATAGTTAGAAATTAGCATTTAAAACCTTTGAAATTCACTGAAAAAACCATAGGTTTTAGGGACAGTTATAGTTAGTTGGACATTGCACTCGTACAAAACCCGTGAAATTCCCCTGTTATAGTTAGTTCAGCTAACTATAACTCGCGCCCCGCAATGCACTGCTGATGACGTCACATATTACATCACTCATGACATGGTCAGTGACATCACTGATGACATCACTGATGACTCTCAAATGACATCACTGATGACATCACTGATGACATCATCCAGTGACTGTGTGTTTCTGTAAAGTTTAAATATGTTTAATATATATAGGGAAAGGCGTATTGAAGAATGAGTGGGTGTATAAGTGTCTGAATGGATGATTTAGTACGTGAGTGACTGACTCTACAAGTGAGTGATTAAACGTATCTTACTGAATGCATGGGTTAGTGACTAAACTGTGTGAATGTCTGTATCCGTCTGTTTGTTGGTGTGTAAGTGGATGCATGGATTTGCGAATAGCTACATGAGTGTCTATATGGGTTATTGATTGGTTCTCTGAGTATCTGTATGGCTGCCTGAGTGTTTGTGTGGGTGGGGTGTGTGTGACTCTATACATAGATGTGTGAGTGGGTGATTCACTGGGTGCATGATTTCAAGAGTGCATCTGTGATGGACTGCTTGGGTGGGTGAGTGTGTGTATGGGTGTGTTAGTGAGTGAATGTATATCTCAGTGGTACATGTGCGAGTAACTACATATGTAAAAGGCAGTATATATGTGTGTTAGAGTATTTAAATGGCTATAAGTGAGAGTGTGTTATTGTGAGAGTGGCTGTATGGATGCGTGTGTGCTTGTATCAGTTATTGTATAAGAGCGTAAGAATGTGCTAGTATTTGTATGAGTAAGTGAGCTGGTGTGTGTATAACTGTATAGGTGAGTAAATGGGTGTGTGATTAATTTTTTGCATGACTGACTAGGTGTGTGAGTACCTCTATGGATGAGTGGCGGTGTGTGAGTATTTATATAGGTGTATGAGTGCATATGATAGTCCTGTACTGAGTGACTGTAAGTATGAGTGACTGTACAGGTGAGTGAGTGGATGTGTGTGTAGACCTAAGAATCAGTGAGTGGGTATGTAGTTTTTGGTGTTGGAGTGTCTATGGTTTTGAGAATGGCAGTCTGTAATTTAGAGTGGGTGTATCAAAAGTTATATTAGGGTGTGAGAAGATGCATGAAATTATCACATGGATGATGTCATCAGTGATGTCATTTGAGATGTCATCAGTGATGTCATCAGTGATGTCACTGACCATGTCATGAGTGATGTAATATGTGACGTCATCAGCAGTGCATTGCGGGGCGCGAGTTATAGTTAGCTGAACTAACTATAACAGGGGAATTTCACGGGTTTTGTACGAGTGCAATGTCCAACTAACTATAACTGTCCCTAAAACCTATGGTTTTTCAGTGAATTTCAAAGGTTTTTAAATGCTAATTTCTAACTATAACTTGTCTGAAACCTATGGTTTTTTCTGTGAATTTCAAAGGTTTTTTAAATGCTAATTTCTAACTATAACGTGCCTGAAACCTATGGTTTTTTCAGTGAATTTCAAAGGTTTTTAAATGCTAATTTCTAACTATAACGTGCCTGAAACCTATGGTTTTTTCAGTGAATTTCAAAGGTTTTTTAAATGCTAATTTCTAACTATAACGTGCCTGAAACCTATGATTTTTAAGTGAATTTCAAAGGTTTTTTAAATGCTAGTTTCTAACTATGCCAACAGAGGTAGGACATGTGAAGAAAGAAGAAAAAACGCACAGAAAGAAGCAAAAGATGTGCAGAAAGAACCAACAGAGGAGCAGAAAGAGGCCTTGTTGCAAAATCATCCTGTGCCCACAACTTTTTCAGACGGGTACTGGTGGTAACTGACTCTGACTAACCAGAGCCAGTGCGCGTTTGCACAGTGGTGAAGGGAGGGGGCCTGAGGTGACATGTGTGCAAACGCGCCCCGTGGCGCGTTTTAGGTTGCGGGATTAAGTCCCCTTGAATCCTGAGGGTCCCTGGGGCCCAACTAGCCCCCAGGTACCTACAGTTAGGACCACAGAGCTGAGTTGCGAGAGGCGTTCCGAGGCCACGCACCTTTTTCACCTCTCTGCAACGCAACTCTGTTGTGCTTACTGAAGGTACCTGGTGGGCTAGTTGGCCCCCAGGATTCAAAGGGAATTAACTCCCCAACTTAAAACGCACCACAGGGCGTGTTTGCGCACATGTCACCTGAGGCCCCGCCCCTCCTTTCACCACTGTGCAAACGCGCCCATGGCGCGTTTTAAGTTGGGGGATTAGGTCACCTTGAATCCTGAGAGTCCCTGGGGCCCAACTAGCCCACCAGGTACTTCCAGTAAGCACCACAGGCCTGCGTTGCAACGCCTGTAACAAATTGTGCAGTTGTGTTTAGGTAGTGAAGAGGGTCGTGCTGGGGGTAGTGTTTTAGGGTTTAGGGTAGTGCAGTGGTGTTTGTGTAGTGTAGGGGGTCATGCAGGGGGTAGATTTAGGGTTTAGGGTAGTGCAGTGGTGTTTGGGTAGTGTAGGGAGTCGTGCTGGGGGATTGTTTTAGGGTTTAGGGTAGTACAGTGGTGTTTGGGTAGTGTAGGGGGTCGTGCTGGGGTTAGTGTTTTAGGGTTTTAGGGTTTAGGGTAGTGCAGTGGTGTTTGGGTAGTGTAGGGGATACTGCTGGGGGTAGTGTTTTAGGGTTTAGGGTAGTGCAATGGTGTTTGGGTAGTGTAGGGGTACTGCTGGGGGTAGTGTTTTAGGGTTTAGGGTAGTGCAGTGGTGTTTGGGTAGCGTAGGGGGTACTGCTGGGGGTAGTGTTTTATGGTTTAGGGTAGTGCAGTGGTGTTTGGGTAGTGTAGGGGTTCGTGCTGGGGTAGTTTTTTAGGGTTTAGGGTAGTGCAGTGGTGTTTGTGTAGTGTAGGAGGTCGTGTTTTAGGGTTTAGGGTAGTGCAGTGGTCTTTGGGTAGTGTAGGGGTTGTGCGGGGGTAGTGTTTTAGGGATTAGGGTAGTGCATTGGTATTTGGGTAGTGTAGGGGGTCATGCAGGGGTAGTGTTTTAGGGTTTAGGGCAGTGCAGTGGTGTTTAGGTAGTGTAGGGGGTCGTGCTGGGGGAGTGTTTTAGGGTTTAGGGCAGTGCAGTGGTGTTCGGGTAGTGTAGGGGGTCGTGCTGGGGGAGTGTTTTAGGGTTTAGGGCAGTGCAGTCGTGTTCGGGTAGTGAAGGGGGTCGTGCTGGGGGAGTATTTTAGGGTTTAGGGTAGTGCAGTGGTGTTCGGGTAGTGTAGGGGGTCATGCTGGGGGTAGTGTTCTAGGGTTTAGGGCAGTGCAGTGGTGTTCGGGCAGTGTAGGGGGTCGTGCTGGGGGTGGTGTTTTAGGGTTTAGGGCAGTGCAGTGGTGTTCGGGCAGTGTAGGGGGTCGTGCTGGGGGTGGTGTTTCAGGGTTTAGGGCAGTGCAGTGGTGTTCGGGCAGTGTAGGGGGTCGTGCAGGGGGTGGTGTTTCAGGGTTTAGGGCAGTGCAGTGGTGTTCGGGCAGTGTAGGGGGTCGTGCAGGGGTGGTGTTTCAGGGTTTAGGGCAGTGCAGTGGTGTTCGGGCAGTGTAGGGGGCGGTGCAGCGGGTGGTGTTTCAGGGTTTAGGGCAGTGCAGTGGTGTTCGGGCAGTGTAGGGGGTGGTGCAGGGGGTGGTGTTTCAGGGTTTAGGGCAGTGCAGTGGTGTTCGGGCAGTGTAGGGGGTCGTGCAGGGGTGGTGTTTCAGGGTTTAGGGCAGTGCAGTGGTGTTCGGGCAGTGTAGGGGGCGGTGCAGGGGTGGTGTTTCAGGGTTTAGGGCAGTACAGTGGTGTTCGGGCATTGTAGGGGGTGGTGCTGGGGCTGGTGTTTCAGGGAATTAGGGCAGTGCAGTGGTGTTTGGGCAGTGTAGGGGGTCGTGCTGGGGCTGGTGTTTCAGGGTTTAGGGTAGTGCAGTGGTGTTCGGGCAGTGTAGGGGGTCGTGCTGGGGCTGGTGTTTCAGGGTTTAGGGCAGTGCAGTGGTGTTCGGGCAGTGTAGGGGGTCATGCTGGGGCTGGTGTTTCAGGGTTTAGGGCAGTGCAGTGGTGTTCGGGCAGTGTAGGGGTCTTGCTGGGGCTGGTGTTTCAGAGTCTAGGGCAATGCAGTGGTGTTCGGGCAGTGTAGGGGGTCTTGATGGGGCTGGTGTTTCAGGGTTTAGGGCAGTGCAGTTGTGTTCGGGCAGTGTAGGGGGTCGTGCTGGGGGTGGTGTTTCAGGGTTTAGGGCAGTGTAGTGGTGTTCGGGCAGTGTAGGGGGTCGTGCTGGGGCTAGTGTTTCAGGGTTTAGGGCAGAGCAATGGTGCTCAGGCAGTGTAGGGGTTGTGCTGGGGGTGATGTTTCAGGGTTTAGGCCAGTGCAGTGGTGTTAGGGCAGTGTAGGGGGTCGTGCAGGGGGTGGTGTTTCAGGGTTTAGGGCAGTGCAGTGGTGTTCGGACAGTGTAGGGGGTCGTGCTGGGGCTGGTGTTTCAGGGTTTAGGGCAGAGCAGTGGTGTTCGGGCAGTGTAGGGGGTCTTGCTGGGGGTGATGTTTCAGGGTTTAGGGCAGTGCAGTGGTGTTCGGGCAGTGTAGGGGTCTTGCTGGGGGTAGTGTTTCAGGGTTTAGTGCAGTGCAGTGGTGTTCGTGCAGTGTAGGGAGTCGTGCTGGGGATGGTGTTTCTGGGTTTAGGGCAGTGCAGTAGTGTTCGAGCAGTGTAGGGGGTCTGTGCAGGGGGTGGTGTTTCAGGGTTTAGGGCAGTGCAGTGGTGTTCGGGCAGTGTAGGGAGTCGCGCTGGGGGTGGTGTTTCAGGGTTTAGGGCAGTGCAGTGGTGTTCAGGCAGTGTATGGGGTCATGCACGGGGTGGTGTTTCAGGGTTTAGGGCAGTGCAGTGGTGTTCGGGCAGTGTAGGGTGTTGTGCTGGGGCTGGTGTTTCAGGGTTCAGGGCGGTGCAGTGGTGTTCAGGCAGTGTAGGGGGTCGTGCTGAGGCTGGTGTTTCACGGTTTAGGGCAGTGCAGTGGTGTTCGGGCAGTGTAGGGGGTCGTGCTGGGGCTGGTGTTTCAGGGTTTAGGGCAGTGCAGTGGTGTTCGGGCAGTGTAGGCGGTCGTGCTGGGGCTGGTGTTTCAGGGTTTAGGGCAGTGCAGTGGTGTTCGGGCAGTGTAGGGGTCGTGCTGGGGCTGGTGTTTCAGGGTTTAGGGCAGGTGCATTGGTGCTCGGGCAGTGTAGGGGTCGTGCTGGGGGTGATGTTTCAGGGTTTAGGGTAGTGCAGTGGTGTTCGGGCAGTGTAGGGGGTCGTGCAGGGGCTGGTGTTTCAAGGTTTAGGGCAGTGCAGTGGTGTTCGGGCAGTGTAGGGGGTCGTGCTGGGGCTGGTGTTTCAGGGTTTTGGGCAGAGCAGTGGTGTTCGGGCAGTGTAGGGGGTCATGCTGGGGGTAGTGTTTCAGGGTTTAGGCAGTGCAGTGGTGTTCGGGCAGTGTAGGGGGTCGTGCTGGGGGTGGTGTTTCAGGGTTTAGGTCAGTGGTGTTCGGGCAGTGTAGGGGGTCTTGCTGGGGGTGATGTTTCAGGGTTTAGGGCAGTGCAGTGGTGTTCGGGCAGTGTAGGGGTCTTGCTGGGGGTAGTGTTTCAGGGTTTAGGGCAGTGCAGTGGTGTTCGGGCAGTGTAGGGGGTCATGCTGGGGGTGGTGTTTCAGGGTTTAGGGCAGTGCAGTGGTGTTCGGGCAGTGTAGGGGGTCGTGAAGGGGGTGGTGTTTCAGGGTTTAGGGCAGTGCAGTGGTGTTCGGGCAGTGTAGGGGGTCGTGCTATGGGTGGTGTTTCAGGGTTTAGGGCAGTGCAGTGGTGTTCGGGCAGTGTAGGGGGTCGTGCTGGGGGTGGTGTTTCAGGGTTTAGGGCAGTGCAGTGGTGTTCGTGCAGTGTAGGGGGTCGTGCTGGGGTAGTGTTTTAGGGTTTAGGGTAGTGCAGTGGTGTTTGTGTAGTGTAGGGGGTCCTGTTTTAGGGTAGTGCAGTGGTGTTTGGGTAGTGTAGGGGATCGTGCTGGGGGTAGTGTTTTAGGATTTAGGTTAGTGCAGTGGTGTTTGTGTAGTGTAGGGGGTCGTGCTGGGGTAGTGTTTTAGGGTTTAGGGTAGTGCAGTGGTGCTTGTGTAGTGTAGGGGGTCGTGCTGGGGGTAGTGGTTTAGGGTAGTGCAGTGGTGTTTGTGTAGTGTAGGGGGTCATGTTTTAGGGTAGTGCAGTGGTGTTTGGGTAGTGTAGGGGGTCGTGCTGGGGGTAGTGTTTTAGGATTTAGGTTAGTGCAGTGGTGTTTGGGTAGTGTAGGGGGTCGTGCTGGGGGTAGTGTTTTAGGGTTTAAGGTAGTGCAGTGGTGTTTTTGTAGTGTAGGGGGTCATGTTTTAAGATGCAATGCTCCAATACCTGACCAGTCTGCACTACATAAAACTGCAAAAAAACTAAAAATAAAAAGTGTTTTGCACACTTTTGTCATTGGGCTATATGTGGGCTACATCTGGGTAATATTTGTGCTACATTTGGGCTCTTTTTTCACTGGTGGCCATCTTGGAAGACTTCTTTGTTATGAAGTTTCCTAATTTCTTCATTTACTGCAGTCTCCTCAGTAGGAAATGCTTTCAGTTTTTTACTTTGATTCCATCAAGAAGGCATTCAGATGTGTCTCACATCTGCCATAAATTCAGAATGTTAGCACTCTAGTTGCTCATTAGATCACTGGAGTAAAGCTACTGCTCACCAGGGAGTTAACTGGTAGTCTGCTGCTGGTATTGAAAGTGATTGTTTCAGTCTGCATGTCAGAATTTTCTAATGAAATAGAAGAGGATTTGAGATCTCACTTAAAACATGCCCTAATTTTTCTTTCTGCAGCACTAACCATAATTTCTATTTTCAAAAAGAACCCCTCATTTTGTTCCTTTTTAAATTAAATGTTTTAAGTGTTACCGGTTTATTCCAATCAAGATGGCTTCAGGTGTGCCATACTTTTGTCATAAGTATGGCTGTTAGCGCTCTAGTTGTTATTTAGAACACTCTGGGAAGCTGCAGTAGAACACAAAGGCATCAACTGGCAGGCTGCTCCTGTTGAAATATAACAGGAAGATATTTGAGATCACACTTGAAATATGTCTTAATTTTTCTTTCTACAGCACTAACCATAATTTCTATGACAAAATGAACCCCATCATTTTGTTCCTTTTTAAATTAAATGTTTTAAGTGTTACCAGTTTATTCCAATCAAGATGGCTTCAGGTGTGCCATACTTTTGTCATAAGTAAGGCTGTTAGCACTCTAGTTGTTCTTTAGAACACTCTGGGAAGCTGCAGTAGAACACAAAGGCATCAACTGGCAGGCTGCTCCTGTTGAAATATAACAGGAAGATATTTGAGATCACACTTGAAACATGTCCTAATTTTTCTTTCTACAGCACTAACCATAATTTCTATGACAAAATGAACCCCATCATTTTGTTCCTTTTTAAATTAAATTGTTTAAGTGTTACCAGTTTATTCCAATCAAGATGGCTTCAGGTGTGCCATACTTTTGTCATAAGTAAGGCTGTTAGCACTCTAGTTGTTCTTTAGAACACTCTGGGAAGCTGCAGTTGAACACAAAGGAATCAACTGACAGTCTCTGCCCTTGTTGGATGTCCATGTTTTACTGAGAATGTCAGACTTCATTCTCACATGAGTGAGAAAGATAATGTGAATTTACAGAAAATATGCTCTCATTTTAGCTTCTGGAGCACCTTCCAAACCTACATGGGACAAGCATGAGAAAATAGTGTTCTCTCAAACATGATTCATGATATCCCAGCAGAAGGTTTTTCACATGGTAAAATCACCTTAGAATACACCACAATTCCTAAAATTAGTATGGTACCATCAACAAATAAATTCTAATGTAACTAAAGCCTGTTATCACCCTTTATAGTTCTCCTTTTGGTGACCCTCAAAATCTTCTATTCACTACAATGCATTTCAATGAGGTACTATCATTTATATTGGTCCCAAGATGGCTGCCAGCAATTCCAGGATGAAGTGCTGACAGCCAATCAGATCTCACGATGACATGTGTGGTTAGGCTCCGCCCAGATATATATGTGACTTTACTTTTGATTTTCTCAGGAACTACTGAACGGATTTACACCATTTAAGCAAAAGGCACGACACTGAACCAAGGGCTACCTCTTTGCCAAATTTGGTGTAATTCCGTTCAGCAGTTCGGGCTGTAGCTGCGACTAAAGGTTCCTATGGAAAAATGAATGGGGAAAACGCGTTTTGGGACCCCCCTTTTTCTCGGCCCCCGCTTGACGTATCACCCCGAGACTTTCAGGATAGGAGCGGACCGGAGCGCCCCAACAAGTTGGAAACTTTCGCGAAGATTCGTCAACCGGTGCCAACGTTATTTCAAATAGAATGTCGCGGATTTCCTATGGATAATAGGTTTTAACTATAACTATCTACTGGCGACCGCCAGTAGATAATATATATATATATATATATATATATATCAGCATACTCCTTTCATTCCTTCCTCTGTTCGCTGCCACAGGAAACAAAGGAGCCAGGACCACAAGTAGGTGCTAGAACAGTTTATTTCAGCCTAGATACACCATCAGCATGACGCGTTTCGATCCCGTGGGATCTTGTTCACATGACGCGCTACATGGTAGCTGTTTTACTTTTATAGGCCATTTTTTCTTTTTGATTTAAAGTGATATACACCCTAAAGTGATCTAAAACTGTATAATATGTCGTTATAGATATATTGTGATCATACATTACGATTATTGTATTGTTGCATTTGAGTATCAAAAGGATTTTAAAAGGAAAAGCAGTTGATTTGTATATTCTGACCGGATGTTATACATCTAATGCAATAAAAGAATATCGTATAAAATCCTAAAACCATTGAACCTATAGTGGTCAACCTGCGGCAGTAATTATCAAATCAATTCAATGCAGTCCAGGTATATATATATATATCCTAATGGCGGTAGCCAGTAGTAGGTAGCTAGAGTTAGGACCCAAGTTTCCATAGGAAAAGCGTTTGTTTTTTTGCCAATAACTTTGGTGCCGCTTGAGGAATCACCATGAATCAGGGGCTGAGAAATAAGGGGGGTCCCAAAACAGTTTTCGCCATGTTAAGTCTTTTGGGATTTCTCATTTTTTGAACATGACTACAGCCCGAACTGCTGAACGGAATTACACAAATTTGGCAGAAAGCTATATGTTGGTGCAGAAAGCATTCTTTTTCGATTTGGTGTAAATCCATTCAGTAGTTTTTGAGATACCTAACTTTAAAAAATATAGATATCTGGGGACGCGAGTCCTTGCAGTGGACCGTCACCCCAGGGTCAGCTCCAGCAATGTCCTAGGGTGCCAATCCCTGGGACATTGCAGTTTTCTATGGCTTGGCAGAAGCACCACTCATGCCAAGCCATAGCAAACACTATCAAGCGAAAGTAGAAAATGCTCTCGCCTGCTGAAAGCAGAGCATGTCTGTTTCCCTAGCTGCTTTGATGCGAGCCGGAAAACAGACACTGCTTTGAGTTCCAGGGAGCTGCAAGTTAGCAGTTCCCTGGGTCTCAAGCAATGCCGGCTCCCGCATCCTGACCTTTTTTCTGCATCCTTCTGCTCATTTATCACATTTATCTTGCCTCTTTCTGCATGTTGCTGACCTTTATTATGCCTCTTTCTGCTTGTTTCTGACCATTATTCTGCCTCCTGCTTGTCGTTTGTGACCCATATATTGCTTCTTTCTGACATTTATAAGCCACTTTCTACTCATTTTTCACCTTTTTGCCTCTTTCTGCTCATTGCTGACCTTTATTTTGCCTCTTTCAAGTCACTTCTCACCTTTATTTTGCCTCTTTCTGCTCGTTTCTGACCCTTATTCTTCCTCTTTCTGCTCGTTTCTCACCTTCATTTTGACTCTTCATGCTTGTTGCTGACCTTTATTCTGCCTCTTTCTGCTTTTTCTGTCCTCTATTCAGCCTATTTCTGCTCATTTCTCACCTTTTTTTGCCTCTTCATGCTTGTTGCTGACCTTTATTCTGCCACTTTATGAATGTTTCTGACCTTTATTCTGCCTCTTTCTGCTCGTATCTCACCTTTATCTTGCCTCTTTCTGTTCGTTGCTGACCTTTATTTTGCCTCTTTCTGCTTGTTTCTGACATTTATTCTGCCTCTCTCTGCTCTCTTCTCACCTTTATCTAGCCTCTTTCTGCTCATTGCTGACCTTCATTCTGCCTCTTTCCGCACGTTTCTGACCTTTATTCTGCATCTTTCTGCTCGTTTCTGTCCTTTATTCAGCCTCTTTCTGCTCGTTTCTCATCTTTTTCTGCCTCTTTCTGTTCATTGCTGACCTTCATTATGCCTCTTTCCGCTCATTTATGACCTCTATTCTGCCTCTTTCTGCTTCTTGTTCACTTTTATTTTACCTCTTCATGCTTGTTGCTGAACTTTATACTTTCTCTTTCTGCTTGTTTCTGACCTTTATTCTGCCTCTCTCTGCTCGTTTCCCACCTTTGTCAAGCCTCTTTCTGCTCGTTTCTCACCATTATTCTGCCTCCTGCTGCTCGTTTCAGACCCATAATTTGCCTCTTTGTGTTGGGTTCCGACTTTTATTCAGCCACTTTCTGCTCAATTCTCACCTTTTTTTGCCTCTTTCTGCTCGTTGCTGACCTTTATTTTGCCTCTTACTTCTTATCTCTTACCTTTATTTTGCCCTTTTCTGCTTGTTTCTGAACTTTATTCTGCCTCTCTTTGCACATTTCACACGTTCATTTTGCCTCTTCATGCTCATTGCAGACCTTTATTCAGCCTCTTCTGCTCGTTTCCGTCCTTTATTCTTTCAGTTCATTTCTTACCTGTTTTGCCTCTTTCTGCTCATTTCTGACCTTTATTCTGCCTCTTTCTTCTCATTTCTCACCTTTATTCTGCCTCTTGCTGCTCCACTATGACCTCTATTTTACCTCTTTCTGCTTGTTTCTGACATTTATATTGCCTCTTTCTGCTCGTTGCTGATCTTTATTCAGCCTCCTTCTTCTCATTTCTGACCTTTATTCTGACTCTTTCTGTTCATTTCTCACCTTTATCTTGACTCTTTCTGCTAGTTGCTGACCTTTATTTAGTCTCTTTCTGCTCATTTATGACCTTTATTCTGCCTCCTTTTGCTTGTTTCTCACCTTTATCTTGCCTCTTCATGCTTGTTGCTGACCTTTATTCCGCCTCTTCATGCTTGTTGCTGACCTTTATTCTGCCTCTTTCTGCTTGTTTCTGACCTTTTATGCTGCCTCTTTCTGAGCATTTCTGACCTTTATTCTACCTCTTTCTGCTCGTTCTTCACCTTTATCTTGCCTCTTTCTGCTCGTTGCTGACCTTTATTCTGTCTCTTTGTGCTCATTTATTACCTTTATTCTGCCTCCTTCTGCTTGTTTCTCACCTTTATCTTGCCTCTTTCTGCTTGTTGCTTACCTTTATTATGCCTCTTTCTGCTCGTTTCAGACCTTTATTCAGCCACTTTCTGCTAATTTCTCACCTTTTTTTATGCCTCTTTCTGTTCGTTGCTGACCTTTATTTTGCCTCTTTCTGCTCGTTTCTCACCTTTGTTTTGCCTCTTTCTGCTCGTTCCTGACCTTTATTCTGCCTCTTTCTGCTCGTTTCTCACCTTCATTTTGCATCTTCATGCTTGCTGCTGACCTTTATTCTGCATCTTTCTGCTCATTTCTGTCCTTTATTCAGCATCTTTCTGCTCGTTTCTTACCTTTTTTGCCTTTTCAAGCTTGTTGCTGACCTTTATTTTGCCACTTTCTGCTTGTTTCTGACCTTTATTCTGCCTCTTTCTGCACGTTTCTGACCTTTAGTCTGCCTCTTTCTGCTCGTTTTTCACCTTTAGCTTGCCTCTTTCTGTTCATTGCTGACCTTTATTCTGCCTCATTCTGCACGTTTCTGACCTTTATTCTGCTTCTTTCTGCTCGTTTCTCACCTTATCTTGACTCTTTCTGCTCATTGCAGACCTTTATTCTGCCTCTTTCTGTATGTTTCTAACCTTTAGTATGTCTCTTTCTGCTTGTTTTTCACCTTTATCTTTTCTCTTTATGCTTGTTGCTGACCTTTATTATGCCTCCTTCGGCTCCTATCTGACCTTTCGTCTGCCTCATGCTGCTCGTTTCCGACTCTTTCTGCTTGGTTCTCACCTTTCTTCAGCCACCTTCTGCTAATTTCTCACCTTTTTTTGCCTCTTTCTGCTCATCGCTGACCTTTATTTTGTCTCATTCTGATCCTTTCTCCTGTTCATTTTACCTCTTCATGCTCGCTGCTGACCTTTATTCTTGTTCTTGCTGCTCCTTTCTGACTTCTATTTTACCTCATTCTGGTTGTTTCTGACATCTTCTTTGCCTTTTTCTTCTCATTGCTATCCCTTATTCTGCTTTTTTCTGCCTCTTTCTGCTCATTTCTCACCTTTATTTTGCCTCTTTCTGCTGACCTTTATTCTGCCTCTTTCTGCTTATTTTTTACCTTCTTTCCTCTTCTTCTCTTTTCCCCAGGGACCACATGAGGAGCCTCAGGGCCCCCGCTGTCCCTGCTGGCTCCCCGCCTCCTGTGGGAGCCAGCAGTTGCACTCACAGACAGGGAGCTGCTAAACATGAAGCTCCCTGTGAGTGAGAGCAATCGTTTCTTCTGTTTCCCTGCCCGCTTGACAGTGGGCAGGGAAAAAGATTAAACCTCCGCTTCCAGCTAGCAAGAGCGTTTTGTTAGCTCCCACTTCCTGGAGTTCTACCTCTTAACAATATAAAGTAAGTCTATCTTTGTTTAGTGGACATGTCCTCATATTTCTCTGCATTACAACGCATTTCCAAAATTGCTGGGAAAAGCATTGCTGGGCCTTTTGGCAACATATCCATCTCCCTATCAATATGCGGGTCTCTGACTGGGATTTTGAGAGGGTGCAGAATTGTCTGAGTAGGTCTGTGAATGGGTGCGATAGTCTCTGAGTGGGTCTGTGAGTGGGTGCATACGTCTCTAAATGGATATATGAGTGGGTTCATGAGTCTCTGAGTGGGTCTGTGAGTGGGTGCATGAGTGTCTGAGTAGGTCTGTGAGAAGCTGCATGAGTCTCTGAGTGGGTCTGTGAGTGGGTGCATGAGTGTCTGAGTAGGTCTGTGAGTGGGTGCATGAGTGTCTGAGTGAGTCTGTCAGTGAGTGCATGAGTCTCTGAGTGGGTCTGCGAGTGGTTGAATGAATCTCTGGATGGATAAATGAGTGGGGGCATGAGTGTTTGAGTGGGTCTCAGAATGGGTGCGTGAGTCTCTAAGTGGGTCTGTCAATTGGTGCATGAATGTCTGAGTGTGTCTCTGAGTGGGTATGTGAGTCTCTGAGTGGGTACGTCAGTGCATTAGTATGAGAGTGAATGTATATTTTGTTTTTTTTGGCAAGGTTCGCGACTCCGCTTCAACGCTTCAAGGGGGGCTGCACTGAGCATCACGATGGGTTTGTGACTCCAACCATGTGAAGAAAAAGAGTTTGTGGCATTTTCATACTCATAAGGGTTCGCTCAGAAACCCCTGTAATGCACCCATGAGGTCAGGGTAGCCCTACCCTGACACCTTCTATAGTTTTTAATATTTATGTCCATCCTGGAACCGTATCTCACTTTATAAAATGGCAGTCACAACTTTCTACACAGGTTGCAGCCAGACAATCACATTACTTCACTTGGCCGAAGGGTGTGGGAAGCTCTGCGTAGGCATTGTGAAAGATCTGCATCCCTAGATATACAAATTTAGATTTATTTTAATATCTCAAAACTGCTCAACAGATTTACATCAATTTACAGTTGTCATGCCAAAAATTCCTATGGGAATTTGCATGGGGTAAATGTGTTTTGGGACCCTCCCTTTTTCTTGGCCCCCACTTGATGAATCACCCCGCAACTTTCAACGCAGCAGCTGAACTGACTGTTGTACTAATTTTGAAAATTTTGTGAAGATTCAATAACGGGGCCAAAGTTATTGGCAAAACAAAAAACGCTTTTCTTATGGAAACTAGGTCCTACCTATAACTGGCGACCCCCAGTAAGTAATATATATATATATAACTTTACTGAGAAGTTTCTCCACAACAAACAATAAAAATTCTTGTACTGTTTCCTTGTGTCTTTTTTATTCTGCAATACAGCCAACACGTGTTTCGCGAACACTAAGCGCGTCTTCAGGGCTGTTAAACATAGAAATCATCAATCAGTATATTTCATACATAAATTCAAAACAATATTATACAGAAATTAAAAATGATACAACAGTTCCCTTTGTTTAAATACCTTTAAATTCCTATATACAATTGCATCACTTGCAACCTGTACATTCTTGTGCTTTTATTTGAACACATGAAAATCACAAGATTCAGATTTATCACAATCTAATTATACTATATCACATGAACACACTGAACAAAAAATAATAATTCTTTGATATTAGCTATGTGCACCTAAACATTTGGCACCCAGGGGAATCACAATGTAGACCTCATGGTTCTCCTTTTTTGGCTCTCCTACTCTTAGGTCTATAGTTACAATTTTCAAACTATGAATAGTTCTTCTTCCTATTTTGTTAAAAATAATGAATACTGAGCAATTTACCTTTTAACTTTGTTATTGTCGTTTGATGAGCTGAATCCTATAAGTTAGGGGAAATCTTTAGTCTGTGGTGTTTGTATTTGTATATCTCACTGCAAAGGGTAAAGGAAACAGTGACTATAAATTAGGTCTGTTCAGGGATGTCACCTATAAAAGTCCTTCTTAATATGTATCCATACTTACTATATCCATGGGGTGACGGGTCAACCCTTTATCGTATAATTCTTATTCCTGTTTCTGCACCTTCCACTTGTTTCACAATGTGTTATAAAATAGTTGCCTAAATAAAACATAAGTGCTCCCACATCAAATGTCCTTATATTACTCTCCTTTTGTTTTTTGTACATTTGAAATTCTCACTTGTAGGTAGTTTTTTGAATTACTTCTAAATACACATCTAGTCAAAACGGTATGATAGGAGATCAATCCCCCTATAAGGGATACTGCAAATAAAATGAATACAATGAGCTGTCACAAAACAGTCTGTATTCTTATTATGCAACAACATTAAATCGTAGTACATATGTGTCTAAGAGGGCAACCACTCACAGACCGACTCAGGGACTCAGGCACTCTCTGACAGATCCACTCAGACACTACTGCAGCCACTCATTGACCTATTCAGACACTCATGCGCCCCCTCACAGACCTATTCAGAAAATCATGCACCCACTTACAAACCTTCTGAGACACTCATGCACCCACTCACTGACCCACTCAGAGACTCATGAACCCACTCATATATCCATTTAGAGACTCATGCACCCACTCACAGACCCACCCAGAGACTCATGCACCCATTCACAGACCTACTCAGACACTCACACACCCACTCAAAGACCCACTCAGATGCTCAAGCACACACTCACAGACCCACTCAGATGCTCCTGCACCCTCACAAACCCAGTCAGAGACTCATTCACTCACTCACAGACCCACTCAGGAACTCACACCCCCACTCAGAGACACATGCACCCATGCACAGACCCACTCAGAAACTCTTGCACCCACTCACAGACTCACTCAGAAACTCATGGAAACAGTCACAGACCCACTCAGACACTCATGCACCCACTCACAAACCCACTCAAAGGCTCATGCACTCACTCACAGACCCACTCAGACACTCATGCACCCTCTCAAAACCCACTCAGAGACTCCCACTTAGAGACCCACTCAGATACTCACACACCCAATGACAAACCCACTCAGACTCTCATGCATCCACTCACAGACCCATTCAGAAACTCTTATAGACAGTCACAGACCCACTCAGACTCTCATGCATCTACTCACAAACTCACTCAGAGGCTCATACACTCACCCACAGATCAACTCAGACACTCATGCACCCTCTCACAAACCCACTCAGAGACTCACACACCCACTGAGATACCCACTCAGATATTCACACACCCATTGACAAACCCACTCAGACTCTCATGCACCCACACACAGACCCACTCAGACTCATGAACCCACTCACAGACCCAATCAAACACTTATGCACACAGTCACTCACCTATTCAGAGGCTCACACACCCACTCCCAGATCCACTGAGACACTCATGCTCTCAGTCACTGACCCACTCAGAGATTCATGCACACATTCAAGATTCCATATTGAAAAATGATCTGAAGGAGGTCAATACATCGTGGAACTAATGGAGTGCAACCTATAATGACTGTGATGAGTGAGTTCTTTCTTGCCCTATTCTGGTCACAGCAGAGTCCATTTTTCTCCTTTTAAATTACTAGTAGTATGCAAATGTTCAAACCACTTGCAAGTTCCTCCCATTTGGTCATGGACTTTTCACCTTAGTAGTATGCAAAGGTCTACTCGCATTTTGCCAGGAAGATTAGTATCCCATCAATTTTGGAGATGTGTTGTAATGCTGAACAATATGAGGACATCTCCACTAAACAAAGACGGACATACTTTATCTACTTAAGAGGTAGGACTCCAGCAAGTAGGAGCTAACAAAATGCACTTGCTTGCTGGAAACAGAGGTTTCATCTTTTTCCCTGCCCGCTGTGAAGCGGGCAGGGAAACAGAAGAAACGATTGCTCTCACTGACAGGGAACTCCATGTTTAGCAGCTCCCTGTCTGTGAGAGCAACTGCTGGCTCCCACAGGAGGCAGGGAGCTGGCAGGGACAGCGGGGGCCATGAGGCTCCCCCCAAGGTCCCTGGGTGAAAGAGCAGAAAGAGGCAAAAAGGTGAAAAACAAGCAGAAAGAGGCAGAATAAAGGTCAGCAACGAGCAGAAACAGGCAAGATAAAGGTGAGAAATAAGCAGAAAGAGTCAGAATAAAGGTCAGAAATGAGCAGAAGGAGGCTGAATAAAGATCAGCAATGAGCAGAAAGAGGCAATATAAATGTCAGAAACAAGCAGAAAGAGGTCAAATAGAGGTCATAGTGGAGCAGCAAGAGGCAGAATAAAGGTGAAAAATGAGAAGAAAGAGGCAGAATAAAGGTCAGAAATGAGCAGAAAGAGGCAAAAAAAGGTAAGAAACGAGCTGACGGCAGAATGAAGGTCTGCAATGAGCATGAAGAGGCAAAATGAACGTGTGTAATGTGCAAAGAGAGGCAGAATAAAGTTCAGAAACAAGCAGAAAAGGGCAAAATAATGGTAAGAGATAAGAAGTAAGAGGCAAAATAAAGGTCAGCAACGAGCAGAAAGAGGCAAAAAAAGGTGAGAATTGAGCAGAAATTGGCTGAATAAAAGTCAGAACCCAACACAAAGAGGCAAATTATGGGTCTGAAACGAGCAGCAGGAGGCAGAATAATGGTGAGAAACGAGCAGAAAGAGGCATAATAAAGGACAGCAACAAGCTGAAAGAGGAAAGAGAAAGGTGACAATTGAGCAGACAGAGGAAGAATAAAGGTCAGAAACGTGAAGAAAGAGGCAGAATAAAGGTCAGCAACGATCAGAAAATGGCAAATTAAAGGTGAGAAACGGGCAGAAAGAAGCTGAATAAAGGACAGAAAAGAGAAGAAAGAGATAGAATAAAGGTCAGCAACAAGCATGAAGAGGCAAAAGAAGGTGAGAAACGAGCAGAAAGAGGCAGAATAAAGGTCAGAAACGAGCAGAAAAGGCACAATATAGGTGAGAAATGAGCAGAAAGAAGCAAAATCAAGGTCAGCAATGAGCAGGAGGCAAAAAAAGGTGAGAAATGTGTAAACGTGGCTGAATAAAGGTCAGAAACAAGCAGAAATAGACAAAATATGGGGCAACAAGCATGAAGAGGCAAAAAAGTGAGAAACAAGCAGTAAGAGGCTGAATAAAGGACAGAAACGAGCAGAAAGAGGCAGAACAAAGGACAGCAACGAGCATGAAGAGGCAAAAAGAAGGTCAGTAACAAGCAAAAAAAAGCAAGATTAAGGTGAGAAATGAGCAGAAAGAGGCAGAATAAAGGTCCGACACGTGCAGAAAGAGGCAAAATAAAGGTCAGAAATTTGCAAAAAGAGGCTCAATAAAGGTGAGAAATGAGCAGAGAGAGGCAGAATAAAGGTCAGAAACAAGCAGAAAGAGGCAGAATAAAGGACAGCAACAAGTATGAAGAGGCAAAATAAACATGAGAAACAAGCAAAAAGAGGCAGAATAGAGGTCATAAACGAGGAGAAAGAGGCAAAATAAAGGTCAGCAATAAGCAGAAAGAGTCCAAATAGAGGTCGGAAACTAGCAGAAGGAGGCTAAACAGAGGACAGAAGCGAGCAGCAAGACGCATATTAAGGTGAGAAACGAAGCAGGAGGCAGAATTAAGGTCAGAAATTAGTAGAAAGACGCAATAAAAGTCAGAAATGAGCAGAAAGAGGCAGAATAAAGGTCAGCAGCGAGCATGAAGCGGAAAAATAAAGGTGAGAAACGAGCAGAAGAAGCAGAGCAGAGGTCAGAAACAAGCAGAAAGAGGCATAATAAACGTGAGAAACAAGCAGAAAGAGGCAGAATAAAGGTCAGAAACGAGCAGAAAGAGGCCAAAAAAAAGGTGAGAAACAAGTAGAAAGAGGCTGAATAAAGGTCAGAAAGGAACAGAATGAGGCAAAGTATGGGTTTGAAACGAGCAGTGAGAAGAATAATAAAGGTCAGAAATGAGAAGTAAGAGGAAAAATAGAGATCACAAACAAGCATAAAGAAGCAAAATAAAGGTCAGAAACGAGCATAAAGAGGCAAAATAGAGACCAAAAATTAGCAGAAAGAGGCAAAATATGGAACAGAAACAAGGAGAAAGACACGAAATAAAGCTCAGAAACAAGCAGAAAGAGGCAAAATAAAGATCACAAATGAGGAGAAATGACCAGAAAGAGGCAAAATACAGTTCAGAATTGAGCAGAAAGAGGAAAATTAATGGTCAGCAGTAAGAGGAGAAATAGAGATCAGAAACAAGCAGAAAGAGGCAAAATAAAGGTCAGAAACTATCAGAAAGAGGCAAAATAGAGACCAGAAACAAGCAGAAACAGGCAAAATAGAGATCGGAAACAAGCTGAAAGAGGCAAAATAAAGGTCAGAAGTGAGCAGAAAAAAGGCAGAAAATGAGTAGAACCCACTCAGGCACTTATGCACCCAATCACAGAATAACTCAGTCTCACAGACACTCACAGACCCATTTACTCATGCACCCACTCACAGCCGAACTTATACTCATATACCCACTCACAGACACAGTCAGAACACTCATATACCTACTTACAGAACCACTCATACTCTGACTCATGCACCAACTCACATACCCTCTCAGAGACTCATACACCCACTCAAAGACCCACTCAGAGACTCACGCACCCATTCACAGACCTACTCAGACACTCATGCACCCACTAAGAGGCCCACTCAGATGCTCAAGCATGCACTCACAGACCCACTCAGATACTCCTGCACCCTTTCACAAACCCAGTCAGAGACTCATGCACTCACTCACAGACTCAATCAGACACTCACACTGTGAGTGGATGTGTGAGTGTCTCTGTGGGTCTGTGAGTGGGCCTGTGAGTGGCTAAGTGGGTCTGTGAGTGGGTGTGTGAGTGGCCAGGCCATATTTGAATGGGGTGGGGTTCTGCACTGCCCCCCTCCCCAGTCTGATTTTGGATCTGGTGACTTAATCCCCCGGGGCCCTGCCACAATTCAATAGGGAAGGGGGACCACGCGGTCCCCCTACCTGGGTCGTTTTGGGCCCTGAAGACTCAATCCTCTGGTGCCCATCCGTATACAATTGGGTGAGGGGGGCCACGTGGCCCTGATCCCTGGGCCGATTTCGGACCCCAGGAGCCCAGAGCCCAGGGCCTCACCTTAACTCAATGCATGAGAGGAGCCACAGCCCCTCCCTGGGCCAATTTCGGCCCCGGGACCACATCCCCAGGGCCATGCCATTAAAATTAAATATTTTTAATAGGGGAGGGGGACCACACAGCTCCCCTTCCTGGGCCAATTTTGGCCCTGGGGACCCCATCACCTGGGGCCCGGCTTATTCTCAATGTGAGGGCTATGTGGCTCCCCTCGCCAGGCTGATTTTGGCCCCAAGGACTTCATCCCCCAGGGCCTGGCCTTTATCCAGTGGGGAGGGAGGCCACACAACCCCCCTCCCCAGGCTGATCATGTACCCTGGAACCTCATGCCCCTGGGCCCAGCCTTGAAAAATTCACTATCAATAGTGGAGTGGGCAGTGCTGCCCCCCTCCCTGGGCTAATTTCAGCCCCGGGGACACCATACCCCAGGGCCCGGCCATGGTTCCCTTGGTGCCCCTAGGGCAACTAGTGCATGATGGGACTGCGGTGGAGCATGAAGGCCTCCATGGTCCCTGTCGGCTTCCTGCCTCGTGCAGGAGCTGACATTGC
The DNA here is from genome assembly GCA_963921515.1 of Calotriton arnoldi. Classification (NCBI taxonomy): domain Eukaryota; kingdom Metazoa; phylum Chordata; class Amphibia; order Caudata; family Salamandridae; genus Calotriton; species Calotriton arnoldi. The sequence continues at coordinate 35,397 of CAWUFW010014869.1, forward strand.
TTTCACACGCAGAGAGCTGCTAAAAATGACTGCGGGAAGGGAAGCAGATGAAAGCTCAGCTTTCAACAAGCCAGTGCATTTATACAGCTCTCGATTGCTGAAAGCGGAGTGTTTGCTGTGAGTTGGCAAGAGTGGTTAAAGCTCCCGCCAAGCCACAGAAAACAGCTAGGTCCCAGGGCTGGACACCCTGAGACATACCAGGAGCCAGCCCTGGGGTGTGGCGGTCCCCAGGGCCAACAATGGCTCCAGGGTGGGGGCCGCATGGCCCCCCTACTTTGCAGTACTTAGCTCCGGGGAGGTGGTGGTCCCTGGGGCTGTAGGGGGCCACGTGGCACCCCATTAATTTGTATGAACTGCCCAAGGAAGGTGGTTACCCGGGGCTGTGGGGGTGCCCCACTTGCCCAATGCATTAATTCAATGTTTAGGCCCACTGAGGCGGAGGTCCTCGGGGTGCGGGTGGGCAGAGCTGGCCCCCCTGCATTACTTTATAAACATTTGCCCTGGGGAGGTGGTGGTCACAGAGTCCCAAGATGGCTGCCAACACTTCCTGGTTGAAGTGTTGGCAGCCAATCAGATCTCTACATTTCCCTGCATGAGCTTGTTATTGTTATTTATAGTATTTGTGGAGGCCTAACAATCATCCCCAAAGGGATATCACAGCACTGATAATGCCATATGTTATGGTCCACTGGGTAGCAGCTGGGGACAAAATAAACAAATGCATCAGTCAGGTAAGAGCCATGTTTTCAAATTTTTCCTAAACACCGGATAATCTTTGGTGAGACGGAGATCCAAAGGGAGAGCATTCCAGTGACAAGCTGCAAGATGAGTAAATGAGCAGCCACCTTCTCTGGCCTTCATGATCCTTTCTGTTTTGGCCAGGGCAAGGTTGCTGATCTTAAATTTCTCGGGGGTTGATAAAATTCAACCTTCTGCCTGAGAAGCAATGGGCCAGAGTTGTGCAGAGATCTGTGGATATGACAAAGTCATTTAAACTTCACTCTTTTGCTTGTGGGTAGCTAGTGCAGAGCTTTTAGGTAGGAATTGGCAGAGCTATATCTGTCCTTATTGTGAATATGTTTTGTGGCAGCATTTTGAATCATCTGCAAATGCGTCAACAGATAATCCGTCATTCCCACATACAAGGCATTTCCATAGTCCAGATGGCTAACAATAAAAGCCTGGACTACTGTGCAACACCAATCGATCCGGATCCATCTGAATATTTTTTTGAGCAATTTTAGCAGACCGAAACATTTACCACATGTGGACAGCACCTGGTGTTTCATGGATAGGGAGCGGTCAATGATAACTCCTAAATTTTCTGCTGTAGTTTTGGGTTCAGGGGCAGTACCTAATGAGGGGGGCCACCAAGATTCTCCCAAATATGTTCCGCTCCGCCAAATAGTAAAATCTCGGTTTTATCTTTATTGAGTTTTAGGCAATGTGTCATCATCCAGCTTGCAACTTCCAACAAGTTTTTCTTGTTCACTGCCTGCTTTTCATCAATTACGATAATGATCAGCTGAGTGTCATCAGCATAGTAGCAAATGTCGAAGCCCCAGTTATTTACCAAAGTAGCAAGGGCAGCGACATATACATTAAAAAGCATAGGGCTCAAAGGGGAGCCCTGGGGACACCTCATTTTGAGCTGTAGGAGGGTGATCTAAAAGTGTCCAGGTGAATGGATTGAGATCTGTTACATAAGAAGGACCCAAACCATTAAAGAGTGGTGGAGTGGAGTCCTATCTCATGCAGTTTCTTAACCAGTAGGCTATGAGAAACCGTATCGAATGCCAAAGAGAGATCTAGAAGAATCAGGGCCACTGCCTTGCCCTTATCTATCTCCAGTCTGACATTATCCAAATCAGCAATCAAGGTACTCTCGGTACTATTGTTTGCTCTAAAACCTGTCAGAGAAGGGTCAAGAAGATTATTATCTTCCAAGAAAGTTGTCAAATGGAGATTGAACAGTTTCTCAAAGACTTGAGACGGGTGGTAATTTGATAATGTGGATACATCGAGTCCAGCTTTTTTAGCCAACAGAAAGACTAAGGCTTGCTTTTACTGGACCGGGTATACAGCTGTTTTTAGAGAGGAGTTAAAGATTTGGGTCAGATGGACACCCAGGATAGGTGACAGGCAAGAAAAAAAGAAAATGGGGACAAGGATCTAGAAGGAAACCTGATTTAATTTCACTTATGGTATTCTCTACCTGCTCTTTGGTGATGCAGGTAAACTTGCCTTGGTGGGCTTTGACTCCGGGGTGGGGGCCCGTCAAGGCACCTGGAAGGTCATCAAAGGTGGGTTGCGTGCCAAAAGATGCATATATTTTCTCTATTTTATCAGAAAAATTGTTGGCTATGGCCTCACAGTGATGTGGTGAAGGAGTAATGGTTTGAGACAAGCAAACTGGTTGGGATATTTCTTTAACAATTTGAAAGAGCTCCTTCAAGTAATTTTTCTTTGATTTTTTAACCTGTTTATAGTATTTGTGTAGTTGGTATTTATATGTCAGTTGGTCTGCTAAATTTTTGGAGTGGCTCCATATCTTTTCAGCCGCCTTACATTTCCTTTTCTCAATTCTCATCTCCGAGGAATCCAATTTTTCCGATGGTGTTGCCCTGCAAGAAGTATTCAATTTCAAAGGAGCACAGGAGTCTAAGGTGGCCACAACGTCCAGGGATATTCAAGAGAGATAGAAGTCTCCAAGACAGAAATGATTGAAAAAAATTTCAAAACTGAATTTTTTCCAAGGCCTTTTGGGTAGATTAAGAGATTTGGAGGTAGATTTTGGGGTCAGAGGGAGAACCATAAAAAAGCTAATACAGAAATGATCAGACCACGAAAGAAGGGAAATTTCAATATCATTTATGTTGTTAAAATTTGAGTAGAGCAGATCAAGGGTGTTCCCTGCCGAATGTGTGGGGATCTTAATCATTTGAATCAGTTGTAGGATGAGCATAACTTGATTTAACTGTTTGCATAGTGGGTCTTCTAAGTTTTCAAAATGTTGGTTGAAGTCAGCAACAAAAATATAGCTAGGATGGTTCAACATAAGTGGAGCAAGCCAAGTGAACAGCCTGTTCGCCCAATAAGCATTAAAGCCCGGCGGTCTGTACACAATGTTTCCACCTGATAGCCTCATATCCTTTAATGCCAGGTCAAAAGCAAGCCATTCCCCATCATATGACGAGGAGCTACCTTCTGTAGAGCAGGTGTATATATCTTTAAAGATAATGGTCATGCCCCATCCTGATGTCCTGCTCTGTTGCATTTTAAAATCTTGTAGTTTAGGGGCAGATAGAACTAAAGTGTTCTCATTGAGCCAGGTCTCTGTATTAAAAACTGCTTCGAGCATAACATCTCTGATTAAATCCCATATCTCTATGGAGTGCTAAGGTAGCTATCCGGGGTTAAAATATGATGGTGATTGATCCTGTTTTGGGATTACTAGGAGGTCCCTTGGTTAGCCTGGCTTCCCACTTACAATTCTGGCAGGAGAATGGGCCTTCCATGAATCTTGTGGATCCCACAACGTATGAGTGTGAGTCATGCCTGGTTGGTTTATTTAACTGTAGTAGCACTTTGCGCTCATAAGTCAGTTGACTTACCATAACTTCTGGGGTCAAATTGGCAGAGTGTCTGGCATCTGGCGACATCCAGGCATGGATGGGCACCGCCGCCCTCTCTTAGTCGTCTGAGCCATCGTGATCGCAGATATCCATATTTTTTCCCTCAAATTTCTCAACAATTACTGAACGGATTTACACCAAATAACAAAAGGCGCAATCTGAGGACGAAAGGCTAGCTTTTTGCCAAATTTGGTGCAATTCTATCCAGCGGTTTGGGTTGTAGTCATGTTCAAATTTCCTATGGAAATGAACATGGGAAAAACACTTGTTTTGATGCTCCCCTGTTTCTCGGCCCCCACTTGACGGATCACCCTGAAACTTCCCATGTAGAACAAGATTCACTGGGCCAATTTTTTGGTAAAATGTTGTGAAGATGCCAAAGATATAGACAAGTCAAAAAACTGTTTTCCTATGGAAACATGGTGACCAGTAGGTAGTTATAGTTAGGACCATATATATGCGGTCGCGAGTAGGTAGTTATAGTTAGGACCATGTTTCCATAGGAAAAGTATTTTTTGACTTGCTTATAACTTTGGCACCGGTTGATGAATCTTCATAAAATGTTCCCAAAAAAGTGTCAAGTTAGGTCTTGTTGTGCGTGAAAAGGTTCAGGGTGATCCATCAAATGGGGGTCAAGAAAAAGGGGTGTAAAAAAGTGCATTTTACCATGTTAATTCCCATAAGACCTGTGGAAACGCCTGCAGTCCAAACTGCTGGACAGAATTACACCAAATTTGGCAGAAACGTAGATGTGGTTACAGAGATTGTGCTCTTTGTTATTTGGTGTAAATCCATTCAGTAGTTGTTGAGAAATGTAAGAAAATACAGTCAGTGATATCTGTGGCTGCAACGACTTCGCATAAAATAACGAGCTTGTGCAGGGAAATGCTGAACTCTAATTGGCTGCCAACACTTCCACCAGGAAGTGTAGGCAGCCATCTTGGGACTTGCTTCAGCCGAGTCCCCCCCAAAAAAGTAAAAATAAAGAAAAGGGTTCAGGAATACCCTGACCCCATAAAGTTTGTCATGGGGTCCCTGAGGGACCCGACCTGACCAAAACCGTAATATTCGTGAATTCATGGTAAAAATAAAAATAAAAAATTGCGGCATCCTGCGCTTGTTTTTAATTAACCCCAGGGTGGGCCAGGTCCCGGGGGCATGCCAGTGAAATAGGATGGGTGCGCACACGGGGCCACTTCCTAGGGCTTAAGAAATCTATGGGGACTGCCACCTCCCTGAGACATTGTTTTGTACTTATGTAGGGCAGTGCTGATGCGGCATCCCTGTCACCCCAGGAACTGCCACCTCCCTTGGGCAAACGTTTATAACGTAATGCAGGGGGGCCTGTGCTGCCCCCCCCCCCACAGCCCCAGGGACCACCATCTCCCAGGGGCACTTAACAATATGCATGTGACCACCTCCCTTGGGCAAATTAAGTTGAAAATATCTGCAGCCCCAGGGACCATCACCTCTCCAGGGTAATGTATTCAAAATAAGGGGGGCTGTGTGCCCCCCCACAGCCCCGGAGACCACCACTTCTGAAATAAATTAATGAGGGGGACAGACCCCCAGGGACCACCACCTCCCTGGGGCTGAATACCACAATTGAGGGGGCCTGTTTTTCGTTTTAAAGCTTTTAGTGGTGTCTATTTATGACCAATAGAAAAATGTAATATTTCACAAATCTTGTTACATAATTAACCACCATTATTTGCAAATCTGTGTAACAACAGTTTTGTGATAGGAATATAAATGTGTAATGTAACATGGCTTTAGTTTGTGCTTAATCTGCCCCCCTTCCAAGATGTCTGCTTGTCATACTGCAGGGGGCCCAGTCTCAGCTTGAGCCAAATCAAATCACCTGTGCGCCTCACTCTCTCTCCGCACTCTGGAGTTGCCCAAAGTTTTTGAGAAATAGAGTGGCGTATACAGTTCCTAGATGGCTGTCATGAATGATTTATGAGCAGATCCTCTCCGGATACCGGGTGGAGCAGCTCCATGGGCAGGTACAGCATGTGTTGGCAAAGCTGTTGTGTTTCTAATGTATGGCTTTGTGCTAAGCTTCTATAGTGTTGTGCCCGCCTCATGCATTTTTGCCTGTTAGGCTGCCACCAACCTGTTCATTCAGCATATTCTGTTGTATTATATTTGGAAATCTTGCTGCTGGCATATATTTATGGGACATTTCTCTGAGGTGCATGTGTATTTGTCACGGGTCATGTTTATGCGCATCTGTTGTACTTTTGTGCTTTATTGGGCATCTCTGAGTGCTGTTCTCTGCTAAACTGTTTTCCCGGTCAGTAACATGACATGAGAGCTGTTCGGCAGAGTTTGTTTCAGTGTGTTTGTCATTAAATCGAGAACGGTGAGTATACATTTAACTTTATTAGCCACAGGTTTCGAAGGTGTTCTCCCACAGAAATGTAAAAATATTTAGATCCCTTGCTCTACCTCGACATACAGTGAGTTGGGCCTGGAAATCTTATCTTACAAAGCGGCTACCACGAGCTGCTCTATTTCTGCAGCATCTATCACTATCAGAGTGTACCCCTGTGCGCTGCGATCTCTCTCCACTGACGTAAGAGTTGGCTTTGTTCCATGAGCGGGCAACTCAGCGCATATTCAGTTTGATTTATTTTTCACAGCAGGGGAACGTTGTTTTGCTGCCAGGACAAGCCAGTCTTTGAGCTAGCTTGTCCGCTCCTGGCTTTTGTGCAACCGCAAGATCTGATAAAGTAACACACACACAGAAGTAATCCCAGGACCACTTTATCACTGCTTGCTTTTAGAGCCTGCTGGGCTGAATATTGCTGCATTAAAGGATTATACATAGGCCTAAAAATACAAACAGTTGTCTAAAGGGTACTAGAAGAAAGGGCACCACTATGGGATTTGTGTGCTCTTTTCATGGACTCTAAATGTCAGGCATCTCCTGCAGCTCATATGAAAGTGGTTTGTAACAATCTGTACAGGTTCTTCAGTCCATTGCTGCACACTTTTTGAAGTGTGAATGACACTTTCTCAATTTGTGATAGGGTGGCCAAGCAATACTCTGCGGAATTTGGCAGAGGTTTTCGGGAACTCCGTGGAATTGGGTTGAGTGAAACTCCTCCATCCCCTAATGAGAAATTAGCAGCAAGGAGCAAAATAAGGGTGAGAAGCGAGCAGAAAGAGGCAAAATAAAGGTCTGAAACGAGCAGAAAGAGGCAGAATAAAGGTCAGAAATAAGCAGCAAGAGGCACAATAAAGGTGAGAAACGAGCAGAAAGAGGCAAAATAAAGGTGAGAAATGAGCAGAAAGAGGCAAAATATAGGTCAGAAACCAGCACCAAGAGGCAAAATAAAGGTGTGAAATGAGCATAACGAGGCAAAATAAAGTTCAGCAACGAGCAGAAAGAGCCAAAATAAAGGTCAGAAGGGAGCAAAAAGAGGCAGAATAAAAGTAAAAAACGAGCAGAAAGAGGCAAAATAGAGGTCAGAAACCAGCTGCAAAAGGCAAAGTAAAGGTGAGAAATGAGCAGAAAGAGGCAAGATAAAGATCAACAGCGAGCTGAAAGAGGCAAGACAGAGGTTAGAAAAATGAGCAGGTAAGGCAAAACAGAGGCAGAGAAAAGAGCAGGAAAGGCAAACGGAAGGCAGAAAAACAAGTAGAAAAGGCAAAACAGAGTAGAAGAAGGCAAAACAGAGCACTCAGACACTCACACTCTCACTCACAGACCCACTCAGACAGTCTCACACCAACTTACAGACCAACTCACAGACCCACTCACAGACATACTGAGATACTCATGCACTCACTCACTCACACACTCACTGTCAAAGGTTAGTGGTTACATTTGGAAAATAACATTTAAAAACCTTAGAAATTCACTTAAAAACCAACGGGTACAGGGACGTTATAGTTGGGAAATAGAATTTTAAAAAAACCTTCGAAATTCACAAAAAAAAAAAAACGGCTCAGATTTCACTCGTACAAAACCAGTGAAATTCAGCAGTTATACTTAGCTGAAATAACTACAAATTACGCTTCCGCAGTGCACTGCTTATGACCTCACATATTACATCACTTATGACATTGTCAGTGACATCACTGATGACATCTCAAATGACATCACTGATGGCATCATCCACAGAAGCACATACATACCCACGCATACCCCTATACAACATCTCACACACCTACTCACATACTCATTCACAGACCCATACAAGCACTCACATAAGCACTCACTCATCCATAGAGTTACTCATACAACCAGTCCCTTATCTATACTGCCACCCACACATCTACATACTCACCCATATAGCTACTCACACACCCACTGATTCACCTATAAACCCACTCACACACCCACTCACTCACCCATACAGCCTCTTAACACAGCCACTCACTCACCCATACAAGCTCTCACACACTCACACATCTACACAACTAATTTCATACCCATTCATACATCCATACAAGCACTCACACATCCGCTCACTCACCCATACATCCATTCACACAGACACTTGTTCTACAATACAGCCACTCACACACCAAACTCACTTGAGAAAACAGTCACTAAAACAGTAACTCACCCATACAACCACTTACATAGCCAATTACACACTCATACAGCCATACAGACATCCACTCACTCACCCATACAGTTAATTATACACCCACCCATCCAGCCACTCATGCAGCCACTCCCTCACCTATACAGTCACTGACGCACCCACTCACTCATCAATACAGTCACTCACATAGCCACTCACCCACACAGCTACTCACCAACCTACTTATACACCCATACAGCCACTCAGACACTCACTCACACCCACTTGACACCCACTCACATACAGATACACACAGTCACTCACATAAAATATGTTAGAAATAGTATCGCTCTTTAGTAGTGCAGAAAGTATACTATTTTAAGTTTTGTAGTACCTTGGTAAATATGTTTAACACTCACAATCTTTTAGAAAACACTCACTGGATGATGTCATCAGTGATATCATCAGTGAAGTCATCAGTGTTGTCACTGACCATGCATGAGTGATGTAATATGTGAGGTCATAAGTAGTGCATTGTGGGGGCATAAGTTAGAGTTAGCTCAGCTTACTATAACTGCTGAATTTCAATGGTTTTGTACTAGTTAAATCTGAGCCTAGCATGAGGCCCCCGTCCCTGAGCCTTGTTAGACCCTGGCGACTCCTTCCCCCATGGCTCCTCTTTTAAATAAAGATGAGAGGGCCACCGCGGCCCCCCTCACCAAGCCTTGTCAGGCCATGGGGACCCCATCCCCCACAGCCATTTCTTAAAAGTAAGGGGAACGGTCCACCTGGCCCTCCTCCTCGAGTCTTAAATAGGTCCTAGGGGCCCCATCCCACAGGGCTGCTTGTTTGAGGGGGAGAGGCCCCATGGACCCCCTCCCTGAGTCTTATTAAGGCCCAGGGGATCTCATTCCACAGGACTGTGTATTTTTTGAAGGGGGGGAGGTAATGCGGCTCCCCTCCCCAATCTGCAATTGGCCTCGATCATCTCATCCCCCACGACCCATATTTCTTAAAGGTGGGTGCCCTGGTGCCCACAGAGTGCACCCACCATATACTTTTGGGGGCTGTGGGGGAGCACCAAGGCCCACAAGGGCCCAGGCAGCTCTCTGCATGCAGCAGAAGCCTGCGTTGGTCCCACCCAGAGGGAGCAACTACTATAGCTGCTCCCTCCGGGTGAGAACATTTTGATTTGTTTGCTGGCCCACTTCAATGCGGGCAGGGAAACAGATCAAAATTCTTCTCCCAGGGGGCAGGAGCATTTTCAAAGCTCCCGCCCACTGGGAGCAGACTTTGTGTTTGCTCCAGCTTGGCAGGAGTTCTAAAAATGCTCCCGCTAAGCGAGAGCAAACACAGATTTCCCTGGCCATGTCATAGGGCAGGGAAACCGAGGTGAGCTCCATGGGATGTAGCTTGCGAGCCGGCCCCAGCGCTATTAATGGCTCACGGAGGGAGTGTCACAACTGCCGGTCCTCTACGTCGAGCACGCGGGGACCGACAAAGGAGTATTAAACTCCTACGATCCCACGCTGGAACGCTTCGCGTTCTAGTGTTCGGGACCAGTATTACTTCCAGGTCTTCTATCTTCTGGTTTACAGTCGGGAGTCAGCGTTCCTGTTCCTGTCATCATCGCGTCTCACTCCCTCGGCTCCTGGCGTCTTGCTCGGATTCCTTGGCGGTTCTCTGGCATTCCTATTCTTTGGATCTCACTGTGCTGCTGCCCACAAACTTCCTCAGTCCTGCAACTAAAGAAAAGAAACTGCCATTACTTCATAAAATACGGTAACAGCGCGGTTTGCGCTGCGCATGAGTACAGTAGTATTTGAAACCTTTATACTTATCTGTTTGGGACCCTCGTCCCTGGAGATTCATTTTTGGTTGATGGTACAAGGTTATTCCTCAAAGACATAAGGAATTTCTTGTTATATCTTCCTGACATTAAGGAGGACTTCAATATTGCTCAAATACTGAGCTTATGTTTACGTTGTTTCACTGGATATCAAGGAACTAGTGTTCCTATCAGGATTCCTGTTACCAAGGGTCACAACTAGTAGTCTTAGGTGGGTGTCAATGTGCTCTCCTTTTGATTTCCATTTATTTCACGATTGTATAAGTTTATTGATACCTTTCCTTTCATTTTCGGCAGACAAAGACTAATAAACTCACTTGAACTAAACTGTCGTCATCTAGTGGAAGAAGGGATTTATTTAGGTACTTTAGAATCACACATATTTCCTATATTATTATCTACATTTAGCATATCTCTAAATGCTTACAGATTCTGTTTCTTTTTTGGTAGGAATTTCTCCTGGCTGCCTGGTCCTGTCCATGAGTGGGGGACGTCATGGGACATATTCTTCTTCCATCCCTGTTCTCCCTTCCTCCCCTGGTTTACTGTTGTTGCTTTGACTCAATTGGGTATATTAGTGACTGGGGGAAGCTGGGACTTCGCATCCTTGCATGACGTTCCTGTGGAAACGTAAGTAGGAGTCTGACAGGGAATGCCGCATAGCCCCCCTCCCCATTTTGTGAAATGTTGGTCCCAGGAATGTGGCCGCGTGGATCCCCTCCCCATTTTGTTACATTTCATCCCTTGGGGTGGTCTCCCCAGGGCTTCTGGAGGCACAAGGGTGGGGGGTGATACAGCCCCTCTCCCCTTTATAAATACAGACTTGGGGCAGGGCTCTCTGGGGCATAAACGCAATAAATGCGGCCTGGCTGCCATTTCTTTTTTGATTCTGCAGGAGTCTAGAGTGGTTGCAGAATTTTTTGCCAATTATTTGTCTTTTTTGGCTGGAGGGAGTGGTACCTCAGGGTCCCCCTCATGGGGCCTAGGGTGTCAGGGTACCCCTACCCTGCCCCCTCATATTTTTTTTTAACTTGTTCAGGACTGGGCAGTAAGTCTCAGAGTTTTGTAATGGCTGCCAGCAACTTTTTCTAATGTTGCTAACAGCCAAACAGAGCGTTTGCTCTTGCCGGAGTCTGATACCTGCAGGAGCAAGATGGGCAAAGGGAAATAAAGCTCCATTGGCCAATCAGAACACTCAGTTTTTAAAGTGGCGCCCCTGCCCCTAACCATCCAGATATACAATTAGATTTCAACTGTCATTTCTCAAAAACTACTGAATGTATTTACACTAAATCACAAAACGCACACTCTGCAGACCAAGATCCAGCTTAATGCCAAATTTGGTGTAATTCAGTTCAGCAGTTTTTGCTGTAGCCCATCATAAAGAAGTCTATGGAAAATGCATGGGGGTTTTTTGTTTTGGGATTCCCTTTTTTCTTGGCCCCCCGCTTGATGGATCACCCCAAAACTTTCCATGCACATACGAGTCAAAGAGTAGCACCTTTTTAGAATGTTACTTGGAGATTCATCAAACGGTGCCAAAGTTATTAGTAAAAAACGCTTTTCCTATGGAACAGCTGACCTAACTATGACTAACTAGTGGCGACAGCTACTAGGTAATATATATTTAGACTGCTGTATAAATGTTTGTATTTATGCAAAAACAAAAATTTAGCTCATATTATGTATTTAGTTTTCTGGGGTAAATTATAATTATTTTGGTGATTTAATTTTTTTAAATTAAATCATATATGTTACTTTACCATCGTCTCCAAGCTTTGCCAACACCGGGACTGTGAGGTTGGAAGCGCAGGGCTCAGGAATCGTTTGTTGCCCAGCACAGTGCTACAATCTCAACCATTCTTCAGTCACTCACTTTGAGGAGGTAAAAAATCCGGCTGTAAGAGACATTCGTCCAGATTGCGAACCAACTGCATGATGGGATCTGCAGTCCATAACTATGAACTGGCCGAGTGTTCTCTGATGAGATATGGTGTAGGTGTGCCCCACGCTACTTTAGAAGGAGGGGCTTAATAAATAAAAGGAAACTTTGAAATTTGTAACACCGGAGGCATCTGAAGAGGCTACCGCCGAAACGCGTCATGCCAGAGAATTCGAATAAATGATTCCTTGAAGCCCTGCCGTGTCCCCTTGTCTTTTTCGAAGGAGGAGGATATTTTTTGCATATATATATATATATATATATATATATTGGTTTAATGTTTATTTTAATCTTTTAATTAACATAAAAAGTGCTTATTTTTATGTTTATTAATCCCTTAACTGCTGGGCCTCTCCCCCCCGTGCTGAGTCCTTTTTTCGCTATTCAGGGTAGTTTGTGCTTAGGGCTCCATAACGTTTTTCGACATAGGAACTATGCATGCCAAATTTGCATAATTTTTTCCAGCATCCTGGGGATTCTAAAGGTACCCAGGGTTTCTGGATTTCTCTAGAGGGGACCAAGAAAATAGGCAAAATATAGCTACATTTTGAGTTTTTGGGGAAAAGAGGAAAAAAGTGCTCCTGATAAAAATGTCTAGGTTTTTTTCTCCTAAAAATGGCATCAAAAACAGTTTGCTGTACTAAAGTCACCATCTTCCCAGCTTTCAGGAACATGCAGAGTTGAATAAAGAAACCTATTTTTATCACAATTTTGGCATTTTTCAAAGTGGTAGCCCAATTTCCCTATTTTTTGTGCGCTCAACCTACTTCCACTTTGTGGTGGAAATCAGTATGAAACCCATGGGTGATCCAGAAAATACATAGATTTTGTAAACATAGATATAATTCCAAATTCAGCAAGGGGTCATTTGTGTAGATCCCTCAAGGTTTCCCTAAAGATACTAACATTTTAAATATAGAAATATTGAAAATAAGTAGGAATAAACGTCAATTTCTGACAACATTTTCATCTATAACTTTTTGTTACAATGGCCAATTTACAAAAGCAATATACCATTACATCCAGCAGACCATTATGGTTGTAGGGATATATAGGGTTTGTAGGTTCTCCAAGAACCCGAGGTCCCCAGAGCTAACAAATGAGCTACACTGTTTAATGTTTTTTCATTGTGTACTGAGATAAGACCGATTCATATTGTGAAAAATGGGTATCAAGGAAACCTATGTATTTCTGAAATGGGCACAAGATGTGGAGTTTAGGAGTAGTAGTTATTTGTACATCTATGAATTAGTGGGTACCCGTACTAGCATACCATTTAAAGGGTATTTTTCATAATGTCTTTTTTATACACACAGGCTCACATTTGGAAGGCACAAATGCAGTTGGTAATAACACATTTTCTACTATTTTATGCTCCAACATGCATGTCTTCCCATACAAATGGTACCTAACATGTGAGGGTAGGCCTAGTGCACGTGACAGGAGATGCCCAAAATGCAACATGGAGATATCACATTTTCCACCCACAACTGACCCTTTTTTGCAAAGTGAGGAGTTCTGGATTGTGGGCACTAGGTTAGCCGGCACCTACGGAAATCTAGCAAACGTGCACACATTTGAAAACTAGACACCTGGAGGAATCCAGGGAGAGGTGACTTGCATGGCTGTCACCAGGTTTTTTTTACCCAGAATCCCTTGAAAACCTCAAACTTTGACTAAAAAACCATTTTCCTCACATTTCTGTGATGGAAAGATCCAGAATCTGCAAGGAGCCACAAACATCCTTCCATCTAGCATTGCCCCAAGTCCCCAGATAAAAATAGTACCTCACTTGTTTGGGTAGGCCTAGTACCCGCGACAGAAAACGTGCCAAATCTCAACATGGATACATCAAATTTTTCCACTGAAAACTGACTCTTTTTTGGGAAAGTGGGTAACTGTGGATTTTGGGCCCTAACTCAGCCGGTACCCAGGAAACCTAGAAAACTTGCACATTTTTTAAAAACAGATTTATTTATTTATTTAAAGTTTTGTATAGCGCGAACATGACCCAAGAGGGTATCAGAGCGCTTTACATAGGGTTGCGAAAGACATGAGAAGATAGCTGTGGGAGAAAAGCAGATCAATATACATCAGGTACACATGTTAGCTGGCGCCACTGAGGCTGTATCAAGTGTCAGGTAGCCGATTAGCTGGCTAATCCCTGGGGAAACCAAAGTTGGGTGAATTGCATGGTTCTCATCAGGTTTTTTCACTCAGAATCCCTTGCAAACCTCAAACTTTAACTAAAAACACACTTTCCTCCCATTTCTGTGATCGAAAGTTCTGGAATCTGTGGGAAGCTGCAAACTTCCTTCCACACAGCAGTCCTCCAAGTCTCTGGCACCTCACGTGTGTGGGTAGGCTTAGTGCCCGCATCAGTAAACGGCCCAAAACGTAATATGGCTACATCACATTTTTCCACTCAAAACTGACCCTTTTTTTGCACATTTGGTAGCTGAGGATTGTGGGCCCTTGCTCAGCCAGCACCTAGGGAAACCTAGCAAACCTGCACATTTTTGAAGAGTAGACAACCCTGGGAGTATACAGGTGTGTGACTTGCATGGCTCTCACAAGGTAATTTTACCCACAGGCCCTTGCAAATGTCAAACTTTGACAAAATAAACACAAATTTTCCTCATATTGTGACGGAAAGTTATGGAATCTGTGGGGAGCCACATATTTCCTACCACCCTGAGTTCCGACTAATCCCCTCATAAGAACGGTACCCCACTTGTGTGAGTGGGTACGACACCACAACACAAAAAAGGCCTTTAAGTGCGTACATTGAGAGCTAAGCAATTGGGGTAGCTGCATTTTATTGGGGCTGTCCTGTTGTCCCACCCATGCAAACCTATGAACCACAGACATTCTTGCAAACTAGACAACCAGGGGATTCAAGGGTGGTGTGCCTTGCATTCATCCCATGAGGTTTTCTTACCTACAATGCCCTTCAACCCTCAAACTTTGCCTGAAATCGTGCATTTTCCTTACATTACTGTGATGAAAACCTCCAGAATCTGCAAGAATCCACAAAATTCCTCCCACCCAGCATTACCCTTCTTATGCTGATAAAAACACTGTGCTACTTGTCTAGCTGGGACTAGTGGTTGCAAGAGAAATGGATCAAACCAAAGTCAATGGGAGCCCTTGCAGGGGGACTCTCTTACTCTGCCTCACTTTCCTCTCTCCCTGCCTCAGTATCCCATCATCCTCTCTCAACCTTGCACCCTCTCTTTGCCTTAGACTCCTGCTCTTTCCCCTCACACTCTTCCCTCTTTCCCTCCCCCTGTTCTATGCCCCTAACATTCCTCCCTCTCAACCTCACTCCTCTCTCTCTTTCTCAACCTTGAGTGACTCACTTTCTCCACTGTCCCCTCTTGCCTCCTGGGCCTACTCCCTATTTCCTCCTCTTCACTAGGGCCAGGCAAAATTCTAGTTACGTCAACGTAATCTCACATCATTTCTAGCATTTCATGTTACAACTGTGCCTGACATTACGCCATTATTTCACATCAGGTAATCAACATTTCTTTCTGGCAAAACTTCAATTGTGGGCTCATGGTAAGAAAGTAAACAAACTGAATGTGATCCACTATTGTTTACGTCACAAATGAGTTTATGCATTTTTTATTGCAAATGCATCCTCACACAAAAATGGATCTGAGGATACATTTCACTCTAAAAAACATTGCAAAATGTAAAAGCCAGCAATTCGCATATTTATGCTTAATTTCACTTTTTTTAAACATTTCACATAATGTCCACAAAGAAATTACTCAAATGTTACTGAGGCCTGCTCCTCACCATCTTCCTCCTCCCTCTACCTCTATCCCTTCTTTCCCTCCCCATCCAAACCTCCTCTCTGTCTCCCATCTTGCGCTCCTCTCCTCCCCATCTCAATCCCCCTCCTCATCTCAATCTCACCTCCCATTCTCACCCTTCTCTCCCTCTTTCTATGTCCCCTGCTCCCCTAGCTACTCTCTCATTCTCCACCTCTCTCTACATCCAGCTTCACCCTCACCAGTTCACCCACTACTCTCCCTCTCCCTGTTTTGCTCCCCTATCCCTCTCGATCTTTTCCCACCCTCTTCCACTCCATGTCTCCCTTCTCTCCCTTGTATCTTTGTCCTCCCATTCTCATTTCACCCTCATGCGCTTCTACTCTTGACATATTTCTCTTCTCTGTCTCCCTTCCTCTCCACTTGCCGTCTCCCGCAGAACTTCTCCTTTACGTTTGCTGACACACCCACTTCCTCACAACCTTGCCCTCTTCCCTCACCCTTTTCTCCCTCTCACTGCTTCACTCTCTCCTTTCCCTCACCATCTCACCCTCCCCCATCCCTCTCCTTCACCACCTTATCCTCTCCACATCACTTTCACCTTTCACTCTCTGTCTTAGAGAAGCCTCACACTCTCCAGCTCATCTTCTTCTGTTGTCACCTCACCTCACCACACCTTCACTTTCAGTCTCTCTGTCTCACTTCTTCTCTCTTTACCTCACTATCTTCTCTCTATGCATGACCCTTCTCTTTTGTTCTCCCTCATCCACATCTCTTTCTTCATCTCATCAACCTCTCTCCATTTCACCCTCCTCTCTATCTCTCCATTTCTCATTCTCCTCTATCCACCTTTCCCACTCCTCTCAAAGTCTCTCTCACCATACATCTCCCTCTTCTCTCTCCCTACCACTATCTTCTCTCTCTACTCATTTTCTTCTCTCTCTAACTCTCCCTCATCTTTCTCCCTCTGCTTCACCATCCTCATTTCTTTTCTTTCTCTTCTATGTCTTAAGCTCTTGTCTCTCCATCTCACCTTCTCCTCTCCCAAAATCACTTGCCCATCTCCTCTCAACCTTACCAATTTCTCTCATTTTGTCTTACGCTCTCTCTTTTCCACCCCTCCGTACTTCATCCTCTCCTCTCTTTCCATCAATCTTTTGCTATTCTCCCTTCACCTTACCCTCCCCCTCTCATTCTGACTCCCAATTCTCTCTTCCCTTCATCTGCTTGCCAGCCTCCCCCTTTCTTCACCATCTCATATCCTCCAGCCTCACCATTCCTCTTTCTCTTGATCACCACTCTCACCACCTAATTTTCTTCTCTTTTCACCTCACCATACCTGTCTCAATGTACCTCACCATCTCTCTTCACCTCACCCTCTCACAAATCTCTCCCCTACCTCAATATCATCACCCTTCCTCTTTCTCTGCACCTCCATTCCCTCTCTTTGCCTCACTCTCCCCATCAGACTTCTCAGTCTTCCACTGCCCCTTCAGTAGGTGCACTGCCCAGAGACCCGGCCTGACTACTATGAGCCTCTGCCTGACCACCTGCAGCCTCTGCACTGCTTGGGCCTCAGTCAGACTTCACTGTCCCTCACCACGCCACCCAGGCCTCTCACAGCCCAGGGTTCATACACAGCAGTCTGGAGCCAATGCTTACCCAGAGCTCACCAGTGGAAGTGTGGGGGAGAGCCTATGATAGTCTACCCAGATACCCAACAATTTACATTATCCTGGATTTGCCCACAACCACTGAATGTCCAAGACCCCTACCATAAAACAAATACCGTAATGTGGTTATGGTGGCCGGCCTTATGGGTCTTATTAGTGTTACTTCAGGCTGCACATTGTTCTGGGCTTTGCCAGAATCCCCACAACCTCTGCAGTGCCCATCTACCTTACAGACTGCACTCTACCGGCTCCTAACCACACAGTGCTTACCGTATAGTAATAGAGATATGGAGATAGACTGGGGAGGGCTAAAAGAACTGTCCCTGTGGCTGTGATTTTACTGCTGAGGACTCATCCACATCCCACTACCCTGAAGCATAAGTCTAATGACTGTTAATGCCATCTCTGAAGCCTTGGGAGAGTTACATTATTGGATTAGGGTGAGAGCCATGCTCTGAATGTAAATGAGTAAAATGTTAAATAATTTGTTTTAAAGAAAATGGGAAAAACAAGTTAAATACTTAGACTTAGATTCACAAAACTGTCACACAATGCGGAGCAGCACCCTAAGTTGCTGTGCTGCATTGTGTTAAAGAAGAAGGGGAGTAGAAAAAAAGAAGACAAGAGGGTGTTTGGCAGAACAGGAACAGTTTTTTAATTAAACATTTCAGCCAGGAGAAGAGTTACAAGCATGAGGACTGAGGAATGTCTCAATTTATATAGGGCTTGGGTTCATCGTCGGTTTCCGGGGGACTGGGGCTCCCTTCGTCTTCCGAGCTCAATGAGACACCATCGAGAACCGCTACAAACTTCCCTGACACACGTTTGGGCTCACCTGACCCAGTGGGAATGCACATCTTACCCACCTTTTGGGGTGTCACGTGTCGAGTGTGGTGGACGGAAGTCGAGCTTTTGGGCACCTTCCCTCGGAACTTGGGCTGTGCTGGAGGTGTTTAGGCTCACTTGCTTCTGGATTTCCCGGGCTTAGACCTGTCTGACCTTCTTCTGGTGGGGGGCTCATTGGCTTCTACTACTATTGGGTTAGAATATTCTAATGCAGGGGGAGCGGATGTGAGCACGTCCATCCCTGCATATGGTGGGAGAGGTGCCAACGCCTTGCTTGCTATCAGCATTGTGGGGTTATCAAATTGAACTTCTTTGAAGAATGCCCATAATTCTAGCACTGTTTCTCTTTTGTCTTGTACTTAGGGGCTTATTTACAAGCCCCTATCGCCACAGGAACGTAACTTTTTCCGACATTCCTGTGGCGATAAGGGCTTCACCTTATTCACAAGATGGAGTTAAGCCACTTAACATAGCTTAATGTCGCCTTGTGAATAAGACCCCCTTTCATGCTACACTTAGCATGAAAGAAGTGTGCAATGGGTGTTGCAGTGGGCGTTCCGCCTCAACACCCATTGATTTTGACGCTGCCCCATATTTACAAGGGTGGTGTAAATATTGGCACACCAGATTAATGGCAAAACAAGGAGAAATGCTTTATTTCTACTTCTTTTTGATGTTTCTATGTGTGCTGCATTGTGCAGCACACATAGAAACAGCAAAACGCCATTGATTGTTTATGTGCAGGAAGGTGTCCCTTCCTGCATATAAACAATCATTTTAAAAAATGACTAGTTGCAACTTCTATGTGTGCTGCATTCTGCAGCAATACATAGAAGTTACAAAATGCCATTACTGATTGTTTATGTGCAGGAAGGGACAACTCCCTGCACATAAACAATCTTTCCCTGCAACACAGGCACCCTTGCACAATGATGCAAGAGTGCCTGCATTGGCGCTAGGCTCCTACATTTACCTCCAGCGCTAAGGGAAAGGCAGGGGTGCACCGTATTCTTGTGAATACGGTGCATCCCTGCGTTTGGACTCTGTCAGAGCGTGGCGTTAGCCTTCTTGGCTTAACGCCATGCTCCGACAGTTTCTTAGTAAATATGCCCTCTAGTTTTTATATGTGTTTTAGTGTGCTCAATTATATTTGTATCAAATGTTCCCTCCTTGGGCCAAGGTAATGTGTGTGCCTTCGTGTGTTAAAGTCACTCTTGGCAAAACTTATTAAGTGTTTTTATCTGTTTGGGGAACCTAGTCTACATGTGCTTTAGTGGGGAATCCTTGGCAATTTTAGTAATTTGGATAATACAATTCAAATGATGGTTGTAACACAGGGCAAATATGCAATATTTTAGAATAAAACCTGCATGAACTCAAATTTTCACACAATACTGTTTTCAAAGACAATCAATGCAATATCATTACATACAATAATACATTTCAATAATGGTTGACAGAAAAATAATAAATTTGCCAAAAATTGGTACTTTCATCCAAGCCTGGGCGGTGAACTACGCTACGCTCGCGAAGCTTGCGAAGTTGCGGTAACTTCGCGATTCGCGTAGAACGCGAAGTTACCGTGCACTACGCAATTTGCGGCATAGCGTAGCTGTTTTTCTTCTTCGCGTGCTCAATATACGTTCTCGCGCGCGCGGTAACGACCTACCGTGATTCTGCGTTCGCCGACGCGACTTCCTATCCGTTCGCGGGCGCCACGAGATTTGGAATCCGGCCGCACGATCCCGCGAGAGTGTGCGAACGCGAACACGTCATTCGGACGCGCGATCTGACTTCCGGCGGCAGTCTTGGTAAGATCGCGATCCCGAACACGAAGAAACTACAATTTGGCGAAGAATATATCTCGAGCATCATAAAACCTTCTCGAAAATGATGAATTAGTTCATTTTGCACAAAAACTCCTCAGGTTGTCATTTAGAGATGTAGTTTGGTGAGCAAGGAGTCCTTTTTCTTTTTTCCAAGAGGAAGGAAGTGCCCCTGATTCTCAAACTTCCTGTTCCTGTCCAGCAGGCTCCTCCCAGTGTTTTGTCCATGTGCTGTTCACTTTCATTTGGATTTGGAGCTGGAAGGATCACTTTTTGTGTCTGTCTGCTGCATCATATCATTGGATTGGATTTGAGGACTCTTGGATTTGAGATTTTACAAGTAAGTTGGAGAATTGGTGTACTTGTTTGTTTGATTGGGGCTTGTTTGTACCTACATTTTTTGGGGGGATTTCCATATTTTTTAAAATGTATTGTTGTGGCCTGTATTTCGGCAGGGGCCTAGTTGTTTTTCTTTGATTGGAATTTCAGCCAGTAGGCCCAGACTAGAGCCAGAGGTACCCATGGGTGCATGTTTCTGTGGTGTCTGTTGAATTTAAAGTTTAAACATCATGTAGGCCGGGCATCCATTGATGGCATTGTTTTGAATTGGTAAAAGTGGTTTTTGGGCGTATTTTATTTTTTTGGGTGTTTGTTAAATAAATAGGCCTTTTCAGCCAGTAGGTAACCCTGGGCGTTCAGCTCGCGGACTTTGGGCAAGTCCGCACTGCTGCGACTAACGCGGACTTACACTTTTTATCTTCTTCGCGCGCTCAATGTACGTTTTCGCGCGCGCGATAACGACAATTTGTGACGATCGCGATGCCGAACACGCAGAATTTACAATCTGGCGAACAATATCTCTCGAGCATCATTAAACCTTCTCGAAAATGTTGATTTAGTTCATTTTGCACAAAAAACTCCTCAGGTTGTCATTTAGATGTAGTTTGGTGATCAAGGAGTCATTTTTTTTTGTTTTACAATTTTTTCCAAGAGGTAGCAAGTTTTCCAGAGTCTCCAACTGCCTGGTCCTGTCCTTTGTCTTCACTTTTTGTTATTTTGGGTGGCCTGGCCATGTGGGTGGCGGCCATTTTGTAAAGCCAGGCATTGTGCTTTTGCCATAGGCCTGCATTGTCTGTCTTGTGTTCCTTTTCTTGTTGTTCTGGGTGGCCTGTCCATGTGTTGGCGGCCATTTTGTGTGAACAGCCACTGTGCTTTTGCCATAGGCCTCAAAGCTTGCGGCCTAGTGTGCCAGTAGGCCCGGCGGTAGTCATCCTCATGGGTGCATAAAAACTGTTTCTGTGTTGTCTGTTGAATTGTAACATAATTTAGGCCATGGATGGCATTTGATTGATTTGCAAAATGTGGCTTTTGGGGCGTATTTTATTTTTTTGGGTGTTTGTTAAATAAATAGGCCTTTTCAGCCAGTAGGTAACCCTGGGCGTTCAGCTCGCGGACTTTGGGCAAGTCCGCACTGCGCGACAGCGCGGACTTACACTTTTTATCTTCTTCGCGCGCTCAATGTACGTTTTCGCGCGCGATAACGACAATTTGTGACGATCGCGATGCCGAACACGCAGAATTTACAATCTGGCGAACAATATCTCTCGAGCATCATTAAACCTTCTCGAAAATGTTGATTTAGTTCATTTTGCACAAAAAACTCCTCAGGTTGTCATTTAGATGTAGTTTGGTGAGCAAGGAGTCATTTTTTGTTTGTTTTACAATTTTTTCCAAGAGGTAGCAAGTTGCCCAGAGTCTCCAACTGCCTGGTCCTGTCCTTTGTCTTCACTTTTTGTTATTTTTGGTGGCCTGGCCATGTGGGCGGCGGCCATTTTGTTAAACCAGCCACTGTGCTTTTGCCATAGGCCTCCAAGCTTGCGGCCCAGTATGCCAGTAGGCCCAGAGGTAGTCACCATGGGTGCATAAAACTGTTTCTGTGTAGTCTGTGGAATTTTGGCATCATTTAGGCCATGGATGGCATTGAATAGATTCAATTGAATTGCGAAATGTGGTTTTTTTGGAGGGTCTGACTATTTCACTTATTTGGTGTGGTAAATAAATGCCTTTTTTGCGTGTGTACTGTGTAATTATAATTGTGTTGTTGTAGTGGTTGTCTAACTTTCCAAAGTGTTTTTAGCCATGTGGATTTTAGTTTTTGCATTAAAGCTGTGTGTGTTTTATAAGGCATCCTTTGTCTGCCCATATATAGGCCTGCTTGAGTTCATTGTTTGCCGTGCCTTGTGCCTGTGAGTCACCATGTTTCTGGGGGCCATTTTGTTGTGGTAGTTATTAGTGTGCTGTTTTTGCCACATAGGCCTGCGTGTCTTTCCATTTTTCCTCTTGTTTTACTGCTTCCAAATCCATCCCCATTGCCAGCTGCAGCTCCCTGATGCTGCTATATAATACATCCCACGTGATGCACAAATTTAGGCCAAACATGCTCCAGTACATTTTAGTTTTTGTTCTTTAATATTCTTATTCTTCCAGAGTGTACAGTAGCCAGGAAAGCCCTGGCCTTGTTGTCAACGTCTCATAAATGGCTACACTGTGTGTTGTTTTGGCAGAGTTTCTGAAATTTAATAATTGAGGCCACCACACACTAAGTTCTATATTCTATTTGTTTGATTTGTGCTATGTTTGACTGATGTTCTGGCTTTTTTGCTTTTAGGTGCACAAAGACTGAGGAGGAGGTGTGTCTCTCATCATTGCCTGTTGCACTTCCAGACAGACATCCTGCTGCTGGACACACAACGTGACGTGTGACCTGACCAGACATCTCTGCAACTGAGTGCTGCTGACATCTGAAGAAGATGGGCCCAAAGAATGCAGGTACCAGGTCCTCCAGTACCAAGAAAGTTGCTATTGAGAAGAAGAAGGAACAGAAGAAGCAAGTGACACTGAAGTCTGGTGTGCCGGCCAATACCTTTTTTGGGAGAAAAAAAAATTGCGCCTGCAGCAGCGGTGTCCGGGGGGCAAGCTGGGGGCAGCACCTCCGCATCAGTGGACCCAACCCACCAACCCAGGCCCAAGCACATGAGTTGGGAAGAGGTAGCCAGCCTAATGGTGGAAAGCAGTGATGCTGAGCCGGAGATAAACTTATCGCTATCTCAAAGTAGTACCCAATCAACGCAGGAGGAAACACAGCAGATAAGTGGTCAACAACAACAGCCGCAACCACCGCCCGCAATAGTAGTTGTTGTTCCTCCTGAAGTAGGGGCAGTTCAGGAAATTCAGCCTCATGCCTTAGGTAGAAGAAGAAGCCACTCATTCAGAAGATCCATTGTCTTCCAAATCCCCAGCAAGGAAAAGGAGGGGTAGTCCATCGAGTTCTTCGCCAAGCCCCCCTTCTGATGAACTAGATGCCACTTGGAAGCCACAAACTGAGTCTGAGAGGGAGCCACGTTCCAAGACCAAGCTAGTGCAAAGGAAGGTTCCAGAAAGCCTTACACTTATGGAGGTCGATGTAGAACAGCAAGATGATGATGATGATGACGACGAGCCAGTCATCACGAACATCACTCCCGGCCCCGAGGAGATGGAGACCAACATTCTTACTCTATCCAAAATCGCTGCGAGGGATGTAGCACGCATACCTCCACAGGTAACACCAACACGACCTACAGCTTCCATATTTGCATTAGCAAAGGCCCGGCAGCGACCTACATCCAGCACAACCACCACCTCTGTAGGAGTAGGTAGTGGTACAGCAGCACAGAGTCAAATTCAACACACACCCTACAGATCATCCGGCATTGGAAGTGGCACCTCCAGCAGGAGGCCAAAGTTAAGCTCCCCAGTTTGGGACTTCTTTACGGTTAGCGAAAGGAGGAGAACATTGCTATATGCTCCATTTGTAATACCTCTGTTAGTCGTGGTAAGCTTGGTACAAACTATGGTACCGGAGGCCAAATGACCCATCTGAAAAAACACCACTTGATCAGCTGGGAGGACCACCTTCGCGACAGAAAAAAAACTGCAACCATTGGTGTTGGTGGGGATAAAGGAGTAGAAGAAGAAGATCCGATCACGGTGGAAGAGGAAGGACAGGGAGACATTCTCTCTGGTAGTGGTACACAAGGTGTCCCTGACCCCAGCAGTGCAGTCTTAACGTTGCACACATCTTCAGCAACATCTCAGTGGCACAAGAGTAAGAGTCAGCCGGAGACACCAAGAAGTACCAGGTCCGCACTACCAAAAAGTGCGTTGAGCCTAAGAGAAAGGAAAACCATGCAGCCTACCATTATCAGCATGTTTGGGGGTGAGGGGCAGTACGAACGCAACCACCTAATAGCACGTTTGTACAATGCGAAGCTGGCTAAAATGTTAGCACTGGACCTTCTCCTTTTTCTTTTGTTGAAGGGTTGGGTTTTGTGGAATTTGTGTCAACCATCTGCCCAAAATGGCATGTTCCCAGCCGCTACTATTTTGCCAGAGTTGCAGTTCCAGCACTACATCACGACATGCTGGAATTGCTAGGAAAGGCCTTGAAGCAGAGTGCTGTTCACAGTATCCACCTGACTACAGACATGTGGACCAGTTGCCAAGCCACAGATTACATGTGCATCACTGCACACTGGATCAGTTTTGTGGGTGTTAGAGAACAGCTATCTGCTGGTGTTGATACTGCAGAGATTTTTCATGCCACTCGCAAACATTCAACTGTAGCCATGTTTGCCATGGAGAAATCTCATACTGCTGCAAACATTTTGGAAGAGTTTAACACCAAGGTCTTTGAGTGGCTGCGCCCAAGAGGGCTTACGATTGGTTTTGTTGCCACGGACAACGGCAGTAATGTAGTTTTGGCCATGCGCAATGGTGGCTTTTTCAGGGTCCCGTGTTTGGCACACTGCATTAACATTGTTGTTCAAGACTTTTTGAAAAATGAATCAAAAGTCAGCAACTTACTGGTCACCTGCAGAAGAATATGCACACATTTCAGCCATTCTTTTAAAGCCCGGAAGCAGCTGAGGGTCATTCAACGTGAGCGTAAACTGCCAGTCAAAGCGCTCATCCAGGAGGTGCCAACACGTTGGAACTCAACTTATTACATGCTTGATCGTCTGTTTGAACTGTACATACCACTCAATGCTTATGTCATGCAAAGAATAGGGAACCTACTGTGAGAGGCATGACCGTTGAGATGGCTCAATGGGACCTCATTAAATGCCTGACTGAGATGCTACTTCCTTTTGAGATCTTCACACGTGAAGTCAGCAGGGAGGACTGTACTATGGGCCAAGCTATCCCATTGTTGCACATGCTAGAGCAACAGCTGAAGGATGTGTCTGAAACGTACGCAGGTGTGGATGACAAACAAGACGCATATCATTTGGCGGAGACCTTAGCCGCTCGCTTATCGGAAAATACAAGGATTAAAAATAAAATTTTGTCACAACCACATTACATTAGTGCCACAATTTTGGATCCACGGTACAAAGTATTTCTGAACAGCAAGGCAGTAATTCCTTTTCGGAAGTGGATGTTGCCAACTACAAAACTTTGATAGCTAAGGAAGCAACTATTTTCGAGCGAACGGCTGTTAATTACAGGCCCCCACCCCAGGCCATAACCAGTACTACAGGGCATCCAGAGTCAAGTTATGCTCGGAGCCTGAGGGCAGTGCATTTGCCTCCCAGCAGTCACCTACACCAACAATAACATCAAGAACAGGATCATCCACAGCACAATGTGCAACTGATTGGTTTCTACAGCAGGGGTATGGTAAGTCCAGTGCTGATGCAAAGGCAAAACCGGCCGAGCACATCCGAGCACCCCTTAACATTGAGCGGATGGTCCAGGCCTATCTGGATGACCCAACAGAGGTCTTCATGGATGGAAACCCATTGGTGTATTGGTATGGGAAAAGAAGCCAATGGACAGTGCTCAGCAGGCTGGCGATAAAGTATCTCGCTTCCCCTGTCGCAAGTGTCTCTTCTGAGCGTGTTTTCAGTGCTGCTGGTGCCATTGTAACTTCGAAAAGGACCAGTCTCTCGGCCCAAAGCGTGGAGAGGTTAACCATGATCAAAATGAATCAGCACTTTATACCACCGGATTACAAAATACGTGAATCACAGCAGGAAGAGCAGAGCGACTTGGATGACGTAAATAGTGCGTTACAGGACCTACTTCTGTCCGAACCACCAGAGTTTGAGCGCGAGCTCCTCTTCCCTGACAACTAGGCTTTCAAATTGTTGCTTTCTTCCTTCCTTTATGTGTCTGTGTATCTGTCTTTCTGGTTCAAATCAAATCACAACAAAACCATCACCAGCGTCTTCTTTTATTTCCCTATTGGAGTTGCACGTCTGTGCATTTAACTGTCCACTCTTCAGAGTCCTGCTTCATCTTCCTGTCTCGCACAAGTACATTTCCATCAAGCCAGACATTAGTACAAGAAATGTTGCCTTTACCAGTCCCGCCTCCATTAGAAGTGAAACGTGACTACTATAGCTATCCTCCGTTTTGTTTTCGAGCCGAAACTCATCAGTGTCCGAAGGCTACAGCCTCAGCAGGCATCCAAAGGTCCTCACTGTCAGGACAGAAGGTACTTGGCAGAGAAAGACAAGAGACTCTTCGAAGAAACTTGCTGACATTTGTGCAAACTCAAATGACCAGCAATGAGCACTACACAGGCCGCGGCCCATCATCACAGTGCTGACCATGGGAAGCAACTTAAACTGTGACAAAGAAGTGCCACAGATGAATAAGATGAAAACCGAAACAGCGCCTAACACTCCAAAATGAATGTGGACTGGAGTAATGATGAGGCCACTGCCCCGCAAAAAAAAAAAAAAAAATGTCAGAACTAGGCATCTGATGATCTGACAGCCAAAGAGAAGAGCAAGACAGGTAATGATGGAATGCATTGGATGTTTGCAGACTCTGAGCGATTGCTGTTGTTTGTTGTTGATGTTGTGCATGAAGTCGAACTCTACTCTACTAGTTAATCTACAAAGTGACTCAAGTAAGTCAGTGACAGTCAATGTTTCCCTTCTTGTTGTTTAATAACCAAATTGTACTCCTACTACTGCAGGTGCAGGCCAATATCTGTTGCAATTTTTTAATATGGAATATGGACTTAATCGGAGTCAATACAGACTGAGTTGTAGTTGGACAACACGTACCACACCATGATGATGACCATACTATCTTTTCGCGCGCAGTCATTCAGTTGGATCGGAGATGATTCAAGGACTAACTGCATTTCATGAAGTGGCATAAGGTAAACATAAACACAACAATTCAACAAGAAAGTAGTAAACACAGCAGACCTACATGTCCATGTAGTGGTCTAGTCGAGTGTAGTGATGACTGACAGCGGCGCATTGATTTTGTCACTTAATTAGGAAAATGCTAAGTTGCTGTGTATGCCTTTTGTCTGGCTATGTCAAAAATTAAGGTAAATGGAGGTTGGGTCACGGGCTGGTGCTGTGGTGGGCCTGTTCTGTCCTGTTGTTGTTGTAGCTTAATGCTGTAAACAGAATCTACACGATATATCCAAGCCGCCTCACTCTGAAAGTGTTCTCTCTTCTCTTCTTGGACTCCACCGTAAATGATGTTTTTTTTATTCATTGATTTCTCAATACCCCTTTTGTTTTTCCATCTAGACGTTACAGGCCGGCCTTTACCCTGTGCTTGCTATACTGGGAGACACAACTCACATTTACCTTACCAATCGGCATCAGGAAGGCCACCAAGATTGATGTGCGGAGCGTCCATGGAAGATAGGACCAAGAGGAAGGACGAGATTCAACTCCACAATTTTAGCATGATAATACAGTAACTTTAGTATCATTCATCATTCATCTTTTAATTAATTTGAATCCTTTTTCTCTGCAATCATTAGGACTGTGTGTTGTGTGTTTGTTTGCTAATTGATCCCTACAAATGTTTTTTAATTGTCTTTGCTATCTTTACAAGTAAGCCCAGTACAACATGGAATTTGGGTCTCTGAGGGCATATTACAGGCAAGGCAAATTGCATAGAATATACTGGTGCCCTGTACTGTCTAATTGTCTAGTAGGAGTTATTAAGTACTACTCATTAACCATCAAGTTATCTAATCTTCATCATCATTAACTCATGCATTTCCCTTTTCTCGCTTTATTGATTTTTGGATAAGATCATGGTCGTCTGCCAAGATTGCGCTTTGCTTTTGTTGTCCATGCGTACTGTTTTTCATTTTCAAACCTTTCCCCAAACCCCCCTTCCCATCCATTCATCAAACCCTAACCCTCTTCCCCCGGGCTGTGATTTATATTGAGGTGTGATGTGACTACATAAAATGTACACCAATTGATCACACGCTTGCTGGGGCAGATGTGGTGAAAGCAACACTAATTCAATTGCAAGGCAGGGCGAGGAGCTTCTTCTGCTTGGCCACCCATGCTCAGTCTATGTGCATTGTGCAAGCCGTCACCGGCTAATAGTAGTACATCATAATTAATTGCCGTCATTGATTGGATTAATCATCAAACTCCTACCACACAGCAGTAAAGGTTACGAATTACGATTGTGTTAAGTTAAGTGACTCACTCGACAGCACAACTGCAGTTTATAACTTCTTGTACTAGGCTGTCCCCGCCACCATTATGTTTAATTTGACTTTAGCAGTTGCAACTGCAATATTGTTTGTTTGGCAGTCGTCTTCTGTACTGTATTTTACTTCGTTCGACTACTCCTCCCACAGTTTTTCTCAGGCAAGTGACTGTCTCTTTTTTTATTTTTTAGCAAATGCTACTGCCAGTGTCTACTCTACTACTACCACCACAACCATGGCATCTTCTACATTCTCTATGGAAACCATGCAGCCATCGCTGTGCCGAACGTAGTCATCATCAATCACAGGTAAGATAAGTTTGGTGGGAGGT
Source organism: Calotriton arnoldi (assembly GCA_963921515.1). Taxonomy (NCBI): domain Eukaryota; kingdom Metazoa; phylum Chordata; class Amphibia; order Caudata; family Salamandridae; genus Calotriton; species Calotriton arnoldi. The sequence continues at coordinate 64,358 of CAWUFW010014869.1, forward strand.
AGAATACTAGTAGGACAAATAACTCAGTGAGGGTTACCGCATCTATCTGTTTGTTATACATCATCGGCAGATTATTTAAATCAAACACTGGCTGCGGCCCTGCAGCAGCAAGGAAACCAATGTGACGTTAATTCGTAAAACAGTAACCCCCACAAAACATTAACATTGTATGTTTAAGTATAAATATAATTTATTACCCTAACAAAAATAAACTATCCCACACCTGACCCACCCCTCTCCCTAACCCCAACCAATGTCCAAAACGAAAAAAGTCCAAAGAATGTCCCGAAACCCCAACGCCCAATTCCCACCCACCAAAACAAGGAATAAAAAGGGGCAAAGCAACAGGGTCCTCGATGTTATAATCGGCGGGCTTTGAGGTGTTTGTCCACCAGGATTTTCACCCGCTCCTCCATTTGCTCCTCTTGCCGTGCCATCCGGAGGAGAATCTTCCTGCGGAATGCCCTGCAGTGGCATCCACAATGGGGGACAGCAGTGCTGGCTGCTAATGAATTGCGGCGGGTGGCTATCAGACCGCGGCGCCGTACCGCTGGAGTTGGGGCCTGGCTGGGGCCCGGGGCATCGGACGAGGCTGCAGCTGCTGCCGCCTCCTCCTCCTCCTCCGCCTGAGCCACCAGCCGCCGGTACTCCCAGCATATGGCCTCCAGTTTCCGGCGCCGGGCCCTGACTGCCAACTCCTTCCGCGATGGTTTGTCTTGGGAAAAGAAAGAAAAAAAATATTGTTGTAACCAGTACTCTTACCTAAACAGTAACACAAAATTAATTCAACACATATTGGCACAGTAGCACTAGCAAGAAGCACAGTACATAACATTTGTGGTAATAATCTATCTATCCTCCCACTTCCTCGGCCTCTAACATTTGTGGGAGTTTCAGGCATTATACTAGCACTATGGACTCCAACCAGTACACAGTACACCAGTGTTCTTCTTATCTCTAGTTTAGCGAAATGACATAACCTGGTTGTAGCCGGCATTGCCAGCTCGGTCATCTATGCTTGAACCCAAGACAAACATACGAGTCATGACGCAGAGTCACATTAGTTTGATTTACTACTGTTTGCAGGTGGGGAAGCTCGTATTTTTCTATTACGGGTGGCACTGGCCATACTCTCTCTGTTACATGGAGGGCAATTGCTCAATTTCACAGTGCCTTGGCTACTACAAAAGGCCGATTATATATCTGATCCAATGATCGTTGCTTTTATATGGGACAACGACATAAGGTCAGTAGCGGTCGTTGGTGGGACTCGGGGAGTTTGGCCGGGCGGTGACGTGGGTAGGGGCAGGATGGGGGTAGTAAACTATGGATTACGGCCAATTACAGGTAAGTAAACATATAAATAAATGAAACTAATTTTGTTGCGCACACTGCATCGCATTTGGCGGTGCAGTGCGCACAATGACATTCACTTTATTTATTTGTATGTTACAGTAAAGTTACCTGTATTTGCCCGCGTAATACATTGTTTACTACTACCCCCACCCTGCCCCTCCCCACATCGGCTTTAGTACGCTGGCGCGGTTTCTTTAACATTCCCTAAAACTGTGCATCCCATGACAGTCTCCACCTATGCTGTCTATGATGAATACATACAGGCATCCATCCATTCTAAGTAAATGTCAATCATTCTTCTTAATCTCTCCACAAACGTTACTTTGTTTCACCAACAACAACGCATGCGTCCACTCACTCCGTTGCTTGCCTTGGCTTTGAGTTTCACCCAAACACCGCTGATGATTCTTGCTATCCACAGTATCCACCCATACTGTGTCTTCCACCCAGGCAGGCATCCATTCTTCTTTCACCTCCCACCCATCCTTCAACAACACATGCATCTGATTCCTATCAGCCACCTATCCATGCTTCCAACGTATCCTTCTCTGCCAGTCGTCATATTAAATCTCGCCCGCCCTTCCTCCTTCCACCCTTCTTTCCCTTTTTGTTCAACACATCCATCAAGGTTATCTGATCTGACTTTTAGTCTCCTCCATAAAACTTTCACAGCTGAGTTGGAGTCAGATATAAGAGGCCATTGGTTAATGAAGTCACGCTGGTAATGCTATTGCTACTGCATTGCTCATGCTAAGTAAAGGGTGTCTTCTTTATTAACCGTTGTATAATGTTCACTACAACTTCATACCTAATAAGTCTCAACAACAGTACAGTGAGTGAAGTCCACTCCACACACCCTTCCAGCTAGTGCAATGTCAATAAGTCATGAATATAACTTACCACCGCCCGCCACTGCTGCTGGCTCACCCCTGTATCTCCTGCAGGTGCTGCATCTCCTGCCCCCTCCGGAATGGCCGCAACGCCATCGCCGCTGGCCCCACCGGCACTGGTGGTCGGTAGTACGCCTAGAAAAACATGACACATTTTTAGATGCCTGTACACCTCCCCTATTTATTCTTTTTCACTAGCAAGATTGAAAAAAGTTAATACATATTATTATTATAAATCACATTCAATAGTCCAAATCGGGTACTAGAGTACAGTCAGTAGACAGACACTAGTAGTGTTATTATGGTCCCTAGGGTCATTATTATACTATACTCTACTCTTTGCAAAGTTAGCCTGAGCCATGCAACCATTTTTCGCTTCATGTCTTTTGCGCATGTTACCTCGCAGCTTGTTGTGCAGTAACAGTAAGACGCCTTTTGAGCCCACATGAGCACATACAGCTACTGTCTGAGCGTTGCGTACAAGAGGTCGGAAAACAAGCCACTTTGTTATGGAGTTCCGTTAGTCCGTATTACTTAGCCATAGGTAACATGTTACAGTTTTTTGGCAGGACTGACAAATGCTTGCATTAACACGCACCATTTTTCTCAGGCAGAGGATTCCCTTCTACGAACCAGAGATTTGCAGAGCTTATGAATGATGCATGTAACCAGTAATTCTACGTTCTACGGTGAGGAGTCGCCCAGAATTCACACAGATCTTTTGTCTTATATCATCATGCACTTGTTGCAACAATTTTTATTGTTTTAATCTTATGCATTTTGCTGTTGGAGCTGGCTGGAGTACACTGAATTTTATAGAACAACAACATACAGAGGTTGTCATTTGAAAATAAACCTTTTGAACTTACACATAGACTCTGTGGTATTTGGTGTGGTGGTGGTGGTGGACTTACACGAGTGAGTGAGCGAAAGTGTGTTATGTTCTGGGTTGTGGAATCATAATCATTGGGTATCTTCGGGTGGGGGTTCGGGGACCTAATGAGACACTAGCTAGTTGTTCAGGGGATTGTGGGTTCACTTCTGACTGAGGTGTGAGGAACGTCCAAGTTCCAAACTCGCATCACCAACATCCTATTTCATTGTGCATAGTTCTGCATGGGGCTGTGCAGAATCCAAGTAGTATGTACTATATCCTATCAAAAATAGTCAAATATCTGGTTGTGCATTTTGTTTGTGGTAATTGTCAAAGCCTCAAGATTAAGAAGCCTAGAAGAGGACAACCGAAAGGACTGGACTCAGTGGCTAGAGCTATTAGTATTGGTCAATCTGAGTTTTATTCAAAACCGTACAATAAAGAGTGGCAATGCAAACTGGGCAAGCTTAGCGACAGGCTAATAGTAGTAGTACAGAGTACAGACATTCATAGCAGAGGCAGTTACAACTTAGAGGCAGGGATAACCAGAATTTAGAAACAGATAGTCAAGTCAAGATCAAAGAATCTTTTGTAAAAAATATAATTAGGGAGTGGAGCCAGAATTAATAGTTCTGAAAAAATAAGGGGGCATATTAGCAAGACCCACGTTAAAATTATCGCCGTTTTAGCGGCAGGAAACTGCCGCTAAAACGGCGATAATGGGCTTGCTAATATGCGTTATGGAATTCAATAGAAGCCCAGGTTAGATGTCCTGCACATCTAACCTGGGCTTCTATTAGATTCTATAACGCATATTAGCAAGCCCATTATCGCTGCTTTAGCGGCAGTTTCCTGCCGCTAAAACGGTGATAATTTTAACGTGGGTCTTGCTAATATGCCCCAAGGTCCAGTAAAAGTTAGGGCAATATAATTGTTAATTTAACCACTGGAGGACTTACTGGGACCAGCAGCAGGGCCCTCGGTAGAGGAGCGGTCCTCTGGTGGTTGTCCCGCCGACTCGGACCCCGTCTTCTTGCCCCTGGGTGCTGCAGATCAGTGATCATGTAAGATATAATAAAGAAAAAGAAAGACACAAACATTAATGATTGCTGTGAAACAAATAAATTATCTAAAAAAACGCTCAAAAACGTTTTAGGAAACAAAAATTGCAATAAAATTGACCTATCTAATCCGATCGACTACTGGCTTGCGGGATTCACGGACAGTCTACTTATTTGGGAACACTAATTCAGTGTTCCATTCTGATTGATTCAAATAAAATCCAGAACACTAACTAAGCCTAAGTACCACCTGACCTAGCCCACCTATTCCAGGCGGGCCAATTGTTCATTAAGCCTGCATTTCCATTTTTTTTCCATCAAAAATGCATAGATGAGAAGGAGGACACATGCATAAAGTCAGTGCATAATGCATACACAAAATTGTTGGTTGGTTGCGTCTGATGTTCTGCAGCTGACTGACACTGCTAAGCTAAGCTTACCAGTACCACTCACTAAACAAACTACAAAAGGTTCTACTAAGGACTGGGGTAAGCAGCACTCAGTGACAGAGGATGCGTCACGCAGACCGCTCAAAAATTATCAACTAATAGTAACTAAACCTAGTATCAAATCCATCCACCACTATTTGACAGGAGGACAAAGGAAGGACTACAGTCTCTCTAGCAATAGCATTACCTAACTGAAGTTCTCTAAAGTAAACTCTTACATAATAATGACAAGCGAGCGCAAAGTTGCAAAAAAGTAAGAGTACCGCCCAGCACCTGTGTCCTACAATCACAGAAGATTTTGAAACGTAATTTACCTGCAATGTAAGCAGCATTATTCTTGTTATTTGTAAAAAATGTATACACAAATCACAATACTTATACTACTATATATATTGGCTACTCACCAAGCCCCACAACCTCGACACCTAGCAGGTCCAACAGGTCCTGCTCCCGGTCAAGAATGTCTGACCACCGGTGGGGCAGCTGGTTATGGGTGCGCCGGACCGCGGAGCAGCGAAACACTGCCCGACGCACCTTCGCCCACCGGCGGTGACGCTCCTGGGTCGGGTAACCGGAGCCTGGCCTGCCGCCTGCTGCCAAGGTCAAGGGGAGGTGGCGCTGAATAAAAAAACAAGGGCGGCCACCTCCTCCTCCGTAAACAGCTGGCAGGCTTGCACCCCTGCGGGCGCAGTCTGCCGCAAGGCAGGCGGCGATTAGGCGCACGCGCCTTGCCCTTTGACCCGCTGCTGCTACCCTTCGCCATGGTTCTGGGGTGGGAGGAGGTGAAAAAGAAAAGTTAGAAGGGAAAAATAAAGTTAGGGGAAGAAGTAGGAGCTTAAAGAAGAAAGTTATATAAAAGAGTTGAAAAGTAAAAAAACACAGTAAAAAGTAGAAAAAAATGCAAAATATAGACTTAGGCAGAGAGAGAGATAGGTAAGAAATAAAGAAAAATTGAAAAACAGTGTAAAAAACTTAGGATTGCAAAGATTGAGGGAGGATAGAAAAGCAGGCCCAGAACCATAGCATAGAGTGGTAAAACAAGATGGCCGCGCCCATCGCGACCGCATGGGTAAGTTCGCGCGATATTTCTCCCCGAGCACGCAAAAACGTCGCGAACACGTACAACGCGTTCCCGAACATGGAATGCGCATCGCGAGCACGCTATACGCGACCCGGAACAGGAAATAAGGGATCGCGAACGGGCGGGACAAGTGAAAACCAAAATGGCCGCGCCCATAGGCGACCGCATGGGTAAGTTCGCGCCCCCGAGCACGCAAACAGCGTCCCGAACACGAACAACGCGTTCCCGAGCAAGAAAAACGCATCGCGAACGGGGGCGCCAAGCAGCTACGCACGCTCGCGAAGCTACGCGAAGCTCGCGTAGCGCTCCGACGTCTTTGCGTAGCTTTGCGTAGCGCGACTACGCGAACTACGCCCAGGGTTACTTTCATCACATATTTTCCTCTTGCAAGAGAAGACTAGCATGGAACACGTTCCTAAGTGAACTGGATAGTCTGCCACTATTCGCTCCTAGAAAAAGAAGGTAATCATAGAAAACATTTAGTAATAATAACTCTGAATTCACCAGCCCCTCTTGGCCACACAAGCGTTACGCCTAGTTTCCTAGGCCCAAGTTTTCCCTACACGAATTCCTCCCTGTAACACGCAGGGTCAAGCTAGATGCACCTCCCACGCTCCTTCAAGATACTATGGGTGTTAAGAAACCACTTTAGCACTGGAAAACTGTTCAACTAAAAAACTATGAGACTGAGGTATCAACTCCAACCAATCAGGATAGCTATGTCACAAAAATCAGCATCCTGGGAGTTATCAAGTGCTATACACAGTATTACACTATATTCACCTTAGCTAGCAGTCAGCTATCGAACAAAGGTGACTTCCGCGGGAACTATTTCAAGGCCGCCTTACAACTGATACAGTTGGGACAAATAAAACAAGTAATATGCTAGACCGTCAGTGGCAGGGTGCTCAAGTTATCTTTTTACGCTTTTCACTTGTTTGCCTTATGCCAAATGCTTCAGACTATATTTTAGGTTTGGATGTAGTCTCTTAACCTCTGTGACAGCTGCTTCAGGATGGACCTCCACCCTGGTGATTCACCATAACTTCCAATGAATTCTGGTGTTCGCCCACCTTGCTCATTGCACATCATGAATCCATTTGGGCAGAGTCACCTTCCTTCATCTGCAGTCGGGTATGAGGTCTCAATCCGCCTGTCTAGCTTTCCAAAATGTTGCTCGGATTAGAATTCCTTAGAAAAAACAGAAGACAATAGGCGTTTGGCAAAAGAGGAACAATTTGTTTAATTTGTTTAATTAAACATTTCGACTGGGAGAACAGTTACAGGCATGAGGTCTAAGGGCTGTTTCAATTTACATTGGGTTTGTGCTCTTCTTATATATAAAATTACAAGCAATAAAAGTTTCCGGTGTACCATATATGGTGAGAAATGTTGGTTACTACCTTAGAGGCATAAATTAATGGTCAAATGGTTACTACAGGTGATTCTCTCGACCTTGCGTGGACACAGTGTGGTCAGTGGTGAACGTGTTCAGACGTCCGGTAATGAGAGCGCGTGATTACTATGTGTGCTAGGTCCTGATTGGCTATGTCTTCCTAACTCATGTGGCATCTGACTTTATGGTGTTTTCAGAAGCGTGCGTACCTCCTCGGGCAATGTGTGCTTTATTGGGGCAATCTTCCCTGACCATTGTAATATTGCTGTGCCTATCTGTGTGATTGATCAAGAATTTCCTGCTCAGGTATTTGCCTGCCAGCTATGCACCCTTCCACCTGTGACCCATCAATCAATAATCCCGGCCCTAGGTTGCAGGGCTCCATAGCTACATACTTGCGTGTCGAGGTATATGTGGAATTCAGAAAGGGAGATTCTATCAACAAGGACCTTAGGTCCTTTTTATCGATAAATGCATCGATATCTATATTAACATTGGAAAGCGCCATATCTACTATTAAATAACTCAAGCCTGCTTTCTGCTTAGTGCTGATGCAACATTAGGGTGCTGAGCGCCGAGTTCAGACCTTGGCACTATAGGGAAAAGGTGTCTGCGTGAGTCTAGCACGGGTTTGTACTGGAAGGATACCCTTCCAGCACAAAATGCTATGCCTCGATGAACTTTAAAATGATTTCCACATTAGATGTTTGGTGTACAGTGCACCACCCTCGCAAAGTGGGAAATGGCAGGAGAAGTAAAAGCATTTCTCCTTTTTAATGCCTACTTTCAAGTGGCTTTGGGGCATATTAGCAAGACCGGCGATACAATTATCGCCGTTTTAGTGGCAGGAAACTGCCGCAAAAACGGCGATAATGGGCTTGCTAATATGCGTTATAGAATTCCAATAGAAGCCCAGGTTAGATGTGTAGGACATCTAACCTGGGCTTCTATTGAATTCTATAACGCATATTAGCAAGCCCATTATCGCCGCTTTTAGCGGCAGTTTCCTGCCGCTAAAACGGCGATAATTTTATCGCCGGTCTTGCTAATATGCCCCTTTATTTTTTTGATGCAAACCCCTATCTAGTATTGTCAGACGATATGGTTTTGTGTCATAAACCATGGTTGGTTGCTCTAGAATGCCTATGTACCACCCATGGAACACCCCCTTGACTCAGAATAACGCAAAGTTTTGCGCTACAAAGTAAATTAAAAAATTAATCCATCTCAAAATGTTTGTAAATCTGTCTCAGCCATCTCTTGCCTTTTCTGGTTTTTATTTCTGTGAAAGTGTTGAAGATTGCTGCTGCTTTGTCCACAGTTGTTGTGCTGTGGTTGAGTCCCTTCCAAAGACTTTAACAGGCTATTTTTGACCTTGTTGGCATATTTATAAGCCCCTTGTGCCACCAGAGCAACACTTTTTTTGACGCTCCGGTGGTGCAGTGTGCTGGCCCATATTTACTAGGCCTCGCAAAGCCACCCTGCATGGCTTTTTATGGCCCCCTTTCACGCATTACTCTGCGTGAAAGGGGTGTTCCATTGGTGTTGCTGGGGGTGTTCACACACAACACCCATGGATTCTGATGCATTCCCAGATTTACAAAGTTTTGTAAACCTGAGAATGCATTAGATTCTATCGCCTCCCCAGAGAACTCTATTTCTCCTCGATATTTTCCCTCGCATTTCTGCCTTTATTTACGTTTATTCACGTTTATTTGGACCAAAGATCCTCAAACATTTTTAAAAATACATCTAAAATCTCACATCATTGTAAAAGCATCAAAAAATCATAATATACACTCAGCTTCCCTTTCAGCTTAGCCCATAACCTTATGCATCAGAATGTATTACATTTCAGTTCTAAAACCATTTAAAAATACTTTAACCCTTTGCATAAATTTCCCGATGGCAACGGCTATGTCTAAATGGCTCAAATCTGTTACAAAGATTACTGCCTGGGCCCTATTTTTAATATCATACTTCTTAAAAATCGGCCGTAAAAACTGTATTCGAATATCTAAAAGCTTCTGACAATCCATTAAAATATGTAAAATGTCACATGATGTGCCCAAAGTGCAGGTGCATTTTCCTTTATTGTCTATCATAGAGCCTTTCACCCCATTGTTTGCGTAGCAGGGGTTCACCCCAATTCTTAACCTTAATAATTCTCTTCGTAATTGACAGTCGGGTAACCTATCGACGTAAGGGAAGCATTGTTTGTTTTTCCACGCGGTAGCCATCTTTCTTTCCCCTGCACCCTAAGTTCCCTCTTGTCCATTTTAATCAGGTAAGTGTTGGGGCACAATTTAACCTTCATCAGACCACACGCCTTTGTGATAGTAGCTCTAATCTCTTTTGCCCAACTTAATTCACTCTTCTCAATTTCAATTTTGCACCATTGTGATATTTTAAAATCCTCTCCTGTTCCTAAATGCTGCCAGAAACGAAGTAGGGCTGTACAAGCTAGAATGCCCCATGAGGTAATTCCCAATTCAAGTCTCACTGCCTGGACCATTGCCTGCTTTGGCAGTGAGAATACATTTTTCAGAGTTTTACCCTCCTCGGCATCCCAACCATATTTGCCACTCAGGTAAAGTAATTCTGCACCATACAAAAACTGAGGGGGTACCATAGCTGAGTAAGCTTTTAAAACCGGTCTATCGGACATCGCGCCATAAGCCGTATTACATTTTTTCAATCCGCTGACCGATGCTGATGAACTCAGCTTTAGTGCATCTAGGTGGGTATGCAATTGCAATCTTCTTTCAAACCACACTCCCAGATACCTATATTCTACAACCTTTTCCAGCTTCTCAGCACCCAAAAACCAAGTGAACCCAATTATCTTTCGGCCAAATCCTAGGATCTTTGTCTTGTCCATGTTGACGACAAGTTTTTTCAAGCAACAATAATAATTGAACCTACTTAACTTTCTTTGCAGGCCAATTTCAGTTAGATCCATAATTACTAGGTCGTCCGCATACAATAGACATGTAATGTGCTTACCATCTTGTTTCGGGCTTGCCCCATTTACCTTTCCTAAAATTGACGGCAAATCTGCTAAGAACAGAGAGAACAGCAGAGGGGCCAGTACGCACCCCTGCCATAGCCCATTTCCAATCTCAATTTTTTCAGATAGGCTTCCCTCTGTATCTAAAATTATCTGGGCCCAGTTATTTGTATGGAGAGTTTGTATCAATCTTAACAAGTCCTTTGGGATACCATATCAGATTAAAGTCTCCCACAGCAGCTCCCGGTCCACCAAATCAAAAGCTGCGCGGAAGTCCACGAAGCAGCAGAACAAACTTCCCCTCTGCTCAATCGACTTCCGCGCAATGGACCAGAGAGCAAAGCAGTAGTCGAACGTAGAATGTCCCGCTTTAAACCCCCCCTGTTCAGGGGGTACAATCTGATTTTCTTCAACCCAGTCCCTGAGCAATCCCAATATTACTTTTGCAAAGACTTTTTCCCCTATATCCAGGAGATTTATTAGCCTGTAGTTCTTTGGAGCTTTTAAATCACCCTTCTTGTGGATTGGTCTTATAATGGCTCCTCTCCAGTTTTCTGGTACAATCCCTGACTCTAGGATCCCCTGAAACATCTTTGCGAAAAACTCTGCCCACCACTCAGGTCTTGTTTTTATTATCACTGCCGGCAGATTATCTGGACCTGCAGCACAAGTAAGGTTCAGACTTGTTATTATTTTCATAATATAGCTAGAGGAAAAATATTCTTTTATAGCGTCCCTCACTCGTATCCATGCTATTGTGCTTGCATACTCTTGTATTGGGCATTTCCCATATATTTCTCCCAGATAGCCCACCCAGTCGAATGCAGGGACCATACAATCTAGGGATCCTATTTTCCTACCGGCACTATCTTGGACCAACTTCCAAAACCCTTTCACATCTTTGCATTCAATTACAGCCAACAAGTTTGCCCAGCAACTATCTTTATAGGTTCTTTTTTTATTCCTAATTAACGATTTATATTTTATCCTTAATTTCTGGAGGGTCAGTGATACTTCCACATTATACCTTGACCTCAATCTTCTCTCGCTTTGCCTGAAATGTGCCTTGGCTATACGACATTCCTCGTCAAACCAGGGACACTCATTTTTGTAGGATCTTTTACTTCCTGACCCCAGTTTACTTCCTTTAAATTTTACCCGTAGGCTTTCCACCAACTTACTTATTGTATTTTCAAACCAGGCACTACCATTTTTGGTTGAGATTTCTTCTAAGGGAATAGTCTGCTGGATAGCCCTTAACTTTTCTATATGTTCTTCCGATATACGGGTTGTAAGCCGTTTTGGGTAGTCCACCTGTACCTGTAGTGCCGTCTCTCTATGTTTGCCCCTTGTTATATGTAGTTCTGACCTCAGTGGGTAATGGTCACTGCCTTCAATTTTTACTACCTCGAAGTATTTAATTAGGCCAAAGCTCCAGGCGTGGGTGAACACATAGTCTATTGGGCAGAGTTGCTGGCCATTCGCAAACGTACGCCTTGCTGTCCAATCCATCTGCACTCTCCCATTTACACATACCATACCTAATGAGCCCATCAACTGTGTAAAAGCCATATCTTGGGGCGAGATCTCTCCTCTAGGGAAATTGGCTACTTCAATATTATAAGATGTTAACATTTCCTTACACCAACTATCTACCCTACGGGGGTCCAATCTATGGTTAAAATCACCCAACACCAATAATACATCCTTCTGATAGTTTTCACTCACAGACACTATATCCTCTTTTAGTTTTCCCAGATTCTCATTATATTCACTCTCATTTCCCTTCTGTATATACACATTTATAATGCATATTCCTTCATAACATGGTTCAGACTTCTGTAACAACACCCTACAACCTAATGCCCATTTGCAGTGTAGATTCACGGTTTCAACCTTCCTGGCAATTTTTGTAGAGATCAATGTTAATTGCCCTCCCGAAGGTCTGCCCAAGGGATTTTTCCTTGCTGCTTTAGAATGTTGGGCAAAACCTTCAGTAACTAGGGTAGCTAGGGTATCGTCGCACAGCCAAGTCTCCTGCAGGCACACAATATCGTTACTCCTAACAAGCTTGTTAAAACTGTCCTGGTTCGATATTTTCTTATAACCATTTATATTCCACGATAGTATTGACAGGCTGTGTGGCGACCCATGCTCCTAGTCGATCTCACTCAGATACCCATCCTCCTCATACTCCTCATACTCTGGGGGTGCTAGGGCTCTGAACCTATTCCCAGCAAACATATCTCTTTTGTGTCTTACTGTTTCTTTATCAGTTATGGTTATTTCAAGATCCTCCTTCTTATCCCAGCTTGAGTTAATTAATCTTATCTGCCGTACTCCTAATCCTGCATGGTTCGTAAGGAAATGCAACCCCTGCTTTTCTTCCTGCATTTCCTCCCTTCTTACCAAACTAATGCCCTCCTTTTGCAACTCGTTTTTAGCTTTTTCTACTGCAGCCTTTACTAAAGCTGGGTAAAAAAGGACCTTAGTTACTTCCCCCCCTTTGCTGTTTATGAGGAACCCTACTTCTCTAAGATCCTCTGTGCCAATATTACGGAGGCTTGCACATTTTGATAAAGAGAAGAGGAGTTGTGATCGGTTTAGGGGTTTTAATTTCCTAGCTTTTTTCCCAGTTTTGCCCTGATCAGAAGGCTCTAAAAGGACCCATAGGTCCGGGGTACATTCTGACCTTAAACCATGAAGTCCCCCCAACGGTGAAACTTCCCTTCTACCCTTTGGTTCCCTCACTTTATCATTCTTCCTAAGGACATTACTGCTCCTAGGGCTTCTAAGTCCCAATTGTAGCTTCTTTCCCAACCTCCTTTCCGTATCTTCCCCCTCTTTCTCCCCCGGGGTTTTTCTAAGATTAGTTTTACTATTCTTTGATTTACCTAGCTGTTTCCCAAGCCTCCCCTGTCCAACTAGGGTACTGGCATCTATTTCTTTTTCCAGGGGCTTTTTCTTATTCTTCTTAGGACTTATGATCTCTTTCCTTCCTAGACTCCCGTGTTCATTCCCAACTCCCTTCCCTTTTCTCGCCCTCCATTCAGTTTGTCTTTTACTAGGGGCAATCTCCTCCCGCCTTGACCATGGGAAGCACTTCTTGTAATTCCTCCTTTCCCCCGTCTTTTTACGATCATAGGGTATCGAGATATATATACACCTGGTTCCTCTTTCTGTAATGGGGCAACCCTTATTGCTACTTCCTCCCTGCTGCTTGCCCTTTCCTGGCCTTCTCCAACTGGCCTGACTATAGCCGGCATTAACCCTTTAATTTGTGTCAGCTCTCCTAGTATTGCTTCAAACTGTCCCCCTTGTGTTTTTAAAATTTCGTTATTCAATAGTGATACCTCTAACAAGCCTTGCAAGGTTTTTTGGAGGATCCACATAACCTCAAGCATGGAGGCACTCGAGGTTCCAGTAACCTCTAGACTATACATTGAAGAGCGCAGCAAATCATTTCCTATGCCAAAAAAACTCTCTACTCCATCTTTCTCATTAGATTGATCATTAGTTCCATTATTGGCCCTTTTACTCTGATCCTTGCTACTTTGGGGGATCATCTTCGCCTCCTTCCTCGTTTTCTTGTTCCATTGACGGCTGGAAGAGTCTTGGCGAAGAAGACAGCCGTGGGTCCAGGGATATCCCTGAGATGTTGAAAATGGTTTGGTTTGGGGGGTCTAAGTCCAAGTCTACCAGATCCCCTGATATTGGGTGAGCCACGGCACTCATCTCCTTATCGGTCGTGTCCTTCCCTTTAAAATGTCTCCCCAAAAAGTCTTTAATAGAGTTTGACACTGATGAGCCTCCTTTTGTTACCCTTGATTTTGATGACTGCGGTGTTAGGGTCAAGGATTGGGCATCTCTCAATGCTAGTTTTTCCCTTCCGGCAGGATCACTTAGGGCTCCTTTTATAATGCGATTTTCACCCACTTCGTCTGCCACTAATGCATTAGTCTCATTCTTTTTCGCGTTTTTTGGGCCTTTACGGACCTTTGCTTTGCCTGGTGCCATCCTTTGTTCTTTTCTTTCTTCCTACTTCTCTCTCTCTCAGGCCCCAATCCTGCAGCTCTAGTAAAGTTGCTTTTTCCTGACACGAGTCCCCCAAAGGGTTTCCAAATCCCTTTTTGCCAGCCAGTGTCCAATGTCAACCAATGTCCGCTCTTTATCACTGGGGTAGATATCCTATTTATCACAGATGCATTCCTTTAACCATTTAAAATATAGACAGCTGCACCTTACTTACCTCCATTCCGCAGTCGTCACCGCTCTCACTGCTCTCTCTGCTCTTCCAGCCACTACTGCAGCCACTGCTTCCACTGCTGCAGCCACTGCTTATCAATTACTGGCACCACCGCCGATCTTATCGGAGCCACCCGCTCTCTGCAGGCACTGGCATTTTTCCTGGATCACGCGCCTTCCTTTAAGCTTTAGGTCGCGTACCAATTCTCATGTTCTTCCTCCGGTCACAGCAGCCGCTGCGGCAGCAGCGGCGGCCTTCTCCCCGGCTCGCATCTACCGCGGCGTATCGGCGTTTCGACGTGGAGCATAGGGCGCGTAATGCGTCGTACGTCGTACAAAGCAGAGTAGCCTCTGGGAGTGAGAGCAGGGAGCTGAGAGCGTTTGCGATCGACCGGGAACAGAGGAACAGCCAATTGACTCCAAAGGGCGATTCATCAGGTTCCTGCCTTGATTAATTTTTTTTGTGCAGGAAGGTGTTCCTTCCTACACAAAAGCAATCATCCCTGCAACGCAAGCACCCTTGCAACCTGGTGCAAGGGTGCTTGCATTCTTGCTAGGCAGCCTATTGGGCACCAGTGCAGAGGAAAGAACAGGGATGCGCAGGTGTATGTTCCTGTCTGAGCAGTCAGCACAGGGCTCGATGCTGGTGCAATGGGATCTGTTGTCTACCAGGGTGTTG
Source organism: Calotriton arnoldi (assembly GCA_963921515.1). Classification (NCBI taxonomy): domain Eukaryota; kingdom Metazoa; phylum Chordata; class Amphibia; order Caudata; family Salamandridae; genus Calotriton; species Calotriton arnoldi. The sequence goes on from CAWUFW010014869.1 coordinate 79,399, forward strand.
ATACAGATTCTCCAGTGGCCTATGTTTGGGATAGACTTCTGGTCTATCCGTGGGCAATGAAGCATCTGTTATACCTTGTGGCAGTCGATGTCCAGAGATGGGAGTATTGTTGCAGATCTCTCTGTGGCAGTTTTTTCCCCTCTCTTTTCTGCTACTCCACAGATGTCTCACAGGAGGATGTATATTGGGGACAGTTGTGAGTTGTCTACATAAGTTTCTCCTGCAATGTTTGTTTACTATTACATGTTAGCTCTGAGGGTGGAGGATAATTTGTTAATTGGCTTGTCTTCAATTGTATATGCTTCACAGGTCTTTTACGTTAGTGGCACTGGAGGTTTCAGCCATCTGTTTGGTGTTCATGCGTCTTTGTTGTACTATTCCCAAGTTGCTCTGACCCCTTGATCATGTCCTCTAATTCAAGAAGAAGGAGAAGAGTTGAGATGGTAATGCCTACATTACTTACCAATGTCAACCTCCAACACCGCACTCACATCCCATCACACATGAAGGAGCTCGACTGGCTCCCCATTCATAACCGAGCAATATTCAAACTCCTCACACACACTATCAAGGCACTACATAACACTGGCCCAGCATACCTCAACAATTGCTTCAGCTTTCACAACCTTCCAGACACCTCTGCTCGTCTGGACTCCTACTTGCACAAATCCCATGCATACGGAAAAACAGATTTGGCGGTAAAGCCTTCTCCTACATCACTTCCTAAAGCATTGAACGACCTGCCTCTACACATAAGAGCCTCTTCCTCACATCTTGAATTCAGCAAGAAGCTGAAGACCTGGCTTTTCGAGTAGTTCCACGTGGCCCTAGGTGTGCTTAGACTCACACCTGCTCAGCACCAGGATACCCTCCTGGGTAATATACAAATCTGCATACCATAACGTAACATAACATAATGCAACTACTCAAATACTTCCTTTCGAGTCCAATACCTTCCATTCACACTCTCTCTTATTGGTCGGTAGGTTGAACCGTGGGATAGGTTAGTTATGACCGGTGGCATTATGGGTAGCACACCCTTTTATGGGACCCACCAGAAGTGGGAAAAATGTGCGCAACAACATGGGCTGTTGAGGGAGTAAAGCTTCCTCATATGTAAGTCCTATAAGGACAAGAGTGAAATCGAAGTAATGGGTTTTCTGATAAGTAATCTAGGCATTACTACATCCAACTACCATGACCACAACAAAGCAAGATTGAAGCTAGTGATGTGTGAGACTTCCAGGACAGGTCAGGCAATGGTCCTGGGCCTGTCTTCCACTTCTTCGTGCCACTGATTACACGGAGGACTGTCAAGATGTTCCTTTGATTCAACTGCTCAGCTCGTGTTCACATATCAAACATGTATGAAGAAACCCAGCATGTAAGCAAAAGTGAAAGAATACTGAAAAATATGCATAGGCATACGTACACTACCCTTTACCTAAGTAATAAGAAAGAAGTGGGTCAGTAAAGGTGCATTTGTACAGTCCCTATTGCAATGAAGAAGCCTGAACAGTGTAATAATTCTGTTTATGAATAAAGTTGCATCATTGAAATGGCTGTGCTATAACCCATAGGAACTCACTTTTCATGTGTAGTTAAGAAAGTACGTTATATTTTGCCTCAATGGGGTAAGCAGAAAACATACACCATGCTGCTTTTCAGATTTCAAGCTGTATTTATCTTGCATAACGAAGATATTATACTTTATAAGCTGATAGATCTGAACATATGCATTCAGTCTACCCGGTTCACTCCTTACCCCTTAGATCTCTATACAGAAGGGCCAAGATCTGCAGTCAGTAAAAAGGTGGACTTTAGGACCTAGCGCCGGAGACGGTGATTGTTCTTAATCTCCTGTGGGATTTAACTGTGACTAGCACCGCAAAACCACGTAGTAGTCATAGTCAGAGGGATGGCCAGCTATCGTCAGCATGATCATTTTTAAGTGGCTCCGTAGTCTAAAAAGCTAAAGTGTTCCTCAGGGATTTCCATCAGGACCTTCTAATAGGTGCAGCTGAAGAATGCCAACACCTATGTGGGAACATTTGCAGGTTAGACCAACACATATGTCTTTTGCACATGATTTAGACATGCTGTTATTGCTGTAATGTACTGGAAGAAATATAAGGAGAAACAATGAGCTGTATGTGCGGTTGAGCATGGACACGTAATGTGCACTTGGCTGAACTGTTTTGAATTCGCTTTTTTAAATTAATGTACTTAATTCTTTTCAAGTGCTCTGACACAAAGTGTGATATGGCATGCATATGATTCGAAAAAAATAAACTCTCAAATTAAAGTAAGAATGGATTTCCATACCAAATAGAAAGGTACTGATCGGAATAACAAATAAGTAGATTATGTGCAATGGAGATGGTCAGCTGATTTGGTGGGATATTTAATTTTAGAGCATACTTGTTACTGCAAATCGCTAAAAACGTACAGTATTTGATATACTGAAGGTATATCTTAACCTATAGGGGTAATTTTCCAAACAGTGATAAAAGATAGTGTAGACCACCCTGCATCGCTTTACATAACATTGTTTTCTGTTTGCCTGAATAAAAAGTAACATTTATTTGCATACTAATGATGTGTTAATTTCGTCTTTCAACTACACATTGAGTCCCCGAGAAATAGCAGAAGTGAAAATTGTTGAGGTTCCAGCATGGTTTATTTGCGCCTCAAATACACTTGTTTGCAATTGAGTGCTTGTGGGTGAGTCTAGGAGTCGTGGTGCATAGTATAAAATGGATAACCTCTAGGCACTTTAGTGTTGAAGTCAGCTTAGCCCATGTTCTGAGGGTCTTGCAAATCCGAAATTGGGCATACACTTCATTCATCGGGAGCACAAGACCAGCGCTAATGTTAGATAGATGCCATGTGTGCCAGTCCACGCTACTGGTGTCAGGTAAAAATGTTGCAAATAGTGCAGACAAATAAATGGTGTCCAGGCTGTGTATTGCAAGTTGCTGGGTTTTAGGTTTCCCTGAAAATGAGGGCTTTAGTGAAATAAGATAGAACAAGAATAGGGTACGGAAGCGTTTTTGGAAGCAATGCGAACTGCCTCAAAATGCCCTGTAAATGTGTTCAGGAGAAGCAACTTCAGAACATTTAGTGGTTGCTTCGTAGAGCATTCCTATGCCCCCTTATGAGTTGTCAGGAGCAGTTTCTCCGTGGAGAATATTGTGCCAGGCAACTATGAGTGATTTGGTATTTTAAAAATTACTAGGGGCCCCATTAGGATGGCGGGCGGACTTCAGTCCGCCCGCCACCCTAGCGGTGCTGGGACCGGCCGCCAGCGGTGCAGCGGTCCCGCACCGCAAATTAGGCTGCGACCGCCACCCTGGCGGTCGCATTCCGTATCTTTTACATTGCGGCGGGTGCTGCTGTAAGCAGCACCCGCTGCAATGCCAAAGAGGCATGTCGTGCATTGCCATGCACAATGTGGCAGGCACCGCGCGGTGCCTGCCACCTTGTGCATGGCAATGCAGGGGGGTACCATAGGTACCCCCCAAGTGCAGCCCCCCATCCCCTCCGGGGGCCCGCAACGGGCCCCCAAAGTAATTCCCGCCAGCCTTTCCATGGCAGCATCGCTGCCATGGGAAGGCTCAGCTTACCTCCCATCCTAATATGGATGGCGGTGCCTGCTAGGCACCGCTACCATATTCAGGCCTAATTCCGCCCGGCCGGCAATCGTGACGATTGCCGACCGACGGAAAAGTGGCGGACGGACTTTCCGTCCGCTGCGTTACCCATCGCCATTGTAATTTGGCGGTGGGTAACTGTGGCTACGATGGTGTGACGATCACACTTCATTCATTGGGAGCACAAGACCAGCGCTAATGTTAGATAGATGCCATGTGTGCCAGTCCACGCTACTGGTGTCAGGTAAAAATGTTGCAAATAGTGCAGACAAATAAATGGTGTCCAGGCTGTGTATTGCAAGTTGCTGGGTTTTAGGTTTCACTGAAAATGAGGGCTTTAGTGAAATAAGATAGAACAAGAATAGGGTACGGAAGCGTTTTTGGAAGCAATGCGAACTGCCTCAAAATGCCCTGTAAATGTGTTCAGGAGAAGCAACTTCAGAACATTTAGTGGTTGCTTCGTAGAGCATTCCTATGCCCCCTTATGAGTTGTCAGGAGCAGTTTCTCCGTGGAGAATATTGTGCCAGGCAACTATGAGTGATTTGGTATTTTAAAAATTACTAGGGGCCCCATTAGGATGGCCGGCGGACTTCAGTCCGCCCGCCACTCTAGCGGTGCTGGGACCGGCCGCCAGCGGTGCGGCGGTCCCGCATTGCAAATTAGGATGCGACCACCACCCTGGCAGTCGCATTCCGTATCTTTTACATTGCGGCAGGTGCTGCTGTAAGCAGCACCCGCTGCAATGCCAAAGAGGCATGTCGTGCATTGCCATGCACAACGTGGCAGGCACCGCACGGTGCCTGCCACCTTGTGCATGGCAATGCAGGGGGGTACCATAGGTACCCCCCAAGTGCAGCCCCCCACCCCCCATCCCTCCCAGGGGCCCGCAACGGGCCCCCAAAGTAATTCCCGCCAGCCTTTCCATGGCAGCATCGCCGCCATGGGAAGGCTCAGTTTACCTCCCATCCTAATATGGATGGCGGTGCCTGCTAGGCACCGCCACCATATTCAGGCCTAATTCCGCCCGGCCGGCAATCGTGACAATTGCCAACCGACAGAAAAGTGGCGGACGGACTTTTCGTCCGCCGCGTTACCCATCGCCATTGTAATTTGGCGGTGGGTAACTGTGGCTACGATGGCGTGACGGTCGCCACCGCCGGCACGGCGGTGGCGATTGTTACGCCATCATAATCACCCCCTAGGTTTATAAACACTGAACCCAATTTTACGAGGTGCAGATCCACACTCGGTAAAACAGAGTGGAGAGGAACAGAGGCTGTGGGGAGTAGCCTAGCACCTGCCTGCTCCTTCTAGGACCACAGGGGAAGCAGACATCACTCCCACAGAGATTCCACAGCCTCCCAATCCCTGGATGCCCTTCAAAACACTTGGGGGCTTATTTATGAGAGCCCTGCATCACTTTTGCACCACGTAAAGTGGTACATGCGTGACGCAGGGCTCTCAATCCAATTTATGAAGCCACACAAAGCCATCCTGTGTGGCTTTGAGTGGCTTCATAGTGTGGACTAAAGAAACTTGAGGGCCCCCCCTGCAAAGTACATGGAGAGGGCACGCCCTCCGGACCCAGACAGGAGCTCTCAGGCCAGGGGCTGGCCACCCGTGCACAGTGCCAGCAGGTGCACGCTGCGTGACTGTGTGCACTTGTATCCGGCCCCAGACCCAGTCAGTGTACTGTGCATAGTCGCTAAGGTTTTATTTTGCTTCATAGTTGCCAAGGTTGCATTTTGCTTGTGTGACATTTCCATGTTTATAGTGCACTTATGTGTGACATTTCAATGCACATGTGTGACACTTTGAGTGACATTTTATAGTGAGAAGTACAGCAGCTATATTAATATGGTGAGAACAGTAGCAACAATTCCTCCTTTTTTGGAATGTAGTAGTCTAGAACCTTCTTAAGACAGCTTTCACCTGACTGGAATTATAATGTGTATGCGATGTACACTTGCTTTCTGCACTGTTTCTCTCTTTCAATAAAATCAATACAATTTGTTTATAAAAAAAAAAGAAACAGCTGCAACATGCATTAGGCGCTTATGCAAAGTCAGTTACCTGACCCTTTACAAATATAATCCTGGTCCTTTGTCATTTCCTCCTATGTACCTCTGGGCCAAAGATTTATGACCCAGTCGGATGATAGGTCACGTCAGAACAGCAGCCATCATGGACAGCCTGCTGACATGAACCATTTCCAGACACTTCCTGGGGATGGGGTGCGGTAGGGTGATGGCGGCGCTGAGGAAGATTGGAGAGCAAGAGAGAGAGAGAGAGAGAAAGGGTGTGTTTGTGTGTGTGAGGGGGTCAAGGGTAAGAATATCTGCATTCACAATGTTACTGTCAATCTACAACATTTAACAACTTTCTGGGACGAAGTCAGAATCCAGTTTTATTTTTCTGATGCATGAAATACTCTTTCTGAATACTGATCAGTGCTGTCAACAAATCATGTGTCTTCCTTTGGAAGCAGCTGAAGATGATGCTAGTAGCTACCCTTTTAACTCTGACACAGGCAGTGAATGAGTAAATCACTAATCTCGATTAGGAAATATCTTATTTTTAGAGCAACATGAAAACGGGATGTTGCTCTAAATTAGGCCTCGAATGAATGCTGGACACAGCAATACAATGGTTGGATCATTAGCTTTCCTATCTGATCTGAGTCATAAAGTGGTTTAAAACTCTCAGCAGATGCTTATGGTGTAGCTATTCTTAAACACAAGAATCTGTCCACTATCAGGAAAATGGTCCTTGCTCCAAACTCTTTGCTTTCATTTTACAAACAATAACAATAAATCCATAGCACACGTCATTTCTAAGTGCTGAAAATAACAGATGCTATTATTGCCACATTTAAGGTACACAATTTGCAAACTTTGTCAGGAAAGACGGCTAAGCCTGCCTTTCTGTTATTCCAAGTTGCAACATCAGTAACAGTGCGTTTGTCACCAGCACAACTTCAGCTCCCTAAACCATGCCGTATGCAATAACCGTTATCTGTTAATTAATTTAGTGCAGTTGACACCGCTGCAGTAATGCAGTGCTACATTATACACGACATAATCATTTGTTAAATGGAATCCCAATACACTGGTGTGTCCGTGCCCTTTTGTCACTTCACCTGATTAAACTGATAGAAAACCAACTTGGATATATGAAAAGTCTTTTCTGGTGTCACTCTAGTGGGCGGACTATGCCTCACATACTTTATAGCTCCAAAACTGAAATCTAGCCATCTGTTTGCGCTACACAGCTGGATATGTGATTTATTGACTATCCATATGACATGACCTGTATACGCTCCTCTCACTAGCAGTCTCAAATTGTAATGTAATACTGATGACAAGTGCCAAGTGAACCAGCCACGCTTGCTATTCACTGTGGGAAAGAGGGACGGGGTGATAACTGGCTCCTGTTAACTCTTTGAAGTCCTGCATCCAGTCATATGTAACTGCACTGCTTTAATTTGAGCAGGTTAATAGCATGAGCATTGACTTGGCTTTTGGCAGCCGCGCATGTCTAAATTTGTTGTCGGCTGCTACAGATACAAAATCTGAAACCTTCTCCTTGACGGCTCAACACACCTTTCGTCAACCCGTGTCCACTACATCCCTCCTCCCACTCCTCATTCCCTCCTCTGCCCTCCTTCACAGCCTCATTACGGCTTTGCTGAATGATACATTTGCTTTCTTGATGTAATAGCTTGTCCCGATTTGTACACAGTGTCTGGGGCTCTTCCGGGTGTCCATACATTGTGGCAGAGGTAAGGGGCTGCACCGTGAGAATGGTCTGTACTCTGTCCGAGTCAGCAGCACTAAATTTACCTATGACCGTGACAGCACCTCGATAATTGGCTCCAGTTGTGAATGCCAGGACCTCAGGGGAACTAGCCTGAGCACTGGTGAAAGGCACTGAGAGTGTCAGTTCATAGCTCTCAAGTAGCAGTACTAGCATAACAAATTTGGGGCATTGCGGTGATATGAACAAAATGCTCAAATGCACTTGGCAGGGATAACTGTGCTGAGGGGGCCCCCTGGAGTTCGGGGGTCCCCCGCACCACGGGACCTTCGGGGGCTAATGTTATGCAACAGGCTTCATAAATCTTGTGTAAGGCAATGCAGCGCAAATCGCTGTGTCACCTTACTCTGCACCCATGAGACGTTCCATGGGTTTTGCTCTGAGTTTTCCCACACAACATCCATGGATTTTGACTCTGCCCCAAATTTAAAAAATCATGCAAGCCTGGGAAAACGCTAAATCCGTACGGCTCCGGAAGTGCAGCACACATAGAAAGGGGAAGATGCCTCTTATGATTGTTTTTGTGCAGGAAGGTGTCCCTTCGTGCACAAGAACAATCCTGCATGCAACTGAGGCACCAAGGGTGCGTCTGTTGGCGCTAGGCTGCTGAAATGGCGCCAGTACAGGGAGAAGGGACGGGAATGCACTGTATTGCATAAACACAGTGCATTCCTTCCCTTTCACTTTGGCATAGGGCAGTGCAGCAAGGTGCCTTGCTGCGCTGCCCTACACCAAAATCCCATAAATGAGGGCCTGATTATCTTCACCAACCCCACAGATATTATGCACTTGCTCAGGATAGGTGGTCATTAGCAGCATTCAGCTCCCGGAATTGGGTAAAACCTGTGTTAAAGTATTAGGTAAATGCAGGTTTGGCAGATTAATCCCCATTACCGGCTTTAACTTCTGATCCCCATATACTCACAGGGAGATATCGGATGGCACCATTAAATCCAGTCCTAGTATCTCCTCGTGGAGTTTATGGAAAACCTGAAATGGGGGTATTGGTGGTGGCAATCTCTGAAAGGACCAATGAGGTTAAGGGCCATTTATTAAAAACTGAGCAGTGTCGTGGTAATTTATGACATGGTCTATGCTATGGTTTTAATCCGATTGGTGTCATATATGTGTAGAGCTGTAGTGGTCTTATCTCCTTTAGCATTGGTAAATAATTGTTTTTCCTGGAACAACTGTACCCCCTCTGGTTCTTTGAGAAGGTTTAGTCAGTTACTCCCTTCGACCTCCCGCTATTGCTTTTTAACAGTTGAAGAAGAGTCCTTCGGTGGAATCAATTGCTAGTATTTGTGACCATCAACACCAAACTGAATACCTGATTCAGTTAGTAAAGGAATTACAACAACGGGGTAGATGAAACATTCCGTCAAAACGCAAAACACAAAAGGGCATATTCTCAAGGACTTATCGCCGAGTTAGCGGCACTTTATCGCAGCCAAACTGGCGATAGATTTATCGCCCTATTCACAAGCTGGTGCTAACAGCCGATATCGCCAGTTTTCCTGTGATAGCAGCCGCAAAAAACATCGCCACGGATGACACCGGCAACTAACGCTAATGAGATGCAGAGTAGGCGTTCCTGTGCAAAAAGCTGTGACAACACCACTTCGCAATATTCCCAATGACCAGCCAGATCGGTGATAAGATCCCAAAACAGGCGATAAGGCGCGTTAGCAGCAGGGATTTAACACCTGCTCTTACCTGGTGTTAAGTTGGACGACAAACTGCACCAGAAATGGGAGCCCAGCCCACAGCCACACCAGAAGAACAACAGATGCCATGGAGCTACTGATCATGCAGCTCAGACACCCAAGAGGGCCACAACACCCACCGCCACCACCCCCGGGGCCCTACCCCGGGCACCCCCCCCCACCCGGACGAAGATATTGTACACCAACTTCACGAAATCATGAACAAAACAATTCGCCTGATGTCGCACATTCATGTGTGGTCCGAAAAAGGAGAATCATTCATTCATCTCTGAATTTCCAAACAAAACAATGTATTCAAATTTAACTCAAAACAACCATTTGGAAGAGTCATGGCGGGTCCTCTCTGGACAATCTGTAAGTCACAGCCTGCAAGACAAAATTCAAGATAAGAAGGTGTGTCATGCGCTCATCAAAGGACAGAGAGAGAAAGAAAGAGAGAGAGAAAGAAAGGGAGAGAGAGAGAGAGAGAGAGTGAAAGAGAGGGAGAGAGAGAAAGAGAGAGAAAGAGAGAGAGAGAGAGAGAAAGAGAGAGAAAGAGAGAGAGAGAAAGAGAGGGAGAGGGAGAGAGAGACAGTGAAAGGAAGGCTCTTGGCACACACATGCCAACTGTTGTGTGTGTATCGCTATTGTTGCACCATAAGCCTAAGGCCTAGCCCCAAATGCAGCGCGAAAGCCACATCACATTTCCAGAATGCAAGCAGTAGTCAGACTAACATTAGGGATGAAAGCTCCTTTGTCTCAATACATTAGGCGGAAGGACATCTGCACCTCCGACCTTGGTCTTGCATGCGGCAGGCACCGCCTGAGAGAGATACCATAGCAGATGATGACGACTCCCACACTACGCACAGCGCTAATGAAAGACCAACGTATCCACACCCCACACACAGAAGTCCTTGCTCGAGGTACTCTTGCATGGAATGCCCTTGACACTTACGTACACAACAACCCATACGTCCAAACGTTACACACACATACGACTCATTGCTCCGAGCTGTGGCATATCATCCACATAACTGCCGCAGGTCAGAAGAGTGCCGGTTCTATGAGAGCCACCAACGCAATGGCAGAACATCCCGGGCACATGCACAACCCCTGTCACGTGAAACTGTACCGTGCACGTATGCTGCATTTGTTGGGGGCACTGCCACTGGCAGTGTTGCGCATCAGTTACCGTCTAAGCTTCCGTCTTGCGTACGTCACCTGCGTCCAGCCCTGGTTCCACTGTTGATCATGCATATTCGAGTGGCCCATGGATGTCTGCCTATCCAACACAACGGTAGCTGAACTGGATCATGACTTGTGTGTGCTCCCCCTGTTGGCCCACGACCAGGAGTGTAACTGTGATACCCGTTCATGGGATGCCTTGATATTTGGCGTATGTGCTGGCAGTTGGGCATGGGAGATTGCACAAGTCCTCGTGTGCAGTGACCACATCGAAGCGCTCCCCTATTGGGCTGTGTTGCGGATTGGTGAAACGGCGTGGACGGAGCACATCTGTCCGGACCAGTTAATGGATTTGCTCGCCTTCGTGTTCGTTGAAGTCGACAACGACGTACTCTTGGAACTGATTGCCCAGGAAGCTGCGCTCGCATTCATAGACGAGTAACTATGTTCCTGCAGCCACAACTGCTTGTAACCCAGAGCACAGGTCCCAACACCTTGTTGCATCTTGGAGAAATGGTCACATATCCCACCACAACAGTGGACATGGCTGCATTCGCCTGGACTCAGAATGCATGTGCGTGCACCTACGCGTGTTGACACACACCTTTGCAAGGTGAGGCAGTCCCATGGGTGGAGCTGCACAGCGTCGCTTGGCAAGGTTCCTAAATCTGACATACTGCTGGAGGGAGAGTACACACATGGCAATGTAGTACTACATGTGACCTTGTTGGACCCTTTCACCTGCTCACTGTCAGCAGAGCAGACAGTCTGCGCAGTCCGGTGGTACAGTACTCTGCAGATCCCATGGGCTGTGAGTCGTGTCCCCTGACACGGGGCAATGAGCATACGCCAAACATCACATGACTCGTCCAGCAAGGCAAGGTGGGCCGAGACGGTTGCCATCCGTAATGATTGGTGTTCATTTTTGCCTCCCCATTTCTTGCACCTCTACATGTTCCCATGCTGCCTGTTAGTGTCTGAAGCATTGGTCTGCATGTTGTGGCCCTTGTCTTGCCCATACTGACACGCACATGCTAATAAAGTCTACGCCACTTCACTAGTGTTCCATTGTGATGAGTGTTGATTAGAATGACAAATCGTGTGCCTCAATGAGCATTGTCCGTACACAGGGAGGGACTGACTGACGCATTTCACTTAGGAGTGAGTCCCTATTGCCAGCTCCACCTCTGTGAGCCAGACATTGTGGTTGGGATAGTTGCTGGTAGACCTGTGCTCTTACGTGTCTTCAGCAATGTGAGTATGGTGTCCAACTTCTTGCCATGTGGATCAATGTGATCCATCAAAACAGGCTGTGTCCACACAGTTGAGTGTGAGTAGGTATGCACAGAGATGTTCTGTTGTCACATGTGATGGGGGACACTACTTTAGGCCTTCTACCGAATTAGACATTTTTACACACAGCCCCATTTAATACATGTATGTGGGTCTTCGTTGGGGGGTTGCGAGATTATGGTTCATGAGCAATGAGGCCACAGCTAGTTCAAACCTTCACAGTCATCTAATTGGCCATGTGGGTCAGGGTCAAACATACGCATTGATGTCATTTCCCAGGGTGTACCTTTTTGTGCAATCAATGTCCCTACATTCGTCCATACTTGTATTCTTGATTGAACATAGACATGACACATCTGTGTGATTTGGAATGTTTTATTCACATTCTGTGGAGTGTCGGAGCTGGAGCAGTACATGGCCATGCAAACCCCACATTACATGGTTGCCCAGTGGAGGGCCAACCAGAGCCCTTTGGTGAATGACAATTTAATCGGAAGAGGAAGAGTTCAGTCTGCAGCCTGATTGGGGTGTCATTGGAAACCAGAGCAGATATGGCAGTCCATGTCGGGGTCCAGGTGAATGTCGCAGAGTGTTTCGGGGGACAGTGGAAGGTGTTGTTCCCGGGCATGATGCAGAGGGCTGAACCAAGTAGGAACAGGCCATATGGCGGGGATGAATGCTGCAACGTCCTTTCTCACACAGAGTCATTGCCATCCACATCTTAGTCCTCTGATATGTCTTCTGTGTCAGGTGTGTCAGGTGTGTGTGGTGGTATTATGGCTGCATCACTGTGTGCCACTGACACATCAGGTGGACAGAGGTGGTATGGCTGCATCACTGTGTGCCACTGACACATCAGGGGGCGGAGGTGGTATGGCTGCATCACTGTGTGCCACTGACACATCAGGGGGCGGAGGTGGTATGGCTGCATCACTGTGTGCCACTGACACATCAGGGGGCGGAGATGTGTGTGTCGAAGTTCCTGCAGCAGTCATCTGGGACAGGCTCTGTGGCAGCAATGTCAAGATGAGGTTCTGCAGGGCATGGAAGATCCCAGCTACATCTCGCTGGTGTACAGCCGTGGCAGCCATCCTTCCAGCCTGAATCCGCTCCATGTTCTCCATTGTCCTCCGCATCTGTGCCAACTCTGTGCTGTCATCGCTGGAGCCTGTCTGACTAGACAGTTCTTGTATCCGAGTAATGGCTCCAGCGAGGTCAGCCAAGGATTGTTGTAGAGCATGGAACGAACTGTGGGTGTCCGTTAGGGACTGTAAGTGGTCCCTGATGGGACTCATACACCCACGTATGGCATCAAGTATGGCTGCCATGAGGTCGAAACCCACCTGCACCTGTTCAGCCAGCCCCCTCTGGCAGTCTGACACACGGCGTTGGAATCCCATGTGTCTTTCCGTGAGGTGCTGGGAGCCAGCCGTGGTGGTGGGTGCTTCCTGCTGTGTGGGCTGTGCAGGGGGTGGGGGTCACCTCAATGCAGCTGGGCTTCCCTGCTCCTGGAGGTGGGGTGCGGAGGCTGTCCACGAGCCGTTGGAGGGTGTCGGAGCTGATGGCCAGGGGGTCCTCCTCATCATCACTGAAGAGCTGTCTGGTCTGCTCTGCAGGAGGTGTTGATTGTCCCTCTGCAATGTGAAGGGGAGATGCAGATTAACAGTGTGTTCCATGTATGTTGACGCATTGTACATGTTTACATACAGATTGCATGACAATGTACATTGTGACTGTTTTGGATGAGCTGGCTATTTGATGGGAGACAGTGGACATTTCGACTACATGACGGATGTGAGGTTGTACTCGTACATGATCATCTCACAGTTTCCTGCTATGCCAGATGTGTTGGCCATTTTCTACGCACAAGCGGCACCAGTTGTGTCCTCTGTTCTGTAGTGAAAGTGTTGCACTTTGTACCACATTGTCGTCAATGTTGATGTGCTGTGATTGCTATGTGTGTGTGCTGCATTGTGGGAGAGTCGCCCCTGCAGCTCTGATTTAGCGGCCCCTTATCCCTTTGAGGCGGTGTGCCTTTGACTTGTGGGCTTTTAAGGTGCTGAGATGTTGGCGACTTGGGTCATTTGTGCTCTTGGACGGTTTTTGTACTCTTGTGCATTGTTTGTCTGCAGATGTGTTGTTGACGTCAGGGGTTGTATGTGCACGTGGATGTGTCAGAGTGTGACCTGCTCCTTTGAGGATGTGATCCACACTGGACCACTTCAGTGTCGTGTCGTGCACCATGTCATGTATTTTGACTGCAGCCATGCTATTGGTCATGCAGTGTCACTTGCATTGTCAGTGTGGCTCACAGAGTCGCTGCTTTGCTGTATTCAGCACATGTGCATGGGTAGGTTGTGAGATTGGTGATAGGGAGGGGGGCTCCTTTGTGCACATAGTGGACGGGGGCCTACTTGGTGTTTCTATGTGTGCTGCAGTGTGCCAAGGGTATCAGTGACATGTTCCACAATCATTGTGGGTGTGCAGTGTGCTACACATAATTGTGCATCTGTGCCATTGTGCCCATCTCCCCCGTCCCCCAGTCCCTGGTCGTTACTCACCCTGTTGCTGTTGGGTCGGGTCATATCGAGCAGTGTCCGGACCCCCAACTCCTTGCACCGTCTCCACACTGATGACTGTGGCCACCATTTCCTCCAGCTCATCCAGCTCCTCCTGTGGCGCAGGACTCCCACCTCCAGTCGCCGTTGCTGCCTTCCGGTTGGCAGCGAGTTTCTGCTTGGTCTGGCTATTCACATCATGCCAGCGCCTCTTGACCTCCTCCATTGACCTCCTCAACACTCCGACTGCATTCACGTTGTTCACGATCGACTGCCATATTTCCGTTTGTGTTGCCAATGACACAGTGGAGGTGACGAACAGTTGTTGGTAGTGTTCTATCACCTCCGTGACGATGAGCCGGTTTTCCTCTTCTCCTTTCCCTTCCCCGACCCCGAGGTTCCTTGCTGGTCATCTGTGGGGCTTGTGGGGTTCGCGTTGTCCTCTGCACTCGGTCCGGGTGCATCCATGGTGCTACGCAGTTTATTATTTTTTTGTCTTTTTTATTTTTCTGCTTTTATAGTGCTTTTTCCCGCATGACGCGTGGGAATTGCAGGCCTGTCGCTGGTTATCGCTGATTTTTTTTCGCGATTTGGGGCATTGCAACTTTTTTCATGTTCGTGTTTTGCATTTTTTCGGCGTTGCGTTCATTTTAACGCAGTCATTTGGCGCGTTATCGTGAGACTATCGCATGGTGCCGCCGGGTTGAGAATACAATGTTAACACGGTGTTAGTTTTGATGATTTTGGGGGCTTTCCCCCTCCCCATCCTCACGCAATCCGGTGAACCACCGCAAAAGTCATAAACTGCAAACACCGAATCACCGAAATTTCACAAAGGTGCAAAAAAAGTGGTTTGCCACATGTTTTCACTTCCGTGTCTTACGAAGTTAAATTATTCACCCAGGCTTAACTACAGCCCTTTCCTCTAGCTTCTTTACAAAAAGGTACAAAGATAATTGCAAATCAGGAATAAGAGAAAATTATAGTCAAAATGTTATTTACAACAAAAGTTACGTGTGCTTTTCCTTTTTTTGAAAACACATTCCATCATGCACTATTAACAAAAAAGAATCAATCAAAAGAAGAAGTCACCACTCCTTCAAATATTCTCCTTACACATTACTTCTGCCACTACAAATCCGCTTTCATAATAATGTGGTAAAAGGAGTTTGTGCCAAGGGCTGCCGTGCTTACCACCAAGGGCAGGCAATAGCACCACCAACAAATGATAAATATCCAGCCCCTGCAGGGGCTTAGCTTCCGTTGGTGCAGCAAGTGCAGTGACACCGGGGTCCAGAAGACTCAGGTGCCTACTGAACCCTGATAATGAACATATTTTGCAAAATAGCAGCCAAGCCCAAGGGGCCAATTTCCTTCCTTTCACTAGGGCGCCTGATACAGCGGCCATGCCACTGGGACCCTGATGAATTATTGCCCCGATTGCCTTCCACCAACAAAGCATTTATATCTGTTACTCTGCGAGAAATTCTCTCCACAGAAGAACGCACATCATTTATCTGAGTTCTTCATCCTGCTCATTCGGTTAATCCCCGCTCAGAACACATGGTATGAAGACAAATGTTCATGCGAAATTCACAGCTGTGGGTAAGTAGCGTCTAAAAGTGAGCATAAACGTGCGGAACAATAGGCTTTTAATGAATGATTGAACGAATCACCTGGCCGCTATTGAGAACTATATTTTAATGCCACTAAGAAATGAAATTATGAATATTTAGAGCAATGTAGACTGTAATGAATACCATAAAACAGCAAATGATGTCTGGGGCTTTTTTTTACCAAATGGTATTTACATGGAATAAAAGTGAACTGTTTAGACCAGCTGCAAATGCACAGCGCCTGTTTACCCTGGTAAAAAATGTAAGATCCCACTGTAAAAGCAGCAGAGCCTTCCATTTGTTTAATAACCAATTACTACAGTTCCTTGGCTTTCTGCGCGTGGAGGCTCAGTGGGACTTAATGTAATCCCTGACTGTGAACAGATGGGCGGTTTGCAAGCCTTTGTATAATGCTTCCCAGTGCCCTGCACTTTACCACAGTAAAACACCATAATCAGGTTTTCTTCCTCCCTGTCTTGGCACGAATGCCCATTAGCAAAGTGCATGCCAACAAAGTGTCCCTCTAGAAGTGTTCCCCTCTGTTTCATGATACTATAGTCAAAGAATATGTGGGCATGCAGTGCTATTAGGTTTCGCAGAGCTCATAATAATAAACTAATTTTGCAGTCAAATGTCGTGAAAAAATTGGTAAAAGAATATGGGGCCCTTTCTTTGGCAACCATCGCTATTTATTTGCGAGCCCACTGTCTCAGCTCATACGTCAGGTAGACTGGAATTATTCTGCAGGGGAGGATCACAATATGCGGCATGGCTGACTAAATTATGTGGTAAGAAAAGCCAAATTATGTGACATAATGTGTCCCAGTTAGTCATAGTATTACTTCATACATTTGTCAGTTTTTTATACGTTAACATAGTCTGGGCAATGTTTTCACCTCGTACTAGTTTAGCATTCAAATACAGTAATGAGCAACTGAAAAATGACCATTCAACTTTTGTATACAGTTAATTTTTGTAACATTTGTTTCGTTTGAGCCAGAAACAATTTGTTTTGTGTTAAAATCCGCAGCAGATGAAGGATTATACGGCAAATGCGGAAAATCCATAATTATGCGTAAAATACCACGCTACAGAAATGCATAATTCCGTTGGACCTGGCTACAGTTAACGAGCTATTGCATGCACTGCAGACTGCTGACCGTTGTTGAAAACTGCCCACGACCCTTTTCGGCACCCGTGCATAAGTGTAGAACCACATCATGTTACAGCCCATTGGGATTCTCATATTTGATCATTGCTTTTGCACTGTAAATATGAATTTGATAAATAGGGGTTTATGCTATATAGAATTTTATGTGGTGTGGGGCTAGACAGCCTGAAAGAGCGCCAGCGCTGGGTGGAGAGAGGCAGTGCCATATCTGGCTCTGTGAGCGCTGTACCCGAGCTCAATTCAGCATTGGCTAACGTTACATGTGAAATAACTACAGACATGTTAGCTAAAAATCATTAAAAACTAGGGGAGGGAAACGTATTAATTACATCAGTGTAGACTGTAGTCATTGAAATATGGAGAATTTTGTTCTGCCCTGCATCATGGTCTCCAACTCCAAATAGAAAATGCACTGTTATGTTTACGCTGGTGGGTTAGGCCCACTGCGATAATCCCCGGAGGGTGTTTATGGTTATCACCCTCCCTTTTGGTTCCGATGGTCACGGCCGTGACGTAGGGACGAAGTGTATAAATAAACGGACCTGGGGTGTGTGACCTCATGGTCGAAACGGAACCCGTGTGTGTAGACCGTTTGTTAAAATACACAGGTGGTGTAACTACCCAACTCCAGGCCGTGGTGCGCCTTTGCCCACAACATGCACCAGGCTGCAGGGATGTATTCTCTTTCTGGTTTCCCCACTGTTGTAAATTTCAGGGTGGAACCACTGCCTGTGGGGAATGGAGGAGACGAGCCCAGGGCCTGAGCGAAAGCAGGGAACACGAAGAGAGATGCTAGTCTGCTACCTCAATTTTCCTTCCTCCCAGAAGTCACATCCTGGAACATCTGCAGCAGGGAAAGACGTGGGGGCATATTAGCAAGACCAGCGATAAAATTATCGCCGTTTTAGCCGCAGGAAACTGCCGCTAAAACGGCGATAATGGGCTTGATAATATGCGTTATAGAATTCCAATAGAAGCCCATGTTAGATGTCCTGCACATCTAACCTGGGCTTCTATTGGAATTCTATAACGCATATTAGCAAGCCCATTATCGCCGTTTTAGCGGCAGTTTCCTGCCGCTAAAACGGCGATAATTTTATCGCCGGTCTTGCTAATATGCCCCGTAGTTCGGCAGCACTTGCTGAAAAGGTTAATGGCTGCCATTTCTGGCCTTGCTTGCAGCATCAGTGATTAGTCGCAAAACCTAACGGAAGTGACTCACAAAAAAAAAAATGTACTAGGTGGTAGAAGCTTCCCTGTCAAAAGAACCAGCAGCAATGCCCACAGAAAAGGTCTCACTGGCTCTGAGAGAAAAGGCTAGCTAGCAGCTGGAGGGTACCAAAGATGTGCTCGGCATTTCACAGTGACATTTCAAATTGTTGCACAAATATCACGTCTTTGAAATATGAAAGCCTATAAACTTTAGAACACCACAAACTTCCTTTAAAACATTCTTTTAACGTATGCAATCCTTTTACTGCTAAGGGTGTTTCCCTGAAATACTTGTATAATAAGTTCTTTAAAGCCCATTTACCTGTTAGCACTGCTATTAACCCATATAGACTATAATTTATTAAGTACAGTCAGGGTTTTTCATTTTGCTTTACCTGAAACAATGTATGGCCTGCAGGCATCAGCTGATTATGGAAGAATCTCTGGTACTGGGCACCCTTCAGTTTATTACAGAGTCAATGTTGTAGAACATTTTGGCTAATTTAAAGTTTTATATTTCTGTGTACCTAAGGATATCTATTGGCAGGTGGCAGTCCTTATTCCTCCTACTTGACCACAAAAGCTTAAAGAACAAGCATTTACAATGCAATAGGTCTCGCATTTACGACAATTTGAGCTATTGACATTATAAATGACAATGCCTTTATTTATGTGTTCAGAAAACCTGGAAAGTACAAAGTGCGTAACAAAACAAAACACATAATTAAAAGGCATTGTTATTTACAATGACAAAAGCTCAAACTCTCGCAAATGCGAGACCTTTTGAAATGCAAATGCTTGTTTTGGAATTTTCTCAGGTTTTTTTGCTTTCTTTGTAAACTGATGCCGTGACTTGGTACTCTTTACTTTTGGCCCTTATTTTAACCCTGCACAGGTAGTTGCATGGGCCCTCTTACACCTGTGTCAGGGAGAGAGAGAGCGTGCTGTGCCCTACTGCTGCTGAGTCTGTCACAGACGGTAGTAATGGCAGAGAAACAGTGCAAAGGAAAGTAACAGGGAGAGACAGTGAGGGAGATATGATGGAGGAATAAAAGGAGTGGGAGAGGTGCGCCAGGTGGTAATGGGAAATGATAGGTGGGATAAAGGAGAGAGTGGGCATAGCAAAATGCAGGGTATGCGAGACAGGAAGGATGAGGAGGACAAAGAGAAGGGCTGAGTGAGATGTGGGTGCAACAGTAAGAGATATGGGAAGGGGATACACATCTGGGAGGGAGGGAAGATGAGGGGCGGGAAGGTTAAGAGATTAAAGAAACGTTGATGGAGAAATAGGAGAAGAGCGAGAACGGTAGAAAGGGAGGGGTCGAGGGAGACATGAGGACCATAGAGAGGGGAGATGAGGGAGACGTAATTCATTCACCGTGACAGGGTTTTCGGCCATGAATATGTTTTACTTTATCAGTTAATTGGCTCAGGGAAAGTCTGCTGGTGTGACCGCAAGGCCATAGCAATGACTAGGTACGGCGATAAAAAAATCCCACCTTTAATCGCTGCCACACATACTTTTTATTAATAGAGCATGTAATTGATCTGAGCCTGAAGTGCCAATGTTGCAAGGCGAACTCAGACACTGCCTCAATTGTAAGTCGTACATTCAATGCCTGCAGCGTCCCAAAAGCCCATAAATGATGGGATCCTATCCCCATGTCACCGAAAAGTGCCCACACTCAGTAAAGTTCCCTGAGAGGCGGAATCCTACCTCCAGCTCTCTCACATAAAGCACTACATTACAGCGCCGCATTTTAAAGAGAGGCGGGCTCCCGCCTTTCAAACAAAAGCGCGGCAGAGTACTCCAAAGTGGAGGACAGGCAGGAAACCATACCCACCTCACTTCCACATCTCACCCGCACCCTCACGAAAAAAATACAAAAGAAATAGAGCATTTTTCTTTTTCCCCTCTCAGCCCGATCCATGTGCACACACTCCGGTGCAGCAGCACGTTAATCTCCTCACTCGGCCTCACTCAGTAGAACTCGGCTTCTGCTTCCGTTCCAACCAGGGACGGCTGCTGCATGGTAGCCCGGACGCTACCAAAACTAGCCCAAAGGCAGCCTGTAGTGCTACTCCGAGGCAGGAGGGGCTGGGGCAATTGATGCATGCAAGGAAAGAGGATGTGCCATAACAGAGACAGCGGCCGACTTTGAAGATGGGGACAGTGCGAGTCTCCACGGGAGGCTCAACATCCTGTGATTGTGTGCAGATCACTTAATTTCACCATAACTAAGTTTAACAAGCGAGTTTAAATAAAAAAAGACGAAGATCACACAACCCCCGAACATTGTCATGGAAGTGACATATTCTCTCCGCTCCCCAACCCTGCCTGGGTAGCACTAGCGACTCATACCCCCCCACTCCCCGACTTCTCTGCCCCCAACTTTACTAAAACATCCCACCACACAAACCAGCAATACCCCCCACCCTGGACACGAGAAACAAACGACCTACCTATGCAGCCCCCTCTCACCCCCCATACTCCTGCCACACCGCCTCTCAGAGCTTTAGCGTGAAAATAGGAATATCCTGGGGAGAATAACATACCACAATAAACATCTGTGGTCGAAAGGAGATTGTTTTTGAAATGGAGAAATCTGTAGTCGGGGTGAGAGGCGCTCTTGTGTCAGCCATGTTGACTGTGTGGAACCAGGATTTATAGCGATGTATGATCTTGGGCAAATTACACCGTCTCCCCTGTCCGTCAGGTCGCGCATCTGTAAAAAAAAATATTTGCAATGCAATAGGTCTCGCATTTCAATGCGAGACCTATGTCACTGGAAAGCCGGCCGCCATTGTCCCGGCTGCTTACTGCAGGCACGACGTGCTTTGCTTACATTCAAACACGTCGTGCATGCAGTAAGAGAAAGTCAATAATAGTGCTCACAGACTAAAAAAAATGAAGGCAGTGTTGTGCAGCTGCAAGAGCACTGTCTGAACGGAGGAGAGGCAGCGCCGTATGTGTGCTGTGGAGTGCGAGGGCTGCCGTAAATAAAAATAACTAGCACGGAGGAGGTGGGGGAGCAGCCAGGCGGACACAGACTGGAATTTATGGCATCAGATTAGCCGGAAAATCCAATGCATCCAGCGCAGAAGTACGAGGCGTGTGTGCGTCTCCGTGTGTGTGCACTTCACAGGAACAACACATTCAGCACCTTCACATGTGATCTAAAAACAAACCCCCTCACTTTGTAATATTACGATGCTGATGAGAGGTACATTAAAATGAGAATGGAGCCTGACCAGTTTAAGGCAAAGGATAGCCCTCTGAAGTTAAGGCGTAAGGCTCCCCGCGCTGCCTCCTCCTCATACTGCCACCTGCACATCCAGAACTGGAAACAGAAAGCAGTGCTTACGTGAACGTGGCACTGTTCAAAAAGTGAAGGCGGCGCCATTCACAAACCATTAAAGGTGCGCTTAACGTGAAAGCGTCCCCGTTCACTAACAATTAAAGGTGTGCTTAAAGTGAAAGGGCGCCATTCACAAATAAAAAACAAGCTGTCACCATTGCGAGAATGAGAAAAAAAGTGCCTACCGACTAATTGAAGGAGACAGTATAACGCCGCAAGTAAACGATCCAGTCCTGATGGGCGGTCCCAAAAGGAGACAGGGCGGTAACAAGGAGGGACTAAGAAGCCTCATTTTCAATTGGAAGCCAGCATTTACCATGGACGATGACGCCAGCCAATGAAAAAGATGGGCGGGGTTTCCACTCCACTTCTGAAACATACCCTACTACAATATGCCTCACAGAGTGAGCAATACATGCGCGCTGCAACGCTAGGCGAGTCCTAAAAAGGATATTTTAATTAATGAACTATTTTTTGTGACATTATAAAGCAAGTCTAATGTTTCATCCCGTTCCCAAACACTGAAACATATTAGTGACCGTGGTTTTTCTCTGCAGTGGCCTCCAGAACAGTGTTTTATAATATTAGAATTTGTTTCAGAATTGCTCGCAGAGACATACTAATTTTTAAATATC
The DNA here is from genome assembly GCA_963921515.1 of Calotriton arnoldi. Taxonomy (NCBI): domain Eukaryota; kingdom Metazoa; phylum Chordata; class Amphibia; order Caudata; family Salamandridae; genus Calotriton; species Calotriton arnoldi. Next base: position 101,607 of record CAWUFW010014869.1, read on the forward strand.
AACAACTATGTGTTTTCCTAAATTTATCGTCAAAGTAGGAATACCAGGCATGGTCAGGTTGTGTGGCTAGGACTGCTGGAAGGTGCTAAACTGGACATAGGGCAATTTGATAATTTCAGAAGGAAATTGTGCAGAAAGGCTAATTTGACTCTCCTATTACCAGGTAGCTGTTAGCAAACTATAAACAGTCAAACTGTATTTTAAAATTCTGACCACCATAAGGAATAGTTTGGTGTGGTGCTGGCCTCCAACAGCCTGAACTGATGACTGGAGCTTCATTGCTTTAAAGGGAGTATTCAAAATATTTAAAACAATCTCCAAAGAGATGACACACCTCTTCATGCTCTGTTCCAGAAGGGCATGTCTGTGACAAACTGCAAACCTCACATTTGCTCTTCTGGTTGCCTTAATGAAGCTAAACATTTTACATATAAGATTTGTGTCAAGAGGACCATCTTTTGAAAGTATTCCCCCAGAGCTTTGCCCCATCATGCTTTATTCGTTTTTTATGGCCTTAGGACTCTGCGCACTCTTTCCCAGCTAACCAGTGGTAAATTGCTTGTGAACGCCTCTCTTAATATATTGAAATTGATATACCCCTTACTGGCATCTTTAATTTACTTTTAAGTCCATAGAATGTGATATGGTACCACATGTACCCAGGTCCTGTAAATTTAAATGTTACCAGTGAGCTGCAGTGCTCATTTTGCCACCCACTAAAGTGGCACTGTAAAACATGTCTCACAGGGCAGGGTGCAGGTCATTTATAAAGTAGGGCATGTATTTTTAATGTTTTACATGTCCTGGCAGTGGAAAACCTCCAAAGACGTTTTTTATTGTGCCAAGGCTGGCTCTCCCATAGGCTACCACTGGTTTACTTTATTACGCTTAATAAGTGTCAACTCCAGTTTGGGAGTAGCTAGAAAATGGTTCAAGGGCTCATTTTAATAGTAATTAAAAATCAAACATAATGGTCAAGTCAGTTTTTATACTGGATATATTGGATAAGCATGGGGAAAGTAGGGAAAGGCTATTGAGCAGTATTTCCTATGGGCAGAACAGTAGCAGTATAATGTTTGATATCTATGAGTTCCTAATGGCGAATCGTCTCCGGTAGTGCAAATGGATCCGACATTATGCATGTGGACATGTCACTTTGGGGAACATGGGCATTTTGATGCTCATGGCTTCATGTGCCTGTCGGCCTGTCTCCAATCTATATCTGGGTGCTGGGAGGACAGCTATATCTGTGCATTACTGATAGAAGGCCATAAGGTAGGGGCTCAAGGGAAACTGCAGACCTTTGACTCTGAGGGGCCTTTCTGGGATGGTTACATGGGGTGGAATTGGCACCTGCATTTCCAGGGGCAGGATGTTAGCCTCACTAAAGATAGTGGTCAAACCTCCAGGGTAGGATGGCAGACAGGACCAAATTTAGAGAGGGCCTGTGCATTTCAAAGGTGGCCTTTTGAACTGAACGTATCTTCAAAGGCCATTGTGGGTACAACTACTGGGGCTCTGGCCTCCAAATGTAGAGCCACTGTTGGATTTGGAACTATACTATGTTGGTTTGACACTGAGACATCGACAAGAGTAATCATTAGGGCAAGAGGGACTGCAACTGGATTATCCACAGACTTGTGGTGGCTTGGAGCTTGTTGTGCTCCAGGAAGGGGACTGTCACTTGGTAGCTTTTGCCTGGACATTGCTAGCCTGCTGCTAAGTGGCAACTGTCGTGGCCTGGGTCTCTATGTACTCTCCAAGGGCTGGTTGGCTGGCATCCTGTCCATGAGGGCCACGCAGGGTGCGGTGGAAATGGGTGGAATTGATTGTCAGTTGGGACAAGGACTGTCCTGACATACGCCATAATCACACAGTGCAGAGGAGCATGCTCGCAAAAATCAGCAGCCACCTGAGGTGCCATGAGATGACGAGTTTAAGGAGTGCGGGGGGAGCATGTAGAGTCTGAGGGACCCGTGCTTGCAACCAAGGGACCTGTGCTAGCTTGCACTCTGGAGTGTGTGGTGTCCGAGGGGTATTGGGGACCTGAGCTGGGAGCTGAGACTGCCTTCAAGCTCCAGATCAGGAGGACGAGAGCGCCTGACATCGAGGCCTCCACCTGAGGTCGCTGGCTCCCTCTCCCTGAACCCATTCCACAAAGTCCTTTGTTGTGGAGAACAGTGTGATGGGGCCAAGAGGTTTTGTTGTGCCTTGTGGGCACCTATGGCTGGCTATCGGGAGCTACGGCAGCTCGTAGCTCTGCCTGAGAGGAAACATTTCTCCAGACTTGGAAGTGCACAAGCTTCCTGTGTCACAATCTTTTGTCTAAGAGGAGGATAGTGATCCAACACTCATGAAGGTGACGCTGGGTGCCTGGATGTCTAATCTGGATTGATGAAACTAACTGTTCCTTTCCGTTTTAGGTGGTTCGGACAGTCTAGTTACCATGGCGCCAGCAGGGGCAACAAGTATCATTGGCTGGTGTAGTTGAGCGACTGAGGGGCTGGGTCACAAGACGTAGTCGAAGACCTGTGATTGCTTGACAATTCTGCTAATGGAAAAGGACAACAATTGCATATAAATGTAAAGTGTATATTCAATCTGTATCTCGTTTTGATTTGAATGTGTGTTTAACACAAAGACCAGTGTTTTATAAATCCCCTGTGGAGTCTTTTTGTGGTGTACACAGTGTGTTGGGAGGGTGGTGTAGTGCCAATACTTTACACTTGGGCCCTGAGGATAAGCCTGACTGCTCGGTGCCAAGCTACCCAAGGGGGGATCACAGATAATCGGACACCTGTATAGTACTCATCCTGTCTAGAACAGTGGATTCTTAATGACTTCGATGCATCCCAGCCGGTCAGAAACTGCTGGGTCAAAGACTTACCACTAGTAATAAAGCCACAAACACAATCAAAGGGTGAGTCATGGTCTCAATAAATTACTCCCTTGTTCAACCCTTGGTAGCTGGCAACGAGCATACAGGCGTAACTTAGGAGACAGGTGTTTATAGCACTTAAAAAGGCCAATACATTAAATAAGAAAGACAAAATAAAAATCCAACTCTAATTTATAAAAATAGGTTGTACTATTATGAACAAACAGACACCAAAATGACAAAAACCCAAAGTAGGGTACCAGAGATATGAATTTTTAAAGAACAAACACTTTCCAGTGTTTAAAAACCTATAGCGCCAAATTAGTACATCTGGTCACGCTTGACCGGGACAAAGTCAAAGTTTGATGCCTACCACGATGAAGCACTGGTCGGATACACTAAGTGGGAGGCCCCAGCCAAAATGTTCTCTTCACACTTAGTCGTTTTTCTGGAGCTATTTCTCTAAACGTCAAGCGAGGCTCCTCTTCCGGCCGGATTTGTGTTGACGTCATTGGCTTGATTTTCTGTGAGCCCCCCTAGTCTAATCCTGGGGGACTGGCACTCCGAAACTTTCAGCAGACAAACCTGAAATTCAGGCTGGGTCGAGGTTGAAGGTAGCCAGCTTAACTCTCGATGTCGAGTTGGTCACCTTATGGAGCTTTTTTATCAAAAAGTACCCAAACTTCACCAAACTTCTGGTTCTTCTTCCAGAAGGTCTCCTTGAGGATTCAAATTGCCACAACACCAATCCAGGGGTCTAGAATCTCTGAGATGGTCCTTGGGATGTTGAGACTACAATTCCCACAATGCAGCTGGCCAAATCCTTAAAAGTCCACTGGATGTACACCAGGGTGGGAACCTCTTGTGGAGATGATGTAGGTGGGCTCAGTTAACCTGTAGCTTACAGGGAGTCCACTTTTTATTCTTTCTAGGAGCAAAGCAAATTCCTTAGGGCTCTAGTACCAAGTGTGCTGCAGGTGCAGTCCTTTAGAGTGCAATCCTTTGGGGTAAAAACCAGGGTTTAAGCAGGACAATACTTCTTCTCCTTGAAGTTTCAGGCAACAGATCTTAGTTGCCTGGCAACTCTGCCATATTTATGCTGTGTTTCTAGCTGTCAAGCAGGGGGGGGCACCCCTGACCTATTGGATGTAGGGTGCCACCCATGTGTATGACCACTTCCTCCAAATTTGGCATAATCTTATCCCAGAAAGTACTATTCTCTGAAAATCCAACATGGAGAAATTCTCTCCTTAGAGGTTAGAGCAGGCGCAGCCAACCCACTGGCATGGCCAAGATTCTCTATCTTGATCAGCCAGTTGCCTTCATCAGTAGGCAACTTCTCTCCAGAGAACAAGGATGGAGTGTCATTGAGAGTAAAGCCTTTGCTGTGGGTTGGTCCCTGAAGAAGTTGAGGCCATACCTGTTTGGCACTCATGTTCGCGTTCAAACTGACCACAGATCGCTCAAATGGCTCATGTAGGTGAGGGGTAAAATCCCTAACTGTTGAGGTGGTCCATTTCCAACCAGGGGATGGACTTCACACTAGAACACAGACCTGGGACTGCCCAAGCCAATGCAATGAACCTTCCAAGATTTCCGCTTAGCTGATGAGGACTGTCAGGGTCTAGGTTAGTTACCCATCACCTTTCGTCTTTGGGTGGAGCTGTGTGAGAAAGTCATCCTTTTTGCCCTGATCACCTCCATTTATTGCATGGTACTGGTGATAACTGACTGTGCCCTGGGTTCTGCTCACCAAACCCAGGGCCAGTGCTCTGCTGTAAAGGTATATTGTGGTTAGGTATAATTACAATTGGCTATTACAGACCACTTTAAAAGTTCCTAGTATATAATAAGGCAAGGGGGATTCAAAACTATCTATAAGTCCCTATTATGTAATAGGACAGGGAGGTTTTAAGGCCCAGTAGATTTCTTGCACTGGAGTGTGCCCTGCTGTGTTGCCTGCTGTCATTTTAAAGGCAGCTCTGCTTTGCAAACTGTCTTTAAAATTAAATTATATGTAAATGTAACTTTGGAATTTAAGGTCCTTCCATAGTAGTAATCTACCTTATTATTACATATAAGACAACCCTAAGGTCTCCCCTAGGTGCCCCTGGGGTATGATGCCATGTAACTCCAAGGAGGGACATAATTAAAGATGTTTTATTAGCCCTGGTGGGGGAAAAATAACTGCTATGTGGCTGGGGTGGCAGGATGTGGGGATGAGTCTGTACTGCCCTAAAGTGTCATTCTCCCTTTAAAGACCAGTTTGGCCACCCCTCCTCTTCCCCTGCTTTATGTTCTGCAGTTCCAGTTCTCCTCCCACAGGAAACACATTGTCTCTCTGACAGGCTACGTCACACCTCATTAAGACAGCTTGGATTGCTCCCAGACAGAGTGACAAAGGGAGAATATGTGTTGGCAGGATGGGCCATCTTTGACTTGATGAGGGGTAGGAGTTGTCACCTCCCAAACTTGCACATAACAAAGCCTCTGCCTGATCACACTCACAAAGGGTTTGACACTAGTCTTTTGTGACCCCAAACAAGCTGGAACCGGGGCAGGAAGGCAGGACTTTCCAAGCACTTCTGGGGGTGGAATCCTCTAGAAATGCCTCTAACTTTAAAGTGGACACCAGGTGAAAATAATAATTGCTCAGACCCAACTCTTCAATACACCTCTGGACCTATGGAAGACTTAGAAGGAGTGCTGCACTGAAGCAATGCTTTTGCACTGCTGCCCTGCTGCCTGAGTGAGAAGGACTGGACCTGCATCTTGAACACAGGACCACCAGAGTGACTCCTAAGTCTACTTGGCTGACCTCATGTTCAGAGCCTCAGGGACAGAGAAGGCTCCAACCACCTTCAACACAGCACCTGGACTCAGTTTTCTGTGAGTCCTGCCCGCAAGTGGTGCCACCCCAGTCTTGGACCCTTGGAAGTGGTCCTGAAGGTGCTCTGCCAGCCCAGATGTGGTCTTGTGGGCAGAATCGGCTCAAAGCAATGCATCTCCTCGCAGCTTGAGCAAAACCACCACTGCGCAATGCATCCTCAACGTGGAGCCCCTCGATGACAGCATCCTTAATGATGACGCAGGACTCCACATCGCAGTCCTGCAGCTTTCTCGGAATTGCCACTGGGTGACACATCAATGTGGCGGAATCTCGTAACGCTCTGCAACCAGGATTTAAGATACTTTGTTCAGCAGGCCTAACTTGGTCTCTGTATCCGATCCACCCTCTATCGTGGTCGGCCTGAAGTTATCAATTAGTCCCAGTTTGGCGCAACCAGATAACCACAGTTGCTGCTTTGTGCTTCTAAGCACTGTTTTCACCTAAAATCTTTAAAATTGCATATATTTGGTTCTGCTGATTGGATTTTTATTGTTTTGATCTCAAATAATTTTTTAAATTTCACTCTGATTTTCTAAATTGGATTGTGATTTTTCTTGTATTGTGTTTTCATTTTATTACTTTTTGGAGTGCTGCAGAAATACTTTACACATTTTCTCTAAGTTAAACCTGATTGCTTTGTGCCTAGCTACCAGAGGCTTAAGGACAGGTTAATTTGGGGTTGACTTGTGTTGCACCCTGACAAGAATTGTGGTTGCTGCTTAAGTTGGGTTTCACCGCCTCAACCTGTAACCCAATTTTCAACACACATGAAGGAGCATATGTGTGTCAAAGCCACCCAATCTGTTTTCTTTTGGGTTTCCTGAGTGCGGGCATAGGAACATGTCCAGATTTTCATTGGCAGTTAATTAGAAGCAAATGCCCTTTCGGGACCCTAATGTGAGATAGCAAAAATTCAAAAAAGTGTATCAGTGTTTTGAAGACATTCTTTGCCCTATTTTACTGATACTGCAAAATTAGTCAGATGCGAGCATATGTTTTTAGCATTACTCATAGAGGAACATTGAAGTGGCCAAGGTCAATACGCACATTTGTTCCACTTGTTTTACAGACTATGAGGGTATCAGTGATATTGAGGTTTGGAATGCTTATGGGTGCACAAAGGTGCTGAATGAAGTAAGACAGTCAATTTATGAAACAAATATATGAGATCTGTAATTGGTCTCTTGTCTGATTAATATCAATCCAAGGACCATAGCAATACATAAAATGGTATACAGTACTTAATATGAGGTAGTGCCAAACACCGACACTTATTTGTAATCCTTCTTGGAATCTTGAAGTCCTCCCACGTGTGGGAGTCCTGATTGGAGGCAAAGTCAACCCGTCCTTTCCCTCAGTGAGGCCGCCGGTTATCATGGTAGCCTTGTGATATTCATTTAAACACAACAGGAAATATGTTGTAAAGTCATATCTTCATTTGACTCTCAGGAAGGAGAGCCATGCAAATGACACCAATGGGCTTGCCAAGCTGTTCATTAGAATATGCACCGCCATGCTATGTGCCTGTCCCTGTGTGCCCTGCTGATTAGTTGGCCATGGCGCTTGTGGCACTGCCATTCTGTTGCCATTACTGGTGCAGCCTGTGCGTCTGCTCCCTTTGGCTAAATGTCTCAGGCAGCCTGCCTGAACATACGAAAATGTAAAAGATTCAAATAAGTCTGGCTGAAGGTTCCATTGCTTCTTATTGCTATTTATCCTTTTCTATTCCTGTCCAGTTTTTTGTCTGTTAAATTCTGCCACTAATTAATGCCCAATGTTGACTAATGCTGTGTATTACTAATAGGTTGTTGCACGGTGTCACAGGCCTCTTTCCCCTTGTCTATCTCACTTCAGCCTGTATTCCTCCATCTCTGGCCTCTGCAGATAATATCCAGTACTCTAAATCGCCCTTGCTGAAGCCCTGCCTTCTTTCTGATCTTTCGAGTCTTTCTTTTCCTTCTTAACCTCTCTCCTCTTGGAATTCTCATTTCTTCTCTTTTTCTACTTCTCCCTCACCACCATTTGATTCAACTTAAGCCGATATGTGCACGTTTTCTGTGCTCAGTGCCTCTTTACCTTTTCCTCAGTCTTTTCTCTCCCTGTTTTCCTTGCGATGTTAGGCACTCTCACAACGGGGAAACACTTTCAGACCTACATTGTGCAGGATATTGAGCATGCCATTCATACTGGAAACTTAAAGTGAGGGGAGTTATGTGTTGAAGTCAACTAGAGTGGAGTCAAAAGGGCTGGAGTTAGTGACCATCTGTCTGTGGTCTGCCAGAACATATGATTCTTTTCTTCAGAACCCTGCTGCCATTTCAGCAAACCCAAAATGTGGCAGGCCTTCAGTTGCTGGAGTGGCAATTTGTTTTCTCTTCCACATTTGTAGCTCTCCAGCAGCAGTGAGTAAATATGTCTCTAACTTGCTAGCATCAGAGGTAGTAAGATGAAGTCCAACATTTTGCAGACTTGTAATCTAGGAAAACAAGCAGCACTCTCTCTTTTGGTTGTCTTTCAACTTCAACAAGACTAACAAATACTTGGTCAGTGTGAGTCAATGGCTCTCTTACAGGCTGGCTTGGGCTTTAATCAAACAAGGAGTGTATGTTTTCCTCCGAAACTGAAACATGGTTTATCAGAACAGTTTGCCATGTTTTTAGAGAGACTATTATTATTCATGTATTTTTCCAGCCTGCTTGGGACCAATACTAGCCTTCATCTTACGTGGCTTAAACTCTCTTTCTAAACAGTGCGGCAAATGCAGGTTACAGAGGCGCTTGTCACTCACATATCACATTACCTTTTATGTCTCCCTTATCTCAGGTCTGTACGTTCCATTGAGAATACTGTTATCCCGCTCCTCTATATCAAAGGCACAGTTACTTGTCAGTCAGAGGCAGAGAGAAATATCAGCCGCTAGGCAGAGAGCTAGTAGACCGAGGTTGTCCCGCAGAGAAAAAGGCTGATGAGCACTTTGACGGTTCACCCTGGGTGCAGTTGTCAATGAGAATCAGACAGGAGTTTCCCAGATTAGACAATAGCATTTTATGGTCTATTCACCCATTCAGTGGAATGTTTACGGCATGAGTGTTTTATTTAAAGTAATACCTGTAAACAACATTTCATCGGTATGGATGTAGATGCAGGAATTTTAGACAAAACCGAACATAGGTGCCGAATATAGTCCCAGCTCAATGTCAGATGGGAGGAAATGCATATTCATTTTTTGGCACAGTTTTTTTCAAGGGTCTCTGCCCAAATGCACTATTGTTAACTGCACTTTTAATTAAAGAAATTATACCAATTTAAATGTCAGATATTTAAATCACAGCAGGGTCACAATGAGGTGAATTCCATGTTTTTACTGGAGTTGGGAAATTTCAATTTTCACAGATGCACAAGATGAGACAGGCACACATTCATGCCTGTTGCATGGAGGAGGCTTAAAAACAAGGGCGCATACAACAAACAAATATGGTTGCTTACAGAGAGGGCAGATGGAAGTTCTCAGGGCACCTACCTTGCATTATTCACGTGGCTGAAGATTATAACTCAGGAGGAATTCACCAGATGACAAAACATTGTTTTAACATTTCTGTAGACCACTTTTCCATTGTTACTACTCTTCCACAAGTAAGATATTTAATGATGAAACATCAGAAAGGAGCAGCAAAGGACCTCAATTTTGGGTCTTGATGTCTTGTTCTCAAACAGAAAGAGTGCAGCCATCATAAACTTAACCCCCCTTTGATGAGTGGTTAAGTTGCATGACTTGTGTAGGGGTAACGAATGTCAACTGGATGGTGAAGTAATTGAATGCCGGTTCCCCTGACCAGTCCAAAAATACCTCAGGATTTTTAAGTTCACTCTAGGGGGCATATTCTTAAGGAGCCATCGCCGATTTATTGGCACTTTAGTGCCGCAAAAGTGGCGATAGACTTATCGCCCCATTCACAAGCTGGTGCAAACTGCCGACATCGTCAGTTTTCCAGCGATAGCTGCTGCAAAACACATCGCCACGGATGAGAGCGACAACTAACGCTAATGATATGCAGAGTAGGCGTTCCAGTGCAGAAACACACGAAAACACCACTTCACGACATTCCCAACGAGCAGCCAGATCAGCGAAGCGATCAGAAAACAGGCGATAAGGTGCGTTAGCAGCAGGTATTCAACACCTGCCTCTCACTGGTGTTAAGCAGGACGACAACCTGCAGCATGAAAGGGAGCCCAGCCTAGAGTCACATCTGAAGACCAACACAAGTCATGGAGCTACTGATCATGCAGCTCGGAGACCCAAGAGGGCCACAACACCCACCGCAACCACCCCCCGGACCCTACCCCCCAGGTCATGAAGTCCAGCAGTCAACGGTAGTGGAAAAACTAAACTTTATTACAAATACATAAACAACAAGACGAAAAGCTCAGCCAATGCGTTCCATTCCCAACGGGGAACTTCACCAGGGCAACGTGTGGATCCAAAAACTGTAAATGCTGTGGGAACTCCCCAATACCATTCCACATCCCGAAATCAGTAGTCAGAAACCTGTTGGAGAAATGGTGACAATGGTCAAGCATCCTCATAGTCACAAACGTAATCTGGCACAGTGTATTGCAATTGGACAAACTGGAATGCATACAGGTACGATGAATCCAGTCCAAACATACTGTAACAGAAGTCCGTGTGCTCGTAACCTCCGCAGGAAAGAAAAGGAAGGTGACGACCACACAAACATCTGTTACGGTCTCATCATGCAGGATTCATCATACCTGTAAACATCAAGGTTTGTATCATCTTGATACCCCTGCACCTTCACTTCCCCCACGCTGTGCATGAACAGCTGGAGACCATGCAAGGGAATTACGCCATAGCTGCCTTACCGCACGTGTAGGGGGCAATTGACTGTACACATGTACCACTTGTGCCCCCTGCCGACCCTGCACACAATAACCGCCACAGAAAGCACACGCATTCCACAATGTGCAGGCGACAGTGGACCACCGGGGACAGCTCCCCAATGTCGTCGCCAACTTCACAGGAAGTGTGCATGATACATACATCTTCCGACAGTCCATCATCAACCAGCGCTTCCAGGATGGCACCCATGGCAATGCACTGCATATTGGTAAGTACTAACTGAACACACCACACACCTCAACTCCACAATCACACAACTCACAACTGTGGGAGAGCACACATAACAAAATCACATACAACATGCCAACCAACAGGCCCAACTACCGGACACAACAACACAAGTAACCGTGGTAACAGGGGACAGACATGTAGACAAACCATCCACAAAGGCAGAGCCCCTCTCCCACACAATTGCAGAATGTGGGGAGAGGTGGGAACCAAGAATGTGCGAAGGAGGCAAGTGACCCAGCAATAAGAAAGGACACAATGCCAAGTGTGGCGGAGATGTGCTGGACAGACTGCAGTATGCAGAGCACAGACAGGTCCATGTGGACATCTACTGCTGGTGTTTGCAGTGTAGTGGACAGTGGACGCAAACAGGTTACCCCACGCAGCGTGGAAGACCTTGGACATGTAGCCATGTGGTCCCCCCCTGTAAGCCTGAGCGGAGCGGCCTTGGCCGGCGTATGTCGCAAATGAATAGCCCGGGGCCCTGGGCGTGGTCCACTTCTGGGATGGCCACCACAGTAACTACTGCGTGTGCCTCTGTGTCTGCCATATCGTGACCATAGGCCTACACACACGTGCCCGACCACATTCATTGGCCGTATTCACACTGGAGACGAGGTGACTACGTCCCAAGTCAACCCGCGTACATCTCGTCAGTGCATGCAGGCTCGTGTCTGCCAGGGCGGCGCCCCGCACCCAGCCACGTGGCCGCGACCTGTGGTGCCTGCATGATCTTGTGTGCCTGCTGCACCCCAGCCCTGGTCTCCAGACCGGTCCACCGCCCAGCGATGACTGCCCGCCCCTGCGCACCCAGGAATCAATGCTCAACTGCAGCCACCGGCGTGTCTCCAAGAGGACCCTCCACGTGCCGGTGCAACCTCCTCAGCCGGTCGCTGGTTTCCACGCCACAGGCCCCCAGCGCACCCTGCGGCACCGCACCACGGAGTCATGTGTGTGCTGACTGCTGCCTGCGCGTACACTGCGGTCCAGCAGGGCTCACAGTTCAATTCGAGTCTTGATTCGCTGGTCGCCGTATCGAGGCCAACGCATCAACCGCTCAGCTCTTCAGGTGGGCCTAACTCAGTGCAACGCAAGTCATCGCCACGTGGCGGTAGGCCTGTGCCGTACGCAGGCCAGCGGGTGCCACTAACTCTGTGCAACGCAAGTCATCGCCACGTGGTGGTAGGCCCATGCCGTACACAGGCCATCGGGTGCCACTAACTCTGTGCAACGCAAGTCATCGCCACGGCCCGTGCCGGATGCAGCCCATCGGGTGCCACTAACTCAGTGCAACGCAAGTCACGGCTCCCTCATGATTGAGTCTCGTGGTGCGGACGCCATCATGTCACCTCTGGCAGTGGGGGATGTGCTGTGGTGGGCCCCTTTTATTGGCAGGGTCACATGTCCTGTGATGCCTGTGCTGGATGGGTGTGGTGTGGGTGTAAACCAGCCCTCAGGGAGTGGCTGTGGCATGCAGACAACTAGACCAGTGACCAGCAGATCACTACGGGGAGGTCCTGGTACATGTAGCTGTGTCGTAACCCCCTGTGAGCGTAAGCGGAGTGGGCTGGGCTGCCGTATGCCAGTCCAGCGTAGGGGTGTGAACAATGAGCCCGGGGCTCTGGGCTTGGTTCAGTTCTGGCCTGGACAAGGAAGTAACCATTGCGTGTGTCTCCGTTGTAGTGTCTGCGCCACCTGGACCGCAATCAGCAATGTTGCACCATGTGACCCAAGCCCCACAACATGTGCAAAATGGACGTGAGGGTGAATCAGTGACCCGACATTCATCCATTCTGTCATACTTGAAGGTTCATAGACATGACACATCTGTGTGAATTTGAATGTTTTATTCACATTCATTGGAGTGTAGCAGCTGGAGTAGTATAGAGCCATGCACACCCCACTTGACATTGTTGCCCCATGGAGGGCCAGCCAGAGTCCATTAGGGACGGACAAGTTCATCGGAAGAGGCAGAGTTCAGTCCGCAGTCTGATTGCTGCGTCATTGGTAACCAAACAGTATATGGCAGTCCATGTCGAGGTCCAAGGTGAGTGCCACAGAGTGTATCTGGGGACAGTGGAAGGTGATGATGCAAAGGGCCGAACCAAGCAGAAACCGGCCATATGGCGGAGATGAATGCTACCGCCTCCTCCTTACCACTAAGGCAGTCTCATCCACATCTTCGTCCCCTGATGTTTCATGTGCCTCACCTGGCGGTGCTGGTGTTTCGACTGCAGCACTGTGTGGCACTGACACATCAGGGACCGGAGGTGGATTGTAGGACGCACTGTGTGGCAGTGACACATCAGGTGCCGGAGGTGGAATGTCTGACGCACTGTGGGGCACTGACACATCAGGGGGCGGAGATGTGGATGGTGTAGGAGCAGCAGCATTCATCTGCGCCAGGCCTTGTGGCAGCAATGCCATGATGAGGATCTACAGGGCATGGTAGATCCCAGCTACATCTCGCTGATGTGCAGCCGTGGCAGCCATCCTTTCCACCTCCATCCGCACCATGTCCTCCATGAGCCTCCGCATGTGTCCCATCTCCCGGCTGAGATCGCTGGAGCCACTCTGACCAGACAGGTGTTCTTGTCTCTGAGTCAGGACTCCAGCGATGTCAGCCAGGGCTCGTTGGAGACCATGGAGCGGACTTTGGGTGTCAGTTAGGGACTGTAAGTGGTCCCTGATGGGACGTAGACACACATGGATGGCATCTAGTTTGGCTGCCATGAGGTCGAACCCCACCCGCACCTAATCAGCCATCTCCTTCTGGCCCTCTAACACACAGCGTTGGAAGACCATGTGTTGTTCGTGGGGGGCCTGGGAGACAGCCGGGGTGGTGGGTGCCTCCTGCTGTGTGGTCTGTGCAGGGTTGGGGTCTCTTCGATGCAGCTGGGCTGCCCTGCTCCTGGGGGTGGGGTGCCGAAGCTGTCGATGAGCTCTTGGAGGGCGTCGGTGTCGAAGGTGGGGTGGTCCTCCTCGTCGTCAGTGAGGAGGTGTTCGGTCTGCTCTGCAGGAGTGGATGATTCTCCCTCTGCAATGTAAAGGGGAGATGCAGTTTTACAGTGTGTTCCATATATGTTCACGCATTGGCCAAGTTTCAAAACAGACTGCATGACAATGTACATTGTGACTGTTTAGGATGTGCTGCCTATTTGAAGCGGGACAGTGGACATATGTGCACCATCAGGGATGTGGGGTTGTACTTGTCCATTATCATGTCACAGTTTCCTGCTATGCCAAATGTGATTGGCCAGTTTCTACACACAAGCGGCAGCAGTTGTGTCCTCTGTTCTGTTGTGAAAGTGTTGCAGTTTTTACCACATTGTTGTCAATGTTGATGTGCTCTGATTCTTGTGTGTGTGCTGCATTGTGGGAGAGTCGCCCCTGCAGCTCCGACTTTGCTTGGCCTACTCCCTTTCAGGCGGTGTGCCTTTGACTTCTGTGGTTATGCAGTGCTGAGATGTTGCATACTTGGGTAAATTGGGTTCTTGGTGGGAGTTGGGACTCTTGGGCATTGTTTGTCCGCAGATGGTTGTCGTCAGGGGTTGTTTGTGCACGTGGATGTGTCAGTGTGTGACCTGCTCCACACTCAGCCACCTCAGTGTCATGGCATGCAACATGTCATGATGAGTGGCCTGCAGACATGCTCATCATCATGCAGTGTCACTTGCATTGTCAGTAGGGATCATGGATCCGCAGCTTTGCTGGGTTCAGCACATGTGCATGGGTTTGTTGTGAAATTGGTGATGTGTGGGGAGGGCCCCCTCTGGGCACATTGTGGACGGGGGACTACTTGCTGTTACTAAGTGTGCTGCAGTATGGCAAGGAGATCAGGGACATGATCCAGAGTCATTGTGGTTGTGCAGTGTGCTATACTCCATTGTGCATGTGTGCCATTGTGCCCATCTCCCCCCGTCCCCCCAGTCCCTGGTGGTTACTCACCCTGTTGCTGTTGTGTCAGGTCATGTTGAGCAGTGTCCGGTCCCCCGACTCCTGCCACCGTCTCCACACTGATGACTGTGGACACCAATTCCTCCATCTCATCCAGCTACTCCTGTGGCGCAGGGCTTCCACCCCCAGTCTGCATTGCTGCTTTGCAGTTGTCTGTGAGTTTCTGCTTGGTTTTGCGCTTCACATCATTCCAGCGCCTCTTGACCTCGTCCATTGTCCTCCTCAGCACTCCGACTGCATTCACCTTGTCCACGATGGACTGCCATATTCAATTTTTTGTTGCCAATGACACAGTGGAGGTGACGAACAGATGTTGATGGTGTTCTATCACCTCCGTAATCAGGATCCTGTTTTCCTGCGGACTGAACCGCGTCTTCCTCTTCTTCTTCTCCTTGCCCTTCCCTGACCCCGAGGTCCCAGGCTAGTCCTCCGTGGGGCTTGTGGGGTCCGGGTTGTCCTCCATTGCTACCTCCATTGTGCTTCGCAGTTGTTATGTGTTTTTTTTTTGCTGCTTTTATGGTGATTTTTCCTGCCTGACGTGGGAATTGCAAGCCTGGCGCTGCTTGTCGCCGATTTTTCTATCGCGGTTGGGCCCATCGCAACTTTTTTCACATTCGGGTTTCCTTTTTTATCGCCGTTGCAGTGGTTGTATCACGGACATTTGAGGCGTTATCGGGATACTATCGCATGTTACCGCCGTGTTGGGAATACGACGTTGACACAGAGTTATTTTCCCGCGATAGACGGCGATTTGAGAAATTGTGTTAGCCTATTTTGACGATGTTTATCGCACGTTCTTGAGAATATCCCCCTAAATTGGGTGATTAATACTCCATTCGCCTACACATGTTTAATTCATTTATTTATTGTTTATTAAACAAATACTGTTCATTTAAACATTTTCAGAAAAAACAAATAAAAATGTTACAACATGCAACAGTACAAATTTTATTTACCTTCAAAAAGAATAATCTGATTAAAACATGTTTTGCTATTGACTGCTTTAGCAAACAAAGCAGGGCGCCTTTCAAGCAGTAGTTCAACATGTTTAAAACAATATTTTCTTTTTCGTAAATGAGTAGGACACAGTAGTAAGATGTAAAATGGTGCATCTGGTGTTTTTCTCGCACTTTCACAAACCAATTCATACATTCTTCAAGGTTGACTTGCAAGACAAAACACTCCATGGAATGTGGTCCACCGGAATCGCAAAAGCGGCATTTTCATAGTAAGATCTGACACAAAGAACAGCTCCTTCCCAGGTTAATTTAGTCTAATTTAACAGAGACAATGATGGTGGTTGCCTGAGATGTATTTATAATCATGCTAAAACAGAATTATTTTCAACGCTCCATAAGATAGGATTTAACAAATAGAATAGTGTGTGGCAAACATGAAGTTGACTAAAATCAGCTTCTTTGTCATACTTGCACAACAGTGTTCTACAAGAAATAAACTTTGGTGTGTGAGAGCTGCATTTCACTCTGCAGTACCTCTAAAACGCATAAGATAGCAATAGTGGGGAATTTCTTTCATGTTGAATGAAGTGGAACACTCCATTCAACAGACTACTAAAATACTAAAAAACTTCTACTTCATGTGGTAAAGGGAGAAGACACGGCCTAGCAGGGACAGCTGCGAACCTTGGAACTGGGTAATCAAACTCAAATCGCGACCGCGACTCACCGTCCTGTCATCCTAGTCAAATCACCTAATCTCCCTCTTCCTAAAAATGTGTAGCGTCGGGCTCCCTTGTAATCCCTGTAGCCATGTTTGGAATCCTTACAATTGACTGCCTTATAATTACTAACATTTTTTCAAAGAGGATGGCGTACATGCAAGACCAAAGGAGTAATTTATGAGGAAATGTTTGTGTTAGTGGTCTAAGTGAGTAAAAGCCATAAGGTATATTAAACTTGATGAGCCCAATCATGGCATTACCTATTATCAGTTCTCTATGGCTATTCCAATCATAGGTTTTCAGTGAATAGTCTGAGGCTCATACGGCCCTTTATCAATTGTTTCCATGGATGGGTTTTGTGTGAGAAAGTCATCCTTTTTGCCCTGATCACTTCCATTTTTTGCTTGGTACTGGTGGTAACTGACTCATGGCTGCGTCCTGGGCTCTGCTTACCAGGGCAAGCGCTCTGATAATAAGTATATGCAAATTAGGTGTAATTTTAATTGTTACTGACAGCCTAGTTGTAAAATCCTGGATCACTGACAAAATATCGAAGGACAAAATATCGTGTTCCCAAAATATCAGGACATAAATATCGATGTCAAAAATATCGACATCCTATCTACATAATGGTAAGTACTAAACTATCGAGAAAAAAAATATAGTTGTTAAAAATATCGGTTAAAAATATCGTTTTTTTTAAATGTATAACAAATAATGTAAAATAAATTAAATAATACATATAACTTAAAAAAATATTTAGAATTATTAGAAAATGTTAACAATTATAAGTAATAAATGTAATGTAAAAATAAATTAAACAGACACATATAAAATGTAATATATATATATTAACTTAATAATAATTAATAAATAATTATTTTAATAAATTATAAAATGTTAGAAATATATTAAAAATTATAAAAACATATATATACATACACCTGTAACATTTAAACTATATATATATATATATTATACATTAAATTATTGAAATATTTATTAGATTTAAAAATACATTTTACACTACACAAAGTGCAACAGTAGGGAAAGTGTTGGATAGCAGAGGTGAATAAATTACTATTCCCACTCCAGCGAGTGCAACAGTAGGGAAAGTGTTGGATAGCGGAGGGGAATAATTTACTATTCCCACTCCAGCGAGTGCAACAGTAGGGAAATTGTTGGATAGCGGAGGGGAATAATTTACTATTCCACTCCAATGAGTGCAACAGTAGTGAAAGTATTGGATAGCGAAGTGGAAAAAATTACTATTCCCACTCCAATCAGTGCAACAGTAGGGAAAGTGTTGGATAGCAGAGGGGAATAATTTACTATTACTAAATATTAAAAGGAGAGGGAGGAAAGATACTGGAGCCAGTTCACTTCCCCTGGTATATATGTTTTATCAAAGAGAACTAGCTCTGGAGTGGGTGCTCCTAGCGTATGTTTGTTTTGGAAAGGAAACACATTGGGGCCGATTCCGATCTCGGCCGGTAGGGCACCGAATCGGATTCGGCTTAATCGGATCCGATTCGGAGCCCTCTTTCCCGACCGATTCGTACGTGCGTCCGGCCGAGCGAGTACGATGCGAGCGCACGCGAAATAGCCGACCAACTCATACGTGGGTCCGAACCGCTCCGACCGACTCGCACGGACACGACTCGCACCGCGCAATGGAGAGGTTCCCCGGCCGGGCAAGTACGATGCGCGCCGCGAGCAGTCCGACCGACTCGCGCCGTCCGGCTCGAAAGAGCAGTCGGAGCCGGACTTTGGGGGTCTGTGTTGGACCCCCCTGTATGCGTAGCCGCGCGAGTTGCACACAGGGGGACCCATGGGTCCCCCCTACCTGTGCATGTACGCCGCGAGTCGCATCAAGGCGTACCCGCTGTAGGGGGCGCCCTTGTTCGCCTCGCACCCATTGAGTCAATGGGAGCCCGCATACGCGTTGTACGTCCGGCTCCCATTGACTTCAATGGGAGTCCGACCGACTCGAGTCCGATTGCATGCGTGCGCATCGTACTCGTTCGGTCGGACTGCCAGAGTCCGATTCGGTCGGAAATCTCTCCGGGTCCGGCTCGGTCGGAGTGATTTCCGGCCTGAATCGGAATCGCTCCATTATGTTTATAGTAAGGCCTTACTATAAACATAATGTGTTTCCTTTCCAAAACAAACATACGCTAGGAGCACCCACTCCAGAGCTAATAATTTACTATTCCCACTCCAATAAATGCAACACTAGGGAAAGTGTTGGATAGCGGAGGGGAATAATTTACTATTCCCACTCCAATGAGTGCAACAGTAGGGAAAGTGTTGGATAGCGAAGGGGAAACAATTACTATTCCCACTTCAGCAAGTGCAACAGTAGGGAAAGTGTTGGATAGCGAAGGGGATAAAATTACTATTCCCACTCCTGGGAGTGCCACAGTAGGGAAAATGTTGGATAGCGGAGGGGTAAAAATTACTATTCCCACTCCAACAAGTGCAACAGGAGGGAAAGTGTTGGATAGCGGAGAGGAATAATTTACTATTCCCACTCCAGCAAGTGCAACAGTAGGGAAAGTGTTGGATAGCGGAGGGATAAAAATTACTATTCCCACTCCAGCGAGTGCAACAGTAGGGAAAGTGTTGGATAGCGGAGGGGAATAAATTACTATTCCCACTCCAATGAGTGCAACAGTAGAGAAAGTGTTGGATAGCAGAGGGGATAAAACCAAAAATTACAGCTATTGAACCTAAATCCCCAAACAAAATTAAAACAAAACAATTACCAAAAATATTTATCAATTAATAAATAAATATTAATGATCAACTTATCATTAATTTATTTAAACTAAATTACTTTCCACCCTCTACCCCAATAAACACCAAAACACACACCTAACATTTTTTACACAATTTCCATTACTAATTTTACATTAATAAATGAATGACAATTAACAACAAATCATAAATTTTTTTTTTTTTAATTCTTCCCAAAATGTACAACTATTAACCCCACAACTCAGACATCAAAATTATTCCTCAATTAGCATATTTAATTTTAATTAATTAGCATTAATTAACAAATAATTAATTAATTATAAATAATTTACCTCCCACTATATTCCCCTATAAATGACACCACCAATGTTGTAAAACATGAAACAATTAACATAATTAATTAACAATGAATTAATTAATTAATAACAATTAACACGCAAAATTAAAACAATTAATAATAAATTAAATCACACAATTAACACTTTAAAATAACATGAACTAAATGTTATAATAAAAATATTTACAAATGTATTAAAATTAAATTACTTCCCACCCTACTCCCCTATCAACCCACAACCTGCTCCTAAAAAAATGACACAATTAACATAATCACCAATTAATTATTAATAATTGAAAACCAATTAATAAATAATTAATAATACATTAATTATCACAATTAATAATGCAAAATATTAAATACATAAATATTAATTAATAAAACATATTAATTAATTAATTATAATTAAATTACTTCTCACCCTATTCCCCTGTAAACCCACAACCCGCTACGGAACTAAAACGCAAAATTTAATGAAAATAAAATTAAAACTTCTAAAAATTATGAATACATTTATTATAATTAAATTTCTTCCCACCCTATTCCCCTATAAACCCACTAGCCGCTACGGAACTAAAACGCAAAATTTACTTAAAATAAAATGAATAACTTCTAAAAATGTAATACATATATTAAAAAACAAATGCAATACTTAAACAAAAAAATAGAACACATACATTTAAAATACATACTAAAATACATAACACTAACTAAAAAAATGATATTTTTAACAACTATATTTTTGCAAACGATATTAATGACTTCGATATTTTTTAAAACAATATTAATGACTTCGATATTGTTAAAAGCGATATTACTTGCCTTAGACTCGATATTCTTTACAACGATATTCTGACAGTCGATATTTTTGTATCCCGATATTTTGCACTCGATATTAGTGCAAGTCGAAATAAAAAACTCGATATTCTGTCTACCATAAAATCGTTGGGGCATATTTACAAGCCCCTTGCGCCACTTTTGCGCCGCCGTTGCATCACGCAAGTGACGCAGCGGCGACGCAAACCATGCGCCGCGTTGCGCTATATTTACAACGTGACGCATCTAGGGAGATGCGTCACGTAGTAAACCCCTGCGCCACATGAAACCTGCGTCAGGTTTCATGTGGGCGTACCGGCGCAGGGGGGGGCGTTCCGGTGCAGGTACGCCTCGGAAAAGTGACGTAGTGAAATCTACAAGATTTCACGCAGTCACTTTTCCGACGCTGGTGCGCCAAATCCTTACGCCTGCTTCAAGCAGGCGTAAGGATTGACATGTTAGGGATAGGGAAGGTTGGAACAGTGCTGGAGTTGCGTCGCGCTTGCGACACGACTTCAGCACTGCGCCAACCTTCCGCCGGCAGATGCGTCACGCATCTGCTTATCCTGCGCCACGATGCGCCGCATTGTAAATGCGGCGCATCGGACGTGGCGCAAGGGTAAACTTGCGTGACGCATTTTCCCTGGCGCATCCCTGCTGATATGCAGGGATGCGCCAGGGAACGTAAATATGCCCCGTAGTATATAATAAGGTATGTAGGTTTAGAGGCCCAGTAGGCTTAATGCACTTAAGTGTGCACTACAGTGGTGCATACTGTCATTTTAAAGGCAGCACTGCCTTTCAGGCTGTCTTTACCTTAAGTTTATATGCAAATTCGACTTTGGATTTAAAGGTTCTTCCAGAGTCTCAAACTACCTTATTTCTGCATGTGTCACCCATAAGGCCACCCCTAGGTGCCCCAGGGGTAGGGTGCTTTGTAAGTATAAGCAGGGACATTATAAAATATATTTTATTAGCCCTGGTGAGAGAAAAACTGCCAATTCCGTTTCCCCCATTATAGTGAATGGCTCTATAGTCTCAGATTGAGATAGTTTATTTAAGTATAAATATTGACAGGAGCCACCTACAAATATACTTCAAGGTATCTAATTAATAGTTAAGATAAATCCAAAACCCAAAAATGTATAATAACTATTACAGAAATTAAGTTATTAAACTTTTTTTTCTGTGAGCCAAAGTTTAGTTTTCCAGCTGCCCTCTCCTGATTGGCTAGCCTTTCTCAGGCCGAGCCAGAGCTGCTTGATGAGGTGTGAAGTGCCTGTCAGAATAGACAATGGATTTCCTGTGGGTGGAGAACTTTAGCTGCAGAAGCCAAAAGACAGGAAGGGGGCGAGGGAACCAAACTGGTCTTCAAAGGGAGAATGACAGTTTGGGACCAGCACAGGCTGACCCCCACATCCTGTATCCCAGCCACACAGGAGCCTCAGAAATGAGATTAGTCAGAGGGTTGGAAGGTGAGTGTTAGTGAAACACAGCCACACCAGTGGGTTAGCTTAGCCAGATCTAACCCTGAAGAAGAAGAATTCTCCTTGTTGGCACTTGAGAGAATGGTGCTTTCTGGGACACAAATATGCCACACTTTGGAAGAAGTGGTCATACACCTGGGTGGCACCTGCATCCCACTGGTCAGGGTTGCCCCCCTGCTTGATGCCCGGAAACTGTGAATAAATATGGGAGAGCTGCATAGCTCCTGACACCTGCTTCCTGAAACTACAAGGAGAAGAGGGACTGTCCTGCTGGAATCTGGATCTGCAACCGAAGGACTGCACTTTGAAGGACTTCACCTGCTGCACAATATGGTACTACAGCCCACTTGCATCATCTCCAACAAGAGTCCCCATCCTGGAGTGGAACTTTAAGTATTTGGCCAGGTGCATTGTGGGTACTGTAGTCGTGACATCCCAAGGGCCATCTAGGAGATTCCAGATCCTTGGATTTGTGTTTTGAACATTTTTAACCCTGAAGAGGAATTTAAAGAGTGGAGAAGTTTTGTGCAACTTTTGGAAAAGGTTTTATTAGGTGACCGACTATTTGTTGAGAGTCAAGCCGGCTGCCTTCAACCGCGACATGGCCTGGATTTCAGGTTTGCCCCGCTGAAAGCTTCAGAGCTCCAGACTTCCAGAATTTGACAGAAGACCCATGGAAATGCAGTCCAATGACATTGCATCTAAATCGGCCTGCCAGAGAGGACTACTTGATGTCGAGAGAAAATCCTGCAGAAAAGTTTTAAAGTCCATAGGTAAAATTTAGAACGTGACCTTCTGCTTAGTGTATTCAACCAGGGCTCCATCGCCGTCGGCCTTAAACTTTGTCTTTGTAGCAGGCAAGCATGACCAGATGTCCCAAAGTGGCGCTATAGGTTTTAAGCACTAGAAAGTGTTTATTCTTTAAAAATTCTTATCACCAGTTCCCTACATTGGATTTTTGCTGTTTTGGTGCATATTTCCTCATTTAAATATAGTCTATTTTTACAAATTGGACATAGTCAACCATAACATTCTGGTGGGCCATGTCGAAGCCTCAGGTTTACAGAGCACTGCACGGGACTGGATCAATTCATTTTTGAAGGACCGGTCCCAGGCGGTAAGGCTCTCAGCCTTCTGCTCTTCTAAGGTTAGTTTGTCCTGCGGGGTCCCTCAGGGATCCTCCTTGTCTTCCTACCTTTTCAATGTATACATTTGTCCACTGGTGCATTCCTTGAATCAAAGAAAGTTCAAGGTTTACAACTATGAGGACGACTTGCAATCGATCTTTACCATTATTAGCTCCTCGGAATGTGTAACCTCCTTCCAAAACACAATGTTATTTATTTGTGATTGGATGAGTACCAATCAGTTTAAACTCAATTCCCGTAAGAGGGACATTGTCATTATCAAAAACAAGCTTGATCTATGGAGGCCTACATTTTAGCATGCCTTAATGGCCTCCCCCTTTGCCTAAAAAATTAGTTAAGAGCCTTGGGGTAATGATCGATGCCAGTCTGACTATGAAACCTCGACTAGGGGCTTTGATTTCTTTAGGTTTTTTAGAACTCAGAAAAATCAGAGAGATCAGCAAACTTCTATCCTTTGAGGCTCTCACTCTGGCTGTCATTGCACTGTGCCTCTCTAGGCTTGATTATGCTAATTTCCGGTATCTGAGTCTTCCTAAGTGCTCGAACCACAGACTTCAATTGGTTCAAAATCAAGCAGCTAGGCTACTGTATCATCGACCTACGAATTGTCATATCACCTTTTACTGAGGATTCTGCACTGGCTGTCAATTGAACAGCATCCCATCTTTACGAGATAGGGGCCGATTCCGATTCGGGCCGGAAAATATACCGACCGACTCGGTACGGGAATGTAGTCCGACCGACACGTACCGGTGCTGCCCGATCCGCGTAGTACGATGCAATGCATGTGAATTACGACCGACTCGTACGGAACACAAGCCAAACGACTGAACCGCACGGAAACCAGCTATCCGGCCGGAAAACTACGCAAATCGAACCGACCGACACGCACCAGGAATGAACCCGACAGAAACGTACCCGCGAACTCCGACCCGCACAGTACGATGCAATGCGTGTAAAACCAGACCGAGTCACACGGAGCTCAAGCCGTACGACCGACACGCATACAAAACCGAGCCGAAGCAACCCAATACTCCGCGACCGACGCGTACGCCGCACATGAAACCCATCAGAAACACAGCTTGAAAGACTCTGAGAAGCCCGCACGAGCCAACTGCAGCGTCTTACTCGGACAGAAGAACGTCTCCTACATGCCTAAAAACTACAAAGGAAAAAATACAAAAAAAGGGCCAAACAAGCAATGACAAAGGCAATAAATACAGGGGGAAAAAAACTTGGAACAAAGACACACCCACAACTCCACCCATATAAAGGCCACAAATCCCTACCATGATCCTTTGCAAATTCAACTGACCTGCCAGCACAGAACACCATCAGACAGCAACCACAGACACACTCACAACTCATCCATCACACAAGCCACACACCATTAGCACCTCCCAAATAGCACCTTCACATACACCCAGCAAAACCTACACTCACCCACCCTCACTTGCACACTCACACACACCTCAATCCCCACCACCACCCATCACCATGCCCCCAAAGAAGAATCCAAAGTTCCTAGACAGTGAATTGGAAGTCCTGGTAGATGAAATCCTCAGGGTAGAGCCACAGTTGTTTGGTACATTGGTCCAACAGACCCCCATGTCGCAGAAAACCAAGATGTGGGAGAGGATCATCGACAGGGTGAACGCACAATCACCATGTTTGCGCACAAAGGAAGACATCCAGAACAGGTGGTATGATGTGCGCAGGAGGGTCAAGGACCTACTCAAGAAGGATTACGCCTTGAGTCATCGCACCGGCAGTGGCCCTCCTGCCAAACCAGTATACCTCAGGCCCTGGGAAGAGAAGGTGCGGGCCATCCTACCACCAGAGAGCGTACATGGACTATCAAACATCCCAGAGCCTGGTGAGTACACAACCAATATACCCAATATTGTGTGACAATACACACACATCACTGTCAAGGGGATAGTCAAACCATGCACCCTTAGCAAAGCCACAGTAACCAAAAGATAATCATCCCAAGATCTGTATGTTAGTTAGACAAACACAATACCTGCCATCTCATAGTGATATGTAACTGTGTCATGACATGTACAAACCTAACAACAAATAGAGCAAGGCAGTGGCACAAATATAACCAACAAACACTGTCAGACATTTTGCCACCACTAGAACACCACCTCACAGGGAAGCTCACTGAAAGGAAGGAATTGTGTGTATGCTGGTGAAGTGAGTGTAGCCAATAGCATGATGGGAGTTGTAGTCACAGATATTGGTCACCCTCACAATTGGCCCATCAACACCACTCTGAACCATGCTCACATCACAGGGAGTGGAAAAGAACTGACAAGATGGCTGACACTGGGTACTGCTGTGGGGAGCACAAGGCCCTGCTGGGAACTGTGCACCAACCAACAGCAGGACACCACTGACTGACATCCTGAAAGCCAACTTGCACTCCCTGCAATGGAAGCACATTCCATGGTGGGATATCTGGCTGGGTGGGAAGGAGGACTGACAGCTCTGACCACAGTTACAAGCAGCTTTTCTTACATACACCCCCTTAACACAAACTCCACACAACTCACCTGGGAGAATGCAATGCCTCACACTCTAATTAAATATCCCACAAAGAACCTCCACACTGGGTTATGCTGTGTGAAGCACAGGAACACTTTTGTGACTTGTAGCCAAACAAAGCCAGGACAACACTGTCAGCCATCCTGTCAGCACAGGCACACTACCCCACAGGGAAGCAGAGTGAAAAGGAAGGAAGTATGGGCATGCTGGGAAGGGGGGTGTAGGCAATAGCATGATGGGAGTGGTAGTCACAGCTCAACATCCCCCACCCACATGGCCCAGCAAGCTCACACTGAAGCATGCACACCTCACAGGGAGTGAAAAGCCACTTATAAGATGTCTGACAATGGTGCTCTGTTGTGGGGAGTACCAGGCCCTGCTGGGAACTGGGCACCAACCAACAGCAGGACACCACTGACTGACATCCTGAGAGTTAACCTGCACCCACTGCAAGGGTGGCATGCTTCATGGTGGGATACCTGGGCTAGGGGGAGAAGGAGGTCCGGATGTCAACCAAATACCACCAATGCTGGTCATGCACACACCTCAACATTCACATTGAAATGCTTGAGGTTGGCAGGATAATGAGCCACACCAATATCAACCTCTGACTGTGACAACTTAGGACAATGCAATGTACAGGCCCGCATCCAGAGGTACAGTCACAACTGTCATGTGTTTGAACCATTGATGCCTGTAGAAACATAACATACATTGTGTGTCTCTTCCAAAAACAGGTGATGATGGGGACACAGCAGCAGATGATGAGGAGACCCTGTCCCAGGCTCCGGTGGACCCTGAGCTCTCTGGTGTGGAACAGCCTCTGCCCTCCTCGGATGGCGAAGTCCAACCTGGCACCTCCGGTGTGAGTCATCATGCAGCACCAGCAGGACCACCATCTGCACCCCCTGCACCCATTCCTCCAACATCTGCCAACACACAGACCACCCCCGCCGACACGGACAGACCAAGGACACTGAATGACAACAGCACAGGGACCCCAGCCCACCATGAAGCAACGGACAACAACCACAGTACCAACCCCCAAGGGGGCCTAGGGTCACCTGTGCGTGCCACTGCAGGTCCCGCACGTGTCGCCAGGGGTGGTGGGAGGGGTGGTAGGCAGAGGTCACTGTTTGCAGAGGGGTCTGGACTGCATGATGACCCACAACTGGTACGCATTGCTGATGCGTACCAGAATAGCACCGGAGAGGTCAGCCAGGTAGTGGGGATCCTCAAGGACATTCAACAGCAGCAGGCTGCCCATCATGCCTGCTTGGACTCCCACATGTCCCGTGTGGAGACACACATGTCTGGCATGGAGTCCAAGTGGGACACTTTGGAAGAACTGACAGCGGTGCAGAGGGACATATTGACATGCCTCCGCCAGATTAGCACCAACATGTCCACACCTCCCTGTGTGCCCACAACATCTGGTGCCGCAACAACTGCAACTGCCACAAGGAGGGAGGATGACTCTGGTGGAGAGTCCTCTGCACCGCAGCAGCCTGCACGTGAGGGTCCCCCCAGAAAGAAGAGGGGTCGTCCGAGGAAGGACAACTGAGAGGCCGATGGCCATGTACATCCCCCAGGAACCCAACACCTGTTCTGGAAATTCTCCTTTGTGTGCAAACTGTTCACCCTGTCGAATGCAACCCAACTCTCCCACATGACATGGGGAGTTTAAGTTGGACTAATGTATCAGATGACTGGGACTTTACTCAGGACATTTCTGCTACCAACACTTCCAAATCATCTGGGAACTTTGGATTCCAATCCCAATGTACAGCACCCACCATCCTGTGCACTATCCTCACACATGTATGTAAATAAACTCACTAATACACCATACTTGCCTCTGTTGTGATTCCAACGTTGTTTTTGTCATGGAGATGATGATCTGCTAAATGACACTGTGCATGCTAACTGCTACAGCAAGTTCAACACCGTCATGTGAGTCATGGCGACGTGACACATATGAGGGAGACACACCACTAGGGCTACACAACACATACACACCAGGGCCATCTGACTCATCGCCTACACTGATGTTGCCAGGAAATACAGTGGAATGCACAGACACCACACCTATTCAGAGTCTGTGTTAACTAGCCCACAGGTGCAGTAAGCAAATGTCAGTCAGATGTGTGACCACAGACAACGCACATCCCAAAGTGAAGCACAGGTTTATTACACATTTGCAAAATGTTGTTTCCACTACAGATGCAAGGTAATCCCACGTGGCAGTGGCCACACAGTCAACAAGTGTAGAAGAAATAAAGTCCAGGGGTGTGTGGCACATCACTTGTAGGGAAACGACTGCTTCCACCCTGGAAGTTGAATCATGGTGTCGGGGGATCACAGTTGACCAAACAACTCTGAAAGTACCCTGTGAAGGACAGACATGACACACAGTCAAAAGCACTGAAGAACAGGACAGAACTGCAATACTCATGCCCAATACATGTCACAAGATACCTACACAAAACCAAGTTAGCATGTCAACACTGTTGGGGAGTACAGACTACCTGTAAGGATACATCGCTGCACGCATCCAGTCAAGTAGCACATGGCCACACTCAAACAGCAACAGAGCACCACCAACACATATCATGCAAACTCAAATCATTGACATAACATCTCTGTATACTCACAGTCAGCTGAAGAAGTTGGTGATGAGCTGTGTGCGGACATCACCCTCATCATCATCATCATCACTGGCATCGTGGCCCAGGCCAGGATCCTCCACAGGTGGCGGATGTTGGTCATCGTCATCCAGGATGAGAGGCAACTCCTTCCGCACTGCCAGGTTGTGTAGCATGCAGCAGACGATGACAATCTTGCACACCTTTGCAGGGGCATATGGGAGGGCCCCTTCTGTCTTGTCCAGGCAGCGAAAGCGGCTCTTCAGGAGACCAAATGTCCGCTCGATCACTCTCCTGGTCCGACCATGTGCCTCATTGTAGCGCTTCTGGGCTGGTGTCACAGGGTTCCTGAGGGGTGTCAGCAACCAAGGCATGTTGGGGTATCCGGAGTCACCTACATACAGACAATTGCACATTAGCTGAGTTGGAAAAGAGGGTGGAATACAACATTGCAGAACACACACAATGGTACAAAGTCAGTACACACCGACAAGCCAGGCACGCTGGTTCTGCATCTGTGACATCATCCTCGGGATGCGACTACTCCTCATTACGTAGGCATCGTGTGCAGAACCGGGGAAACGTGCACACACATGTGAGATGCTCATATCTGCAAGACATACCACCAGAGCATTGATAGAATGGTAATGTTTCCTGTATGCCTGCTCATGTGCCTGTGGTGGTACCAAAGCCACATGTGTCCCTTCAATGGAGCCGATGACATGTGGCATCCTCCCCAGGGCATAGAAGTCACTCTTGACGTCAGTGAGTTGTTGACGTTTAGGGAAATAGATGTACTGGTTCAAGTATCTCAACATCGCCTCGAAAACATCGCGCAGCACACAGCTGAACATGGTCTGTGACATCCCACCAGCAGTCGCCACAGTGTGTTGAAAGGTACCGGTGGCAAAGAAGTGTAGGGCTGCCATCACCTTCACCTTGGGGGTCAGCGCTGTAGGGTATGTCCGGCCAGGTTGCAAATGTGGGGCCAACCGCACCGCCAATTCCTCAATCAGCGGCCTGTTGAAGCGGTACCGTTGGATGCAGTCACGTTCAACCATGGTTGCAAGGTCAGGGAATGGTCTATGGACAGCTGGTGCCCTGCAGTGCATAGGTGAAGAAAGAAAGATTGTCAGTCACCCCACATATGTGGCATTGACCATACTCAATATCATATGATACATCATTACGAGACACAAGTACTTGATGTGTGTGCCATTCTGTATGGACATATATGGCACCTACATGGCCAACATCTAACATCTCAGTTCAACATGTGTTGACAACAAGTTCCAGGTTGTGCTATGGGAAATCATTAGGCTGTGTCACAGTACCCATGTACTGCTGTCACATTCCAAACACACACCACAGTGACAGGTGAGGACAGAAGTGCCACACGCATCACAGCTCTTTGACAGGTAGATTCCCAGGGACCCTGTATTGCCACATGGACACTGGCATGACATGGCGTATCATGTACACGTCAGCAAAACAACCATGACTCCCACAGGTAGTGGCCCCTGTTGCCTCTGCAGGACAGACATGGACGTCTGTGACACACACATGCACAACATCAAAGTCGATGCACAAACAACATGGCTGTGGAGACTGTCTCCCATTGTGCACATGGAATCAGAGACATCTGAAACACAACATGCACACAGACTGTGGAGGGCCATCACAATTGTGGCAATGGGTCACCCTGTGACGTACATACCATCCCACATGGGACTCAGGGTGTATATGACATGACATACTCATACACAACCTGGAAATGTGACCATGCCACATGCTCTGAACTGAACAGTTACACGTCACAGTGGTCATGTGCACAACACACAAAGGATTCTGTCCCCATGAACACGTGCACAGCCTGGGAGTGGCTGCCCCCAAGTGCCACCCAAAAAACCACATGTTGACCCCCATACACACACAGGTAATGCAGCCTTACATGCCTTAGGATACAGTGTGGACAGGCTGTGGTGTTGTAGGAGTGCCCCTGAGTCCCTGGCAAGTAATTGTGGCTGGCATACGTTCACCAGTGACAACCATGGTGACATATGCAAGTGACTTGTACAGGGACGCGTCGTACAGCAATGGACCGATCCGTGTGCACGCATTGGCCATTGCATATGATGTGGATGGATGCGTGTTGTGCTCCGAAATACGTTTCGTACAGCAATGGACCGATCGGTGCGCTCGCATTGGCCATTGCATATGATGTGGACGGATGCGTGTTGTGCTCCGAAATACGCGTCGTACAGCAATGGACCGATCAGTGCGCACGCATTGGCCATTGCATATGATGTGGACAGATGCGTGTTGTGCTCCGAAATACACGTCGTACAGCAATGGACCGATCGGTGCGCACGCATTGGCCATTGCATATGATGTGGACGGATGCGTGTTGTGCTCCGAAATACGCGTCGTACAGCAATGGACCGATCGGTGCGCACGCATTGGCCATTGCATATGATGTGGACAGATGAGTGTTGTGCTCCGAAATACGCGTCGTACAGCAATGGACCGATCGGTGCGCACGCATTGGCCATTGCATATGATGTGGACGGATGCGTGTTGTGCTCCGAAATACGCGTCATACAGCAATGGACCGATCGGTGCGCACGCATTGGCCATTGCATATGATGTGGACGGATGCGTGTTGTGTTTCGAAATACGCGTCGTACAGCAATGGACCGATTGGTGCGCACGCATTGGCTATGGCCTGACATGGTAATGGACGCGTTTTCGAAGCTTTTACGAGTCGGATGCAGTGAATTCAGTTGGCCACCCACAACAATGTTGCAAATTCATGGGTGTCATGAAGTTGAACTTTTGAATGATGCTGTGGGCATGTATAAGTGGTGCAATTCCATGGATTGGCCAGATTCAGAAGATGCAAACGACTTGGACCTATCACTTTGGACACATGGGACAGTATCTGCCTCTGCAGCACACATAATGCTGGCTGTTCCCCTGAGAGCTCACTTGCCTGCACTACATGCTCCAGGACGACATCTGCCACCACCACTGCTGCTGTCTCTGCATCCTCTGGCTACTGCCATGGCACGTACTGTGGATAGAGCCCCAGCCTTCAGCACTGAGGAGAACCAGGCCCTGCTGGACAGCCTCCTTCCACAGTACAGCAAGCTGTATGGGAAACCAGGGGAGCAGGTGAGTGTGCTGTCCACTGCCTTACTAATTGTGCATGTTGTCTGACTAGCAAGACTTACAGTGTGTACACCAGTGGCTAGCATGCTCACTGAGTAGTTGTCACCCCCAAAGTGTGTAGTTACATGCACTGAACAGGTATAGTGCAGTAACAGTGCATTCCAACAAGGTTTGACTTCCCAGGCAATGATACCATTTAGTAACTGCTGGACAACTGTTCATAGCCATAGTTGCACTACCTGTGTACATCATATGCCCCTGTGATTGAGACATGTATATCCAACTGTGTGATGCACGGATATGTTGCATGTGTAGTAATGGCCTTTTCGCTTTGTCATCCTCACAGGTTGATGCCCACCAGAAGCAGGAGATGTGGCTGACCATCGTCCGGGCAGTACGATCTGTGGGGGTCTACAGGCGCAGGATCCGCAACTGCCAGAAGAGGTGGCAGGACCTTTGGGGCTGGACCCGGAGGATCGCAAGGGTCCAGCTGAAGCTGTCGCCTCCTCGCAGGAGGGGCGGACACCGGACCCTGACCCCCCACATGCTCCGGATTCTGGCGGTGGTCTTCCCAGACCTGGATGGGCAGCTGAAGGCCAGACAGCAGCAAGGAGGGGGTAAGTGCTAGCCTTTACTGTGTACTATGACTAACATGCTCTATGCACTCCTTTAGCCTGGTTCCACTTCCACAGTACAACTGTCTTGTCGTCCTGGACTCATGTCCCTCACTTGTGTCATGCCCCTCCTCATCTGATACACAGGTGTGGCCCTTACAGTCTGTGACTTAGGTCACTTGGGTACTGTGTACTTGCAGTTACCTGTGGTTCAAGTTGGGGACAGCATCAGTTACAGGAACTTTGTGGTGGGCTGCATGGGTGGTACAATTGCTCACACAATGCCTGTGATCTGACATGTACTCTGGGTATGGCTTTAATATGTGTTCCAATTGCTGCTCTGACTCACCACATGTCTGGGGTATGTGCCACACACCCATGCTGCAGGAGAGACCAAGGTAGGAGCCTCAGGAGTATGTACATCATGTGTGTGACACATGCATAGCCACCTGCCTAGTGTTCAGGGTAATACCATGTTGCACATGGACCAGGACTGTAATGCCTACTCCGTACATCGAAGGCACTCTGTTCTCCCACTCCCGTGTGTCAGCATACATATTGGGCATTGTGAAGAGTGCACTCAGGTGTCTGCCTCTGTGTCACCGTGGTGTGGCCTTGCTTTTGGACTCCTGGAGTGTTTAACAATTTGGGGTGGCCAGCCATCTGAGTTGTGACTATGGGATCTGCACATTGGTTAATGCATAGGTCTCTGATCCCTTGACTGTGCACAATGTTGTATGAAACATTGAGGTGCAGGCAGCTTTGGTTCATTCTCATCAGACGGTGAAGTGCTCATGTGTATGGATTTGTGTTTGCAGTCACTCAAATGTCTCATTTGATTGACGTGGGATCATCTTAGTCCTCATGATGTGGGTGGCCAGGGGTGCACATGTGCACCTGTCAGCTACAGGGCTTGCATTCCCAAAACTGCCATTATTGTGACACAGTGTAGACTGGTGTTGTGTGTATGCACTGCCCCTGTGACAGGAGACAGTTATGACTGACTTGCCAGACAGGCCTGTGCCATGACATTCAACTCGCAAAGGGTGATCCAGCAGTAGTGTGATATGTCCTGCATGCACACCATTGTCGCATTGTCTATCAGGACATGAGGACATCATTGTGTCTGGTGATGGAAGAAAAACCTGCATATCAACAGAGACTCTGCCCATCACTTTTCCTGACACATGTACTGAGTCAGTGGCAGGAGATGGCATGTGTTTGGAGTGACACATTTCCATATGTTCTCTTGGATGCCCAACAACTGTGTATGTGGTGCATGTGTGCACATATGATTAGTCGCATACAACAGGCAGCAGACAGATGGGTGCATGGACAGGTAGGATATGTGTGGCATGAATGACTGTCAGGCAGACAATGGGCTTCTTCAAATCAGTGTCAGCACTTATTGCAATGTCTAGAAAATGATGGCAGGGCTTGCTCTGTGATGTGCTGTACTTACTGTGGTGTGGTGTGTGTGGTCAGTACAGGTGACTAATGTTGCTCTGTTTATCCTGATTGTTTGCAGATACATCCACGGCCACAGGAGGAGACAGCTCCACGGACCAAGAGGAGCGGCAGAGCCAGACTGGGTCCACTGCAGGGGAGACCGAGGGACCCAGTGGCACGGAGGGTGAGGGGAGCCACACTGAGGAGACCTCAGCTACGACCACCTCGGCTGGGGAAAACAGCACTTCCAGTGAGGACTCCCTTGTGGAGGTGGGTGTCAGCAGACCAGAGGCAACATCAAGCAAGTCTGTCCCCTCCACCACCACCATCTCCACCCTCCTATCTGCTCCCATCCCACATGTCCGTGGAGGCTCCCGTGTAGGGAGCGTGTCTCCTTCATGCCAGGCACCGCACCCCCTGCCTCTGTCCCCCTGCTGCCCTGAGTGTGGAGTCTGTGGACTTGCTGAAACAGATTCATGTAGGGCAGACATCAATGCTGAGTGTCCTCCATGCACACACGGGTCTGTTGACACAACTGGTGTCATTCATGGAGGGCATGTCATCTGGCATGTCTGCCCTACATCGGACCAATCAGTCCATGGCCTCCTCACTGACGGCAGCAGTGTCCCTCCTGCAACAGTGCCTCACCCCTCCTACCTCTGCCCCATCCACAATCCCCAGCACCCTACCTGTCCCAAGCACACACACACCGGCGCCGGCACGCACCAGCACAGACACAAGCAGCACACACACACACAAGCCAAAATCCAGACGCATACGCATGCACAGTCAGGGGACTGATACCTCACTCATAGGGGATGGGGCCCAGACACACACACACGCATCCACGAGCACTCCGCAGTCCTCAGATACCTCTCCCTCCAAAACCCCTTCCCTTGCCTCACCTGCAACCCCCCCTCCCAGAAGCTCTTCCTCTGTGAGCTTGGCCTCTTCCCCACAGATCCATATGACACAATGTCCAGGCAGAAGAGGCGACCACCACACACAGAGGGCAGTGCCCCTCACACCCGGACACCCTCCCCCAGGCACAGGCAGACTGAGGACCCCATTAGAAAGTCCCCCCGGACCAGGAAGGGCAAGACCCCACCACCACCACCACGCAGCTCCACCACACAGTCTCTCTCCTCCATCCCCCAGGCCACCACTCACAGGTTCCCCCACCACACCCTGCCCCAGGTTCCCCCACACACCGATACCGCATCCCCAAACTGCTTAGGCCCCCCCACCACTTGCTCTTCCACCCCCAAACCAGACGCTCTGCCTGTTTGTGCCACTGGTGTGGAGACCGGGTCCCCCCTCTGTCCTGCCCACCTCATCTGCCCCCCCTTCCACTCCCTTGGAGTTATGCACTGCAGTGGAGTCCACAACCACCCCGTCTGACTTGGGCACTGCAGTGGGGACCCAGTCCACTCCATCTGACCGGCCCACTGCAGTGGTTGCAGCACCCACACCATCTGACTTGTGCCCTACAGTGGCGCCGGCCCCCACTGAGTCAGACACCCCCACTGCAGTTGCCGGTGACACTCCTGCACCCACCACCCCTTCACTGCCTCCTTCTGGCATCCCCTGATCCTGTCCCTGCGGTGCCTGGCCTGCCCCTTGTATGCCCCTCCGAGGGGGATGTCCCCTGTCCGTACCAGTGCAGGCAAGCAATGGGTGACAAGTTGTCACATATCACCCTGTTCGGACTGTGTATGTGGACTGGCCATTGGCCTTAGTTTCTTTTGGAGTTCAAATTTTAGTTTCACCTTTGCTGAATAAAGCCTCTTTTTGTTTACTTGTGGTTTTTCTTTTGATGTACATGATGTAGATGAGTATCATCATGCATTTGCAGTTGTAATAGTGTTCAGATCAGGAAAATGAAGTGTTGCTGTGATGGACTCCATGTGGTCCATGGGATATGTGTCCTAATCTAGTCTGGATCTATAGCATCCTTTGCTGCAGTCTGAGGGTGTAATGTTCAGCATTTGACACAGGGATGTACGTTTTGCATTTGTAAATTAACATCTTTGGCTTACACTGATGCACATCTGCTGGGCTTACCACTGTTCAATGTTTCTATTTCCCTGACTGTGTGCCCATCTCCACTGGACATGCAGTTTAGCACATCAATATTGAAGGACTCATCTGTGTATACAGTGCAACTTGCTTGACACGTGTTTTGGGTATATGCAGATGACTGACGTGACACTCCCGTACCCAGGCTGATGTGAGCAGAGCCTTCAGTGTGTTGTAGTTGTTGACTCACTGACCGAGTGTTCTGCTGACATGTTTGAGTCGTGCACAGACAAGGTTTGGCACAGCGGACCTTCCACAGGAGTGGAGTGCCCTCATGGCAGTGTGTAATCCCGTGACATTGCCTGGGCCCGTGTTGTGTGTTGTGTAAGCATGTCTGTGTGTGTTCCCTTCCCTTTTCCTACACAGGCTGTGTCCCTACGGATGTTCCTGTTTGTGATGCTTGCTGAGTTGTCCTGTGTTCATCCAGCATCTTGGACCTGGTTTCTCCGTGATGTGGGTGCATGGCAAACTAATGTTCATCAGGTTGTCATCCCTAGTTGTCTTTGTTGTCAGGGCTGGGGATGTGGGCAAACGCAGATGGGACACAGTCAGGATTCCCCTTGGCACTTGTTGGTTACAGAAGTCATGTAATTTACAGTTTGTGGTAGCTTTCAGTGATTGTGACACGTTGTGTGTGTGACTGCTGCCACTCCTCAGGGTCAGAGCTGCAATGTTGGAAGTTGTCTACGTGTGTTCTTTGTGGGTCACCTTGGCTTCTTCATTGGTGTGTGACTGTGGCCGGGATCCCATTGATTGGGGTGGATTTCACGTCATGCCCATGTACCGCATACTGTGCAGTGTGTCAGACATTCACGAGTCTTGTTGACTGGCCATGTGTGATGGGTTTCTGCACCTTAGTTCCCACCACCACCCCTGGGATTGTCATGGGTGCATGTGCAATGTCACCAGTCCATGTGAGCTTCACTGCTGCACATTGGTGGAGATCAAGGTGTGTGCAAATGTGAGTTGTTGCACGGCTAGACCCCTACCTCCATATTGGCCTTGGCTGACAGGCCGTGCTGATTGATTTGTGCTTGTGTAGGTGTGATGGTAGTTTGTTGCTCAGGACACATGGCTGTGGTTCACAGTGTGAACGACATCTACCTTTGTCATCACAGTGGGATTATCATGCAGGCTAGTGTCACCACAATGTGGGGTCCCTGGGGGTAGTGCTGTGGTGGGTCTGTCTCTTGCTGTGTTAGTTGCTGTTCCTACAAGCTTGTGTGACAAGTGAAATTTGGGCTCCCTCTCATCTAACAATGCCTGATTGCCCACATAGGGGAATCCGATCCATGAGTTACTTTTGCATGGCACTGTATACACATCTGTGTAATTGGAATTCAGGCCTCCTCATGTGTTGTGTGGTTGCCTGGGGACACTGGCACCCCCACCCCCCATCACCTGTTGTGTTTGTTATGCAGTGTGAGGCTGCCTGTTTGTGTTTGTGCATCTGCACCACTGCATTGGCATATCTTTAGTGTGCCATTGGCTGTATGTTGTTTGGAGGATTTCCCCTGCTGTCCCTGGGACTCCTAGGTCATCAGTCAGCACAATAATCATAGTTTGTATGTCCCATTGCTGCCATGGTATGGTATTTGTTCACCTCACATCTACAGTCTCCACAGGATATCTACATTTGTGTGTCCATTGGTGCAGATATGTGGGTCTGCATTATGATGGTCACTTCTGTCATTGTGTAATTGATAAATGTTGACAATGTCAGCCCCCATGGGTGATGTTTGTCTGCACATGGCCAAAGGTATGTTTTATTTGCACTGCACTGTTTGCCTCACCCAATCTATGTTGCTATGGGACACAACCACTACTTTGCCACTGATGTGTTTGTTGTTGTGTGACCAGGAATCATCCATGCTGTTTGGCAGTTGCAGCTTTTTCCATGACAACACTTACCTTTTGGTCACTGTGATGATGGGGGTTTAGACCCCATTGGCACAATGTTCAAAATGTGCTTCAGCTATGGACCCCACACTTACATTTTGGTCACTGTGATGATGGGGGTTTAGACCCCATTGCCACAATGTTCAAAACTGTGCTTCAGCTATGGACCCCACACTTACCTTTTGGTCACTGTGATGATTGGGATTTAGACCCCATTGCCACAATGTTCAAAACTGTGCTTCAGCTATGGACCCCACACTTACCTTTTGGTCACTGTGATGATGGGGGTTTAGACCCCATTGCCACAATGTTCAAAATGTGCTTCAGCTATGGACCCCACACTTACCTTTTGGTCACTGTGATGATGGGGGTTTAGACCCCATTGCCACAATGTTCAAAATGTGCTTCAGCTATGGACCCCACACTTACCTTTTGGTCACTGTGATGATGGGGGTTTAGACCCCATTGCCACAGTGGTCATGGTCTGCTTGCATTGTGGAGGCCACACACATTTATGTGTGACACATGTGATAGGGGGTCACATTGTATGTTCAATGTCATGTTCAGTGTTGTAGGCATTTGACACAGACTACACACTCTTGTCATGATGTTGGGGGGATGTCTTTTGCTGACATTCCTTATGTTGGAGTATGCTGGTTGTGTCATGCATTACCCGTCCTATGAGTGGGGATGGTAGTAGTGGTAGGCATCCATCCCCCTATGAGTGGGGATGGTAGTAGTGACAGGCATCCAGGCCCCCATGAGTAGGGGTGGTGGTAGTGGTAGGCATCCAGGCCCCCATGAGTAGGGGTGGTGGTAGTGGTAGGCATCCATCCCCCTATGAGTGGGGATGGTAGTAGTGACAGTCATCCAGGCCCACATGAGCCCCTGGGGGTGGTAGTGGTAGGCATCCAGGCCCCCATGAGTAGGGGTGGTGGTAGTGGTAGGCATCCATCCCCCTATGAGTGGGGATGGTAGTAGTGACAGGCATCCAGGCCCTCATGAGTAGGGGTGGTGGTAGTGGTAGGCATTCAGGCCCCCATGAGTAGGGGTGGTGGTAGTGGTAGGCATCCATCCCCCTATGAGTGGGGATGGTAGTAGTGACAGGCATCCAGGCCCACATGAGTAGGGGTGGTGGTAGTGATAGGCATCCAGGCCCACATGAGTAGGGGTGGTGGTAGTGGTAGGCATCCAGGCCCCCATGAGTAGGGGTGGTGTTAGTGGTAGGCATCCAGCCCCCTATGAGTGGGGATGGTAGTAGTGACAGGCATCCAGGCCCCCATGAGTAGGGGTGGTGGTAGTGGTAGGCATCCATCCCCCTATGAGTGGGGATGGTAGTAGTGACAGGCATCCAGGCCCACATGAGTAGGGGTGGTGGTAGTGGTAGGCATCCAGGCCCCCATGAGTAGGGGTGGTGGTAGTGGTAGGCATCCATCCCCCTATGAGTGGGGATGGTAGTAGTGACAGGCATCCAGGCCCACATGAGTAGGGGTGGTGGTAGGGGTAGGCATCCAGGCCCCCATGAGTAGGGGTGGTGTTAGTGATAGGCATCCAGCCCCCTATGAGTGGGGATGGTAGTAGTGACAGGCATCCAGGCCCCCATGAGTAGGGGTGGTGGTAGTGGTAGGCATCCAGGCCCCCATGAGTAGGGGTGGTGGTAGTGGTAGGCATCCATCCCCCTATGAGTGGGGATGGTAGTAGTGACAGGCATCCAGGCCCACATGTGTAGGGGTGGTGGTAGTGGTAGCCATCAGGCCCCTATGGGTGTGTATGGCATTGGTGATAGCCATCCCGCCCCTATGGTTCGGCTGTTGCTAGTGTACGTCATTTCTGCATCCCTATGTGTGTGTGACATATGTCTGGTACGTGTCATTTGTTTGTGTAGTGGGTGTCTGACTTACCGTCTGCGCCGTACGCATCCGTACCGGTTCCGGTAATAGATGTAGAGTATTGGTAGGACCTGCGCGATGGGATTCATGGTTGGGTCGTCTCGTTCGGGTTTCTCGTGGCTTCGACTCGTACTCGTCGCTGGCTTGTTCGTCTCATAGCCGTGGATCGTCTTGTGGCGCAAATCGGAGCTTCTGTGCAGCTCTCCCGGATGCTCTGACGTGCCGGACGTAGCGACGGGTTTGGCGCGTACAGAATGCGCATCGTACAAGTCCGGCCGGAAGGTGCTGTATATTTACTTCCGTGCGACTCGAATCGGCGTTTACGGATCCGGCTCGGGCGGGGAACAGGAGCTGGAATGGGTACGTATGGCTCGCTCGGAATCTGAACAGTTATGCGCATCGTACTTGCTCGTTCGGACAATTGTTCGAATTGGTCGGGAAACACGCGTTCGGCTTGTTTTTTTTCCAGACGAATGGTGTTAGGTGCGCTTCCGGCCGAGATCGGAATCGGCCCCATAATGTCTTATTTTTAAATCACTTCAGACTGGCAGTCCCGCTTTTGTTTCTGCGTGCATACAAAAACATACCCTAAAGCGTAATCTGAGGTCTTTGCATGCTAACCTTCTTGTTTTCCCACCTTAAAAAAAAAACCCTTGGTGGCTCTAGGTTTGCGGTACTTGCTCCCCGCATCTGGAATGCTCTGCCCCTTGAAATCAGGTTCACTTCCTGTTATACTACATTTAGAAAACTCCTAACGACACAACTTTTTAGGCTAGCATATGAGTAATAATCTGTTGCATACTATGTTTCAGTTACCTGAGAGCCATGAAAACGATTGGTCAACGTGCGCTCTAGAAATATTTGTAACATACCATAACAATTGGAGTTGGATTTTTATTGTGTGTTGTGTCTTATTTATTTAATGTATTGGTGTTTTTAAATACTTTACACACCTGTCTCCTATGTTACACCTACCTGCTCGTTGCCAGCTACCAAGAGTTGGGCAAGGAAATAATTTATGGAGACCTTAACTGACCCTCTTATTGTGTTTGTGGCCTTATTACTAGTGGCAAGTCACTACTTATATCTACTAATGATCCACTTTCCAACAGATGGGTTCTGTTAGAGAAGTACACAGAGACTTCTCTACCCCATTGTGGCGGTGGAATTGATTTTCTTCTACTGTTATCCTGTGAATTAGTCTGCCATCTAAGTATGAAGGGACTGCTTCATCTCCTATTTGTCCTTTCTTTTCTTACAACACACAAACATCACTCCTAGCATAGTGCTGTTTCTCACCCAAGCTTATCACCACTACTTACGTAGGTTCCCCGCACATTATTCTTACTGCCCTACTCAGTCTCCCCCTTTTATTTTGGATTATGAATCAGCAACA
Source organism: Calotriton arnoldi (assembly GCA_963921515.1). Taxonomy (NCBI): domain Eukaryota; kingdom Metazoa; phylum Chordata; class Amphibia; order Caudata; family Salamandridae; genus Calotriton; species Calotriton arnoldi. The sequence continues at coordinate 142,402 of CAWUFW010014869.1, forward strand.
ACTCTTTTTGCTTGAATTTCAGTAATACGCAGATGAATGGGAATGCTGCCATTGACCCAGCGTAAAGCTCACAATATAGGTTCCGTCCTTTTGGTATATGATCACACATTGATGCAGGAGCAGCCCTTCGTTAAGGGTGTAGGAGCCCCACACCCCACATTTATGCAAACATGAAGAGTGTGTGTCAGGCTGAGCAATGTTCAGCCTGACAGAACACTCTTCATTTACGGGTGAGGCAGTCAGTTGTTGTACATGCGCTAAATGGGCAGGCGTCTGGCTGCCTCAGCTGAAATTTGCCAGGCTGAAGATTTCAAAGCCATGTGGGCATGACCTCCTCAGCCCGGCAAAGCACTTTTAGGTCCACCTCCTCATGACAAGGGAGCATGTAACAGATACACTTAGACTTGGATGCTTCACTTTTAAGCCTTGAAGTGCCCAGGGCCAACTGTCCATCAGGGACACCTCATTACAGAGTGAGGTGGGGTCAGCAGTCTCACTGACCCAATCTCACTCTCTGATGAGTAAGGGTTCCTCATTGTTGGCTGACCCATAAAGAGGTCAGCCAATGGGAGGAGGCAGCAGTCCCAATCATCCATGAACCACTGATGTCACAACCAGCGGCCTGGTAGGTTGTTATTTTCAATGCAGGGTCGATGTGTGTATCTAAGTATGTTTGTGAATTTATGCATGCAGTGAATGGATGTGTGCACGTGTATGTGCTTGTGAATGGTGGATGTATGTGTGCACGCTTGTGAATATATGGGTGTGAGTGAGTGTGCATGTAGATGGGTTTATGTGTGTCTGTGGGTGGCCCTTCCACCCTTCGCCTGCTCAAATTACCAGCCTCCACTGCATTAGAGGGTTCCCAAAGTCAGTGAATCTCACGGCTGAACGCATCGTGATAAAGACCTAGCATAATACTTAGGTCATGGTCAGAAAGTACTGTGCCAATTCCTTTTTCATTCTCCTCCCGAATTGACATAGGCACTGAGTAGCCAGGCTCTCTGCTTCAATAAACAGTCAGAGCAATTTCTACAGCCTATCTCCCTTCCAGAACTATACATCTACAGGGAATGTCACCTATTGTGTTTTAGTATTCAAACGGCAGGCAGGGCACACATAACAGTCAAAATGCTGAACCATGACAAAGGGTGAATCGTGAATCAGGCTGTGTCAGCTCTGGCTGGCAAGTGCTACCATCCAAGTGGGTCACTGATACATGAAATCAATACTACTGCTTTGTTTCCATGGAGATTATCATTTTCTTTTTTAAGATAAATGATGCATGCTTTATTCTCCCAACACGTCATTTTTTAAAAGGGAAAATCTTTATGCTATTTGTCCATTTTCATACATTCGGGGTAACCATCTAGAGTTTATCTAACATGACTCAGGATCCCTTTTAGAGTTGTTCAGCATTCTCAAGTTCCCAAAAGGTTTGGTTTGAGATGCTAAGTTTGTTTCCTGCTCTTCTTTGGAAATATAACATTGATATTGTCTTTACTTTATGTGTAAAGATTTGTTTTCTTGGTGGCTCTTTCAAATGCAGAGTCACCTATCAGTCAGGAGAAAGGGGAGGACCGAAGTATTTTGTTGAACCAATGTCCTGTGCCTTTCCTCAAAATAGCAATGGCCTTTGCAATTGGGTAAATCTTGACTTTGTTCAACTTAAGTAGTCTTAAGTAGTCTGAGTCCAGCTTAAGGCGTCCCTGGTAGCTCAATTATTATTTCGATGGGTTCTTCCAGGAACATTCTTTGAAAAAGAAATGCTTATTTTCAGTGACTGATCTGGAGTGATGAGTTTTGAGCTTTGTATAAAAATACATACTTTTGGGAAAGTATATTTTATGGACACATTGATGATTTTTAATTCGTTAGGTATACTGCTGATAAAGTTAGATAGAAGGTGTTAGAAACGGGTAGCGTGGTGCAGAGCGGGCGGGCCAAACTCCGGAGGAAATGTGTAAAGCATCCGCGCAGCACACACAGGCGACACACCAGGCACACTACAAAAAGAGACTCCACACCAGGTTGCATGAAAAACAACTTGTGTCTTATACCAAATACAGTAGGATGCAATCACGTGGTGAACACGGAGCCAACTGGCACCAGGTAGTCATCTACAGAGGGGGACTATTTACAAGGCAGGGCCAATCGGGCAGCTGCCAGAATCATCACCAGGCATAAACATAGGTCTAAGTACATTTGAATACATCGCCTTTGCATAAACCAAGTAGGCATAAACATGTAGCATCATAACCTCATTGTCATAAATCACAATAGGCATCAAAGCCCACGGTGCACAAAAATAGGCATAAGCCTGTGAACATCACATTAAACATGCCCATTAGCATTGGCATAATCATAAGCATAGATGCAACATTAGGCAGGACTCCAACGATATAAGCCTGCGGGGGAAAACATTATCATTAGCATTAGGTATAAAAGCACACTAGGCACATCCTGAGCCTGGGGCATAAAACATGTGAACATAGGGCATAGAAACACATTTAGCATGTGGCTCCTCCTCCGCAGGAACCCAATAGGCCTACCATCAGCACTGCAAACCTGAGGGAAAAGCTTTAAGTAGCATCCTAGGTACAAATGCATTATGCAACCATATTATGCCATAAATCATATGGGGCAATAGGCCTCGCCAGCATAACCGCAGTTCGCCCCAGTTGGGGGCACAACACTGAGACTGGCCCCAGGCCAACTGGCCTCTCTCGGGGGCTCAAATGCCCTATGTCCCGCAAAGTCAGGGCTGGCTGCAAGGGCAGCGAAAACAAAGGTGCGCAAAGCGCTAGGGTAGGAGGGTCCCTCACTCCTCTCTCTTTCCCTTCTGGGTAATCCAATGCCCCCAATGCGTGGCAGCTGCCCCCTGTCCTGCGGGGTAGCTGGGTAAACCCAACAAGCACTGGCGCCAACAATGCAGCGATGGGAGCCCCACTCCGGGCTCTAACAGGAATCTGCCCACAAGAACACTGGCACGGTGGAGCCCCTCTTCTGGGACTCTAGAATTTCCCAAAATGCCTCTGTCGTGCAGCTGAGGGAGGAAACAAGTACTGGGCACGTTGGAGCCCCCCTCCTATGGAACTCTAAACACAACCAATGCCCTCCAAAGAATACTGGCACCGGGGGCGGGCACCAACAATGTGCCCCGACACACCCCCCCAACCACAGGATGACTGAGCCCCACTCACCGGCAGTCTGGGGCCCCTCTGGATGTCTCTGCAGTCTCCGGGCACCGGCAATGTGCCCCGACAGGTCCCGCTTCTGGGACCTCTCCTGGCTTCACCCTCAGCGGAGCCTCCTCCTCGTCAGCAGTGGGGAGGGGCAGGCACCAACAATGTGCCTCGGGCCCCCTCCGCCGCAGGACTCCTCCTTGGCAATTTACATATAGCGCTCACGAGGCGCTAGGCGGCAGGAAAGTTCTTGGGCTGAAATTAAGTTGTAGCGCCCACAAGGCGCTAGGTCCCACACCGTAAAGTGGTAGCGCTCCCCTTCACTGGCAATGAAATATAGCCCTCCCGAGGCGCTAGGGAGCAGGCAGGAAGGCACAGTCACTGGAAATATAGCGCTCTCGCAGCACAGCGCTGCAGATGTCAGCTCCTCACCTCCTGGGCAATAAGATAAAGCGCTCTTCTTCTCCAGGCGCTAGCCAGCAGGCAGGGATGGTCAGTCACTTCAAATGTAGCGCTCCTCCTCTGCTGGGCACAGTTATAGCGCTCTTGCAGCAAGCCGAGCACAGTCAATGCAAATATGGCACTCCGGCAGCCCAGCGCTGCAGGACCCACGCACCTTCTTCTCCTGGGCAGGGCTGGAGGCAGCGGTCTCCTGGTGCAGGAAGAAGGTTGTAGCGCTAAGTCCCACAAAATAAAGTTGCAGCGCTACTCTTCCCCTGTGGCACAGTTATAGCGCTTTAGCAGCACAGCGCTGCAGGCATCAGCTTCTCTCTTCTCCTGGGCAGACCACGTGCTCACAGGGTGCTAGGCAGCAGGCAGCTGGCAGTAAGATATAGTGCTCACCAGGTGCTGGGCTTAGGACGGCAGGAGAGCAGGCAGGCAATACTGGGCAAGATCAGCAGGCAGTGGGTACTCATCAGAACAGGACAGCAGCTCCTAGAAGCAGTCATCTCCCATAAAGTGGCACTCCTCCTGACACAGCAGTCTTCACTCCAGTAAAGGGACTCTCACTGGCCCTGTGGACAGCGGAGGGGTGCAGATGGGCACAGGGGCCAGCACACAGGCCCAATGTGGCGGTACCTCCTGGCAGAGTGTCCCCTCTCATTCAGGTCCACGCTCAGTCTGAGCACATGGAGGCACAGCCCCCTCACCCCACCTACCAGAAAAGGCTGGAAGCTTCTGGAAGGTTCCCTGGGAAACCGGTCCCAACTGGTTTAGGGGAGGTGTAGAGCACCCTGGGTGCCAGGCTTCCCTCCAAAAGCTGGGGGTGGGAAGCAGACAGCTAGACCGCCAACTCACCTCAGACAGGCGGCACATGTGCAGCCAGGAATGGCGTCCATTTTGAAAGTAACATTTACACAATGGTCAAAATAAACCTGCGTACACCATTGCGCAGTATTTAACATTTGCATTTCAGATTCATCAACATGACATGTTTATTCCCACAAATCGAAAAATTCAGGGAAAAAGGGCCAAGTCCAACAGAAGGTCCTCTACCTATTAATCATCATTTTAGTATATGAATTGAATGAGGTGTCAGTCCTCAGGTGCATAAACTTTGCTCTTAAAGCTGAATTTGGATGTTGCCTCACTGAGTCTTTTAAATGCTATAATACAGCGGTTCTTTACCTTTAGGTTTCTGTGGACCGTCACTAAAACTCCATTGGAAGTCAGGGACACCAGCCTGAGCAATTTCTATGAACGGAGTCTCAAAAAATACATTCAACTTCAGAAGCAAGAATACATCAAACACATAATTAAATATGTTTTTAATTCACAATCAAAAAAGATACAAAAATTGAAACTTTAATTTCAATGTTGGAGCAGCATAAAATTGGCTCTACCCTCATTATTATTGATTAGGCCACATATGTATATTGAGGCCGTATGTATTCATGAGATATAATGTAACTTACAAGAGAAAAGTGCACTTCAAGCAACCTACGAAGTGCACGTGCTATGTAATCACGACATTTATAAACGTGTATGTTTTGCTAATGCTTTGTTTTTAGTAATAACAAGTTATAGCTTATATGCATTTCTAAAAGATGTTTTGCTTTTCGCTATGTAATGGAATATGTATACATGAGAAATGCATTTACTTTTATAACTTGACGGTATTAGCATTTTTTTTTGTTATAACGTGTATTGATAACTTGACCGAAGGCCTTGAGCATTTGGGTTTCGCAATGTCTAACTTTCAAAGTGAATATTTTCTCGGAAAGAGTGTTTTTCTCTAAAAGTGCCTGACAGGATGTCCTAATGAATGGAAAGAAGTCTCCTTTGTGTGAAACCAATAAGGAAGTGGGAAGGGAGTCAAGGGTGAAAGAAATTATGACCAGAGGGGAGACTTACTGTCTGTGTGGAATGAAGGCATAAATTCAAAGTCTTCTTAAGATATGTGGATCAAAGAAGAAAGAGTTATTGACATGTTTTCGAAACATATATCAAAGAGGAAGGAATTATGACTGTGTTTTGACAAAGAGAGCATTGTTTGAAGATGGTCTTTAATTGGGTCCATGACAATAATTTAGGAGGGTCTTTGAGGGTATAACTAGGCAATGTTCTGTGGCTTTGAATGCATACTACGCTGAGACTGTTTAGGATAGGAGAGGTTTAGACCTCTGTGCCGTATTTTTATGCCTTATTCTCATTGTATGGCTTCATTATATGCAATACTTCAATTTAGAAACTTCTACTGACTTTTCACACTGACACATTTAACTTTATTTTATGGACTGAATTGAAGTTTAGATTAGCATTTTTATTGTAGTTTCATTGGAGAATTAGAAATCTTCATGCATCATAGACATGAGGACGGACTTTTCAATGTTCTCATTCTGCTGTTTTTCTGTTATTTTGTACCATCGATACTGAGGTTTTCATTGGTTATATACTATTGAGAATTAATTTTGTACGCAGAGCTGGTCCTTTGGTAATTCTGTATTTCTATGCAAGGTTTCTGAGACTGATTTATATTACTGTGGCTTTGAATTTGTAATAAATCCATGTTTAACCTGACCTCCCTACTTGGAGCTTTGCAGTGTAGCCAAATAGGTTGCACTATATTTGTTAATTTGAATTTAAATCTAACTCCTTTATTCCTCAAGCTCCCTAAAAACATCAGAATCAGAGGGGAGAAACAGGGCCCAAATCTCCTCCATTGTAGTAACGTGAAGGTTGACGCAATTCATAATTTGAATTAATTTCTAAAAGGTAAAGCAATGTGCTAGAATCTAGCATATCATTTAGTCTTTTTTTGCTGCTCATGGTTCATTCACTTATATTGTCAGCACATGCTAACGCTGCATTTGAGGCCACCAATCCTCCATACTGCTGTTTGCTGTACTTGCGCATCTCCCATGAATAAAGGTAAGGATGAAAACTTTGGGGCAGATTTACTAATATTTGATGTAGCGCAACGCAGCAAGACAACTTGCTGCACCACTTCAAATGGAGAATGCAGGAATATGCCATATCTACTATGATATGGCGGGTTCCTGCTCTCTCTCTGTGCTGATGCACTAGTGGCGTCCAAGTGCCAACACAGGCACCCTTGCACCATGATGCAAGGGTGACTGCGTTGCAGACTGGAGTGTTTTTGCGCAGGAAGGGACTCCTTCTTAACAAAAACAATCCTCTGAGACTTTCTCTTCTTTGTATGTGTGCTGCAGAATGCAGCACACATAGAAAGGGGCAAAAAAAAAGGGAGAAATAAACATATTTCTCCTCTTTACACCTCCCCTGGGAAGGCGTAGCATTTTGATGGATTCCAAGGTTTACTATTGTTAGTAAATCTGGGAATGCACCAACAACCAAGGGTGGATGTATGGAAACACCATGGCTCCACCCAAGGAATGCCTTCCCAGGCAGAGTAATGCAAGGCTGCAACTTGCGCTGCCTTGGTAACTCCAGATTTACTATGCTGCACAGAGCCACCTGCATGGCATAGTAAATCTCTTTTAAGGGCTTGTGTTGTCCTTGCTTCACTTTGCGTGAAGAAAGGGCAATGCAAGCCCTTAGTAAATCTGGGCCTTAATTTTTAGCCTCCACTTTTAAATTCTGTCACATTTACAGATCATTGTAAAATTGTCAAATTTCACTTTAGCTTTTTTATTTGAGTATGCATAATTCATAAGCAAATATTATTTACTGTCCTAAGCAGTCGCGGACTCCTCTGTGTAAGTGATGTAGAACACCAGGGGTCTGTCATCCACAGTTTACGAATAAGGCTGTGAAAAAAATTGCTATGGTGTAATTGTGAGACATATCAGCAAAGTGACAAGAAATTATGTGTAATTACATAAAATGTGAAGCAAGTACTTAGGACTGTACTTTAGCGTTATATGCGTCCTTGTGTCCACTTTGGGTGCGTGGAAGTATTTCATGCTAAAAAAAATGGTGCGTAATTAAGCAATATGGCATGATAGAGTATATTTAGGATTTTTTTTTTTTAAACAAATTTTATTTGTCAAAACATCACATATGTCGCAGAGCTTTGTGACCCAGAAGCTTCTGCCGCATCAATAAACATCAATTGAATTTGTCCATTTTCATGTGTATTCAGGAAAAAATGAAAAGCAATGCAAATGAAACATTAACCCTAAAACTGTAACCCCCCTAACCCACCCCCAGCGCACTGTCGTCCATTCCAGAGCAACACTTCATATCAATAACCACAGTTGTACAGTTGTAACATGTCAACACCTACGAGGCAGCTTTCCTGCCAGACATCTGTAAAAGGAGGTCATACCGGGTCTCGGTGGCAGTCCACCAGTGCTGGCTCTAGCTCCAGGCCGCGATTGTCTGCCCAGCGCTTCCAGATTTTAAAGCGCTTACAGGGACACACCCTGGCCACAAAGATTGGGGTCTCGAGACCCATACAGAAGTCCAGACCATTTTTCCAGGCAGAGACGGAGGGTGCCACCACTGCCTTCCAGGCCCTAGCAATATCCCTTTTCGCCAGGGTAAATCCCAGAAGCATAAGATGGCACTTGTAAATGTTGCCACCAATCCCTGCCATGACATTCAGGAGGACCAGCTTCGGTGAGCAGGGAAGGTCCCACCCCAACACTACAGAGAGACAGCCCAGCACCCCCGTCCAGAATCGTGCCAATGCGGAGCAGTGCCAGACAGTATACAACAGGGTACCTTCCTCATGTTCACATCGGAGACACACAGGGGAAGCCACCAAGCCCGCCCTCCACAACCTAACACTGGTATAATATACCCGGTGGAGGTATTTGAACTGGATAAGCTGTAGGCTCATTGCGATGGCCGCCCCTCACGGAGAGGCCAAAGCCTCGGTCTAGTCTTCCTCCTCCATCGGACCGACATCGCCCTCCCATGTCTCCCTCAGATGCTGTAGTGATGGGGAACAATGCGTGACTAGGGATTGATATATTTTAGAGATCTTGTGGTCTTGGAGGTCTCCCATAAACACCTTGGCCTCCACCGGACTGAACTCTGCCAGTGTCTCCAACCCCTCCAAGCTGGGGGAAATGGCATGTCGGAACTGTAAATATTTAAAGAATTGGGTTTTCGGCATCTGGAAGTCTTTTTGTATATCCTGGACTGATTTCAAAACAGGTCCCCACATGATGTCGCCCAGGGTGGAGATCCCATTATTGTCCCAGTCGCGGAATCCAGACAGAGCCGCCAAGTGTGGTAGGCGTCCATTGTGCCAAAGAGGGGTCTCCCGGGTCAACCTGTTCCACCAACCCACCCTCCGTAATGCCTGCTTCCAATCTGGAAGCATGTGGGCTGGTGGGAGGAGCATGTACTCAGGGTTGAACACTCAGATGACTGGTCAACACATGTGGTTAAATGGTGCCGTTACATTGATGATATTTTTGTCATATGGAGAGGAACCATAGACCAGGCAGAGGCTTTTGTCAAACGAATCAATTTAAACAACGTAAATTTACATTTCACAGCACACATCAATGATGAAGCCACTAACTTTCTAGACACTAAAGTTTACATCAATCAGGGCAAAATTGAAACTTGTCTTTTTAGAAAGCCTACAGCGGGCAATACATTTTTACATGCCGAAAGCTGTCACCCACAGCACACAATCACCAGCATCCCATATGGAGAGTTTCTCTGTATTCATAGGGCATGTAGTACATCAGGTGATCGTGAACATCATCAGTTGGAAGCCAAAATGAGGTTTATGGAAAGAGGGTATAATCCCAAGAAGTTGGATACAGCAATCAGAAAAGCTAATAGAAAGGACCGTGGCACATTGTTAAATCCCAATAGGAAAGATGAGATGGGAGACACAGATGATGATACCAATCCATTAGAAACCACAGGTAAACTACCAATTAGACTGATTACCACCTACAGTAAACAGGCCAAAACCATCAAGACCATAGTCAATAAACAATGGCCAATCGTCCTAACAGATGCCACCCTCAAATAAGTTCTTCCAGATAAGCCTACATTCACTTTTCGAAAAGCTTACTCCATGCAGAACGATCTAGTCAGAACTAGTCCTGAAATTGTACTGAGTAGCTGGCTATCTCCCAAAAAGGGATTCTTCAAATGCAGCTCTTGCAGAGTCTGCCAATTTGGCATAAACACCATAGCATATAATACTGCATTTTCTGAAAATAGCATTAAGCTTAGAGAACACTACACTTGCAGAACAGACCACCCTGTATATGTTTTGCAATGCAGTTGTGGTCTGCGTTACATAGGTAGTACCAAACTACAAGTGTACGTGAGGATACTACAGCACTTACGTGCAATAGTAAATTCTGATCCAGCTTACCCAGTTGCACGACACTTTAAAGCGGTCCACAGTAACAATCTCAGTTGCTTACAATACTTTGTGATAGATTCAGTGCAACCCAACAAAAGAGGCGGAAACCGTGAGACAAGGTTGCGACAACTAGAATCTATCTAGACATATTGTCGAATTGGACACAAAGTCCCCACAGGGCCTGAACATTGGTGAGGACCTGCATAATTATTTATAAGCAACAGTGAAGTGAGAAGCGTGCAATACAGTAGAGATCACTGGTAGATCAGGCTCACTCAGGATAACTTGGGATCAGTAAGCCTAAACTGCACTTTAAGTAGGTTTGTTTTTGATAGTTTCATCACTTTCATAACAAGGGAATCAGATCTTGTTTTGCATGCGCCAGGGTGCACCTTGAAACTAAGAAACCAGAGAGGAGAAAAATAAATTATGGTTTTATACCAAATCATAATAAAAAAAAAAAAATTATTTCTATAATAATTAGTTTACACAACATCTTTCAATTCAGTTAGAGTTAGTTATACTTTGTATCTAGCTGCCGCCAGATAATCTCGATTTTAGTGTAAATATATATAGTCTCTGGACTTGGTACTTGCCAGGCCGACATGTATAATTTGCACATTCAAATATTTTTATGCACACAAATATTTATTTGCACTTAACACACTTTAGCACTCTATACGCACTAGCAGCACTTTTGAATTTGATCAATATCGCTGTACTGTAGAAACGATTACCAGCAATATGCACTTTGCATACATGAGCCTAGCTATTTGCTATTTGCACCTATCAATTGTTTTTAATAGGTATCACCTAAAAGAAGGCATGTTATGCATTATGCTATCCAGCTGACTTATGTGAACATAGATTTTATATGTATTTATAGTCATTAAGTTATTTTCGTTTCCTCGCATTTTGGGACATGTATAGCAATTTTTGCACAGTTTATCTATAGCAGTATTGCAATATAGAAACCAATGTATGCAGCTTGCACTTTAATCATTTTAACGATAACAAATGGCATTTGCACTAACAGTACTGTTTTAATCCAATTATCGTTTACATGTATGGGTACATGATACCTAATTTGCAATCACTTATACACAGTGTATTAGTATGCAATAATAACTATCTGTATTTCAAATATTACAAATAAGCTTTATTGACAAAGTTATAAAAAACAAACCATTCCATTGTTGCTAGTGACGTCGTACTACAGGGTGTGTTATCCCTTTAAATTCCCGTTTCTGTGTAGCATTGTCATGTGATCAAGACCACAGGACGTGGTCGAAACGCGTCAGGGACAGCACTTTATGAAATAAACCTTTAATTTTGGCACCAGCGAATCCAGTGTCCATTTCCATGTTTGTACACGACTGCACTTGGACTGTTGTTTTGATATATATATATATTCACTGAAAAAACCATAGGTTTCAGGCACGTTATAGTTAGAAATTAGCATTTAAAAAACCTTAGAAATTCACTGAAAAAACCATAGGTTTCAGGGGCGTTATAGTTAGTTGGACATTTCACTCGTACAAAACCATAGAAATTCCCCGTTATAGTTAGTTCAGCTAACTATAACTCGCGCGCCCGCAATGCACTGCTGATGACGTCACATATTACATCACTCATGACATGGTCAGTGACATCACTCATGACATCACTGATGACATGCAGTGGTGTTTGTGTAGTGTAGGGGGTCATGCTGGCGGTAGTGTTTTATGGTTTAGGGTAGTACAGTGGTGTTTGGGTAGTGTAGGGGGTCGTGCTGGGGGTAGATTTAGGTTTTAGGGTAGTGCAGTGGTGTTTGGGTAGTGTAGGGAGTCGTGCTGGGGGTAGTGTTTTAGGGTTTAGGGTAGTGCAGTGGTGTTTGTGTAGTGTAGAGGGTTGTGCTGGGGCTAGTGTTTTAGGGTTTATGTTAGTGCAGTGGTGTTTGGGTAGTGTAGGGGGTAGTGCTGGGGTAGTGTTTTAGGGTTTAGGGCAGTGCAGTGGTGTTTGTGTAGTGAAGGGGGTCATGCTGTGGGTAGTGTTTTAGGGTTTAGGGTAGTGCAGTCATGTTTGTGTAGTGTAGGGGGTCGTGTTTTAGGGTATAGGGTAGTGCAGTGGTGTTTGGGTAGTGTAGGGGGTCATGCTGGGGTTAGTGTTTTAGGGTTTAGGGTAGTGCAGTGGTTTTTGGGAAGTGTAGGGGGTCGTGCTGGGGGTAGTGTTTTAGGGTTTAGGGTAGTGCAGTGGTGTTTGTGTAGTGTGGGAGGTCATGTTGGGGGTATATTTAGGGTTTAGTGTAGTGCAGTGGTGTTTGGGTAGTGTAGGGAGTCGTGCTGGGGGTAGTGTTTTAGGGTTTAGGGTAGTGCAGTTATGTTTGGGTAGTGGAGGGTGTCGTGCTGGGGGTAGTGTTTTAGGGTTTAGGGTAGTGCAGTGGTGTTTGGGTAGTTGGGGGGTAGTGTTTTAGGGTTTAGGGTAGTGCGCCCAACCAGCCACAATATCCGTGGACAAAGGGGATCCTGACTCTTTGGAACGCTCCGTCAATTGAATAATTTGGGTCAAGGGCCCTACCACGTCCAAGACCTATCAATTCCTTTCTTGGGATCCCTCATATACTTGGAGAAAAAGGTACATAGTTTCTCATCAATTTCAGGCGTGTGTGCCACCTTCCCCTTCAGTGAGGGCCTGGGGCATTCTCCCCTCATCCTATTCCTGACCTCCCTTTCAAGGGGTTGATGGATTTTCCCCACCACATACTCTGCCACTTTGGCGTCAGGTGTCCACTCTGCCGACCTAGGATGGTAAATTTGGGTAGGCTTGAACATGTCTGAGTGGACCCCGTCCCCAACCGGGGACTGAGAGGAGTGGGACTCTGGATGCCAGGGACGCCCCGAGTCCTTATCCTCATCGGAGGAGAAATCGTCCTCCGATACACCCTCTCCCTCTAAGGGAAACCCGCCGTCGGGGTCTACAATAGTGGTGACAGTGTCGCAATTTTCTCCGGGCCCCTCCTCCTCCCGGCAGGGTGCATGTTTTAGCGTTCGCGCACTCTTGAGGAAGGTCTCCGTAAGTTTATCAAATCCTTCCAAGTGCCCCGCGTTATGCTTAACAGCCCTTTTATTCCCCATCTGGGAGCTACTTGGACCCCCCACCACCAGATCTGGGTCACTGAACACCCCAGGGATGCTTTTCGCCAGCTTATCAACCTGATCCCTAAGAGGAGCCAGCGCCCTAGAAATAGCCAGAGAGAGGGCTTGGTCCACTGCTGGAGGGAGAAGTTGGGGGGCCATTCCTCCTCCACTTCCTGGTAGAAGGAGTAAAAATGGTCTTCTGGAGAAGACAAGATAGCAGAGGGTGTGAGCACAGAACAAATGCCCTTAAAATCCTTAAGACAGCCCCCTCGCCGGTGCTCCAACAGCTGGGCTTTCCCCGAAGCTGTTATAAGAATAGACTGAGGTCACTAATGTGGCCGTGTGGGGAAATCACCACGTAGCGGTGTCAAAATTAGGCGAGGGTTGGTCGGGAATCAAGCGGACACTAAAGGAGTGACCGGATTCCCAAATGCGCGTAAAGACCAGCGGGAGCGCTCAACGGAGCTGCCTCGCTCGGACCAGACGCGCCTGACAGGATCTCACCGCGCGCAGAGCACACAGCGGGAGAAACTGCGAGGGGGAGAACGCGCTCGGGCAAGAGCCTGCTGCGCAGGGAATATGAAACAATACCAAGGCAATAATGCTAATAACGTGCACAAGAAACCGCTATAAAACAGCAACAACGTCAGATTAAGCCAAGAATGTAAGGAATGCACTTAACTGACGAGCAGTGAAGAAAGAGGAAGCGGAAGGGACGTCACGATATTATATACAATGGACTGTGATATGATTGGACTATAGTTGCCTTGGAGACTACCCCCTAATGGTTCATGGGTTGTGTAGTCTTTTGTTTAATGATAGTTGTGTTACGTTTTCTTTGAACTGCTATGCAAATAAAGTGAGGAAAGATAAGCATAATCCTCGCCTCCGTCCTGCCATAGAATTCATTAAACTTTATTTGATCTGATTTAGAAACATAGATCATAAAAGTGTACATAAAAACAGTAAATCCTCTTTCCTAATACAATACAGTGAGAATTAATTAAAACCAGTAGGTAAAAACGGGTGTTACAAAGCCCGGTTCAGAGAAACTTCAGGTTAACAGAATCGTAAAGTTCAATGTTTCGCAAGATCAATCTCATGTACTGCGTGCAAAATACGCAATAAGGGGTCCAAGTAAGATGTAACGCTCCAATACCTGACCAGTTTGCACTATATAAAACTGCAGAAAAACTAAAAATAAAAAGTGTTTTGCACACTTCTGTCATTGGGCTATATGTGGGCTACATCTGGGTGATATTTGTGCTACATTTGGGCTCTTTTTTCTCTGGTGGCCATCTTGGGAGACTTATTTGTTATGAAGTTTCCTAATTTCGTCATTTACTGCAGTCTCCTCAGTAGGAAATGCTTTCAGTTTTTACTTTGATTCCATCAAGAAGGCATTCAGATGTGTCACACATTTGCCATAAATTCAGAATGTTAGCACTCTAGTTGTTCATTAGATCACTGTAGTAAAGCTACTGCTCACCAGGGAGTTAACTGGAAGTCTACTGCTGGTATTGAAAGTGATTGTTTCAGTCTGCATGTCAGAATTTTCTAATGAAATAGAAGAGGACTTGAGATCTCACTTAAAACATGCCCTAAATTTTCTTTCTGCAGCACTAACCATAATTTCTATGTCAAAATGAACCCCCTCATTTTGTTCCTTTTTAAATTAAATGTTTTAAGTGTTACCAGTTTATTCCAATCAAGATGGCTTCAGGTGTGCCATACTTTTGTCATAAGTAAGGCTGTTAGCACTCTAGTTGTTCTTTAGAACACTCTGGGAAGCTGCAGTAGAACACAAAGGAATCAACTGACAGTCTCTGCCCTTGTTGGATGTACATGTTTTACTGAGAATGTCAGACTTCATTCTCACATGACTGAGAAAGATAATGTGAATTTACAGAAAATATACTCTCATTTTAGCTTCTGGAGCACCTTCCAAAACTGTATGGGACAAGCATGTGAAAATAGTTTTCTCTCAAACATGATTCATGATATCCCAGCAGAAGGTTTTTCACAGGGTAAAATCACCTTAGAACACACCACAATTCCTGAAATTAGTATGGTACCATCAACAAATGAATTCTAATGTAACTAAAGTCTGTTATCACCCTTTATAGTTCTCCTTTTGGTAACCCTCAAAATCTTCGATTCACTACAATGCATTTCAATGGGGTACTATCATTTATATTGGTCCCAAGATGGCTGCCAGCAATTCCAGGATGAAGTGCTGACAGCCAATCAGATCTCACGATGACATGTGTGGTTAGGCTCCGCCCAGATATATATGTGTTTTCTTTTTCAAATTTCTCAGGAACTACTGAACGGATTTACACCATTTAACCAAAAGGCATGACTCTGAACCAAGGGCTAACTTTTTGCCAAATTTGGTGTAATTGCGTTCAGCAGTTCGGGCTGTAGCTGCGATGAAAGGTTCCTATGGAAAATTGCATGGGGAAAACACGTTTTGGGACCCCCCTTTTTTCTCGGCCCCCACTTGACGAATCACCCCGAGACTTTCAGGATAGGAGCGGACCGGAGCGCCCGACGAGTTTTAAAAATTTTGCGAAGATTCATCAACCGGCGCCAAAGTTATTTCAAATAGAATGTTGCGGATTTCCTATGGAAAATAGGTCCTAACTATAACTATCTACTGGCGACCGCCAGTAGATAATATATATATATCAAAACGAAATCCCAAAGTATCCCAGCCACAGCGGCGCAACACCAGGGCACAGACTCCAATAGCGTGGTTCTAGACGTGGTACTTTATTCACACATCAAAAGTCCAAATGACGCGTTTTGGCCGCCGGTCATGCGGCCTTGATCACATAGCGCGCTAATGTAAAATAGGTGACATATATACACACATACAAGCAGTAGTATTTTTTCTATGTTTGCTCAGTGAGTAGGCATTTTACCACCTTTTGCCGACATTACTTTAGTGTGCTGCTTTACTGCTCCAGTAAGTGGTGACATGACTAGTTCTACCGACCTGGTGAAAAGACTCTTATGGTTAAAAATTGCCATCGTTGTCGGTGCAAGGTAATGCGTGAGTGTGTAACATCACTGTGCCCCCTGTATTGTCGGTAAAACGAGTCACAAGACAGTAAAAAAAAGCATAAAAAATAAGAAAAGGGGGCAGGGTAGAAGCACCCTGACCCCCTAGGCCTGCTCAGGGGGTCCCACAAGGACCCCCAGGGCCCAAAAAAGCATTTTTAAAAATAATTTTGGCCGAATTCGCACTGGGTGCGCGAATCCGGCCAAAATTATGAAAAAAAACAAAGCTTGGGCTCCCGTATTTCGTTTGTTTTAAGCCCCTGGGTGGGCCAGGTCCCGGGGGCAATTCATAATTATGATGTGGGGGCCCCACAGCCCCGGGGACCACCATCCTCCCCAGGGGTTTGTTTATCATATGCAGGGGGCACGTGGGTCCCCGCAGCCCTGGGGACCGCCACCTCCCAGGACTTTTTAAAAAAAAATGCATGGGGGCTCCTGCCCCCCACGCCGCCCCGGGAACCGCCACCTCCCTGGGGTTTAAATATTAATAAAGAGAGTGTGGGGGGGCTCCTGTCCCTCCCCACACTGCCCCATGGACTACCACTTCCCCGGGGCAAACTTTAATTATGGGTGGGGGTCCGTGGCAGACCCCCGGCCCCTGGGACCACCACCTTCCCGGGGCTGTGCAAATTATGGGAGAGGGGCCCCCTCCTGGAGTCCTCCATGGCCCTGGGGACTGCCACCCTCCAGGGCCGGCTCCTGCAATGTCCTGGAGTGCCCAACACCGGGACATTGCCGTTTGCTATGGCAGGGCACTGCTTTGCTTCTTGGAAGCGAGAGCAGGAAACCTGCTCTCGCTTCCAAGAAGCAAAGCTGATTGCTTTTGTACAAGGGGAGCTGCATGTTAGCAGCTCCCCTTGTCCAAAAGCAATGCCGGCTCCTGCAGGAGGCGGGGAGCCGGCAGGGACCACAGGGGCATTGGGGCTCCCCCCGCGGTCCCCATCAAGGAGGCCAGGCCCCGGGGGATGGGGTCCCTGGGGGAAGAAGTGGCCCAGGAAAGGGGGGCCACACGGCCCCCTCCCTCTTTTAATTATTTATTTTAAAAATTAAATAAGGCTGGGCACCGGGGGATGGGGTCCCCGGGGCCAATAATGGCCTCAGAAGGGGGGTCGCACTGCCCCCTCCTAAAAAATAATTTAAAAAAATAAAATAAATATGTAGCCATGTATAATAGTGGGGGGCCCTGGGGGATGGGGTCCCCAGGGCCCAGAAAATATTGAGAAGAGGGGGACACACATCCCCCTTCCATCCTCCCTGCAGCACACTGCAAACACGCCTCCTGGCGCGTTGTGGGTCAGGGGATTAAGGTCTCCAGATCCTTAAGGGTCCTTAGGGACCAACTAGCCCACCAGGTATCTCTAGTAAGCCCCACACAGTGGGATTGCTGAGAGGTGGTCCAAGGCCACGCCCCTTTTTACACCACTCTGCAAACACTCCTCTTGGCGCACTGCTGGTGAGGTGATGAGGTCCTCTGGTGTCCTGAGGACCTCACGACACAAGTGGACTTCATCCCCCAAACAGCAGTGTGCCAGGAGGTGCGTTTGCAGAGTGGTGTAACAAGGGGGTGTGGCCTCGGACCACTTTCAGCAATCCAGCTGTGTGGGGCTTACTGAAGGTACCTGGTGGGCTAGTTGGCCCCCAGGGACCCTCAGGAGGCAAGGAAACTTCATCCCTCAACCAAGAGCGTGCCAGGAGGTGCGTTTGCAGAGTGGTGGAGAAAGGGGGAGTGGCCTGTGTCCACCTGTCATTAATCTCTATATCTGGGGCATACTGGAGGAATCAGTTAGGCTAGTTGGCCCCTAAGGACCCTCAGCAGCGAAGTGGACTTTAACCAAGAGCGCACCAGGGAGCGCGTTTGCAGAGTGGTAGGGAAAGGGGGCGTGGCCTGCTATGAGGACTTAGCAATCCTGCTGTGTGGAACTTACTGTAGGTAATAGGAGGGGTAGTTGGCCCCCAAGGTTGTCCTTGGGGACCAACTACCCCCCCTGTTACCTCCACTAAGTCCCACACAGTGGGATTGCTAAGAGGTCTTCGGAGGCCACGCTCACCTTTCTCCACCACTCTGCAAACGTGCCTCCTGGCACAGTACTGGTTGGGGGATAAAGTCCACTTTACTCCTGAGGGACTTTGGGGGCCAGGAAGACCTCCTGGCACCTCCTGTAAGTCCTACGCTGCGGAATTCCTGAGCACTGGTCGGAGGCCCAGCCCCCTTTCTCCACCTCTCTGCAAACGTGTCTACTAGTTAAAGAAGCATTTGCAATGTAATAGGTTTTACATTTGCGAGAGTTAGAGCTATTGGCGTTGTAAATGTAAAAGTGTTTTACTAATGTTTCTTGGAGTGGATGTAGGTTGTGTGTAGTGGAATTATGTGGTATGATGTGCAGTGAAATTATGTGGATAGAGTTTGACTTTGATGTGGATAGAAAGTATGTGGTATTTAGTGTATAGGAATTATGTAGAATGGGATTATGTGTTCTGGAGAGTAATTATGTGGTATGGTAGTCTGTGTTGTGGAGTGGTAACCTCAGGTCTAGTCTTCCTCGTTTCCATAGAAGCTAAACTATAAAATCAATGAGACAAAAAAAAGAAGGAACCACTGAGGAGCACTTCTGGACCCAGTCAGAGATATGAGCAGGGCCACTGGAATTATGCGACTGTTTGGCTGCACCGACTTTCGCACAATTATACATTTTCTGCATTTGCCACATCTGCTCAAACACTACCAAAAATGCAGCGACAAGTGTTACAGCGTGGTGGAAGGCCCTTTGCAAACCTAGAATGGTCACCTGTTACTTATTGCTAAATGTGGGTGTTAAATTGGTACTAATGGTGTGCAAACCACTCTTGCTTCTTTCTGCGCCTCTCTTGCCACTTTCTGCATTTCTTTTGCTTCTTTCTGCAACTTTCTTTTTTCTGCACCTCTCTTGCCTCTTTCTGCACCTCTGTTGCCTCTTTCTGCACTTCACTTGCTTCCTCCTGTACCCCTCTTGCCTCTTTCTGCATCCCTGTTCCCTCTTTCTGCACCTCTCCTGCCTGTTTCTGCACCTCTCTTGCCTCTTTCTACACTTCTCTTGCCTCTTTCTGCACCTCTGTTGTTTCTTTCTGCACTTCTGTTGCCTCTTTCTGCACTCCTCGTGCCTCTTTCTATACCTCTGTTGCTTCTTTCTGCACTTCTCTTGCTTTTTCCTGCACCTCTGTTGCTTCTTTCTGCACCCCTCTTGCCTCTTTCTGCACCCATCTTCCCTCTTTCTGCACCTCTCTTGCCTCAGTCTGCCCACCTGTTCCCTCTTTCTGCACCCCTTTTCCCTGTTTCTGCAACTCTCTTGCCTCTTTCTGCAGTTCTCTAGCCTCCTTCTGCACCTAACTTGCCTCTTTCTGCAACTCTCTTGCCTCTTTCTGCAGTTCTCTTGCCTCCTTCTGTACAGCCCTTGCATCTTTCAACACTTCTCTTGCCTGTGTCTGCACCTCTCTTGCCTCTTTCTGCACCTCTCTTGCCTCTTTTTGCACCTCACTTG
The DNA here is from genome assembly GCA_963921515.1 of Calotriton arnoldi. NCBI lineage: Eukaryota > Metazoa > Chordata > Amphibia > Caudata > Salamandridae > Calotriton > Calotriton arnoldi. The sequence goes on from CAWUFW010014869.1 coordinate 162,053, forward strand.
CTTCTTTCTGCACCCTTTTGCCTCTTTCTGCACCCCTCTTCGTGCAACTCTCTTGCCTCTTTCTACACCTCTCTTCCCTCTTTCTGCACCACTCTTGCATCTTTCTGTACCTCTGTTGCTTCTTTCTGCACTTCTCTTTCCTCTTTCTGCACCCTTCGTGCTTCTTTCAGCACCTCTGTTGCTTCTTTCTGCACTTCTCTTCCTTCTTTCTGCACCCCTCGTGCCTCTTTCTGCACCCTTCTTCCCTTTTCCTGCACGTCTCTTGGTTCTTTCTGCACTGCTCTTGCATCTTTCTGCACCCCTCTTGCCTCCTTCTGTACCTCAGTTGTTTCTTACTGCACTGCTCTTGCTTCTTTCTGCTCCTCTCTTGCAAATTTCTGCACTCCTCTTGCCTCTTTCTGCACCACTCTTGCCTCCTACTGCACCTCTGTTGGTTCTTTTTGCACTGCTCTTGCTTCTTTCTGCACCTCTTTTGCCTGTTTCTGCAACTCTCTTGCCTCTTTCTGCACTTCTCTTGCCTCCTTCTGCACCTCTGTTGCTTCTTTTTTACACTTCTCTTCCTCTTTCTGCACCCCTCTTGCCTCTTTCTGCATCTCTGTTGCTTCTTTCTGCACTTCTCTTGCTTCTTTCTGTACTTCTGTTACTTCTTTCTGCACCCCTCTTGGCTCTTTCTGACCCTTCTTCCCTTTTTGTATACCTGTCCATCTTTCTGCACCCCTCTTGCCTCTTTCTGCACCCCTGTTCCCTCTTTCTGCACATCTCTTACCTGTTTCTGCAACTCTCTTGCCTCTTTCTACAGTTCTATTGTCTCTTTCTGCACCTCTGTTGTTTCTTTCTACACTTCTCTTGCCTCTTTCTGCACCCCTCTTGCCTCTTTCTGCACCTCTCTAGGTTGTTTTTGTACTGCTCTTGTTTCTTTCTGCACCTGTTTTGCAAATGTCTGCACCCCTCTTGCCTCTTTCTGCACCTCTCTTCCCTCTTTCTGCACCTCTCTTGCCTCTATCTGCACCACTCTTGCCTCTTTCTGCACTTCTCTTGCTTCTTTCTGCACCCCTCTTGCCTCTTACTGCACCTCTGTTGCTTCTTTCTGAACTCCTCTTGCTTCTTTCTGCACCTCTCTTGCAAATTTCTGCACCCCTCGTGCCTCTGTGTACACCTCTCTTGCCTCTTTCTGTTCCTCTCTTGCCTCTTTCTGTCCCCCTCTTGCCTCTTTCTGTACCTCTTTTGCTTTTTCTGTACTTTTCTTGCTTCTTTCTGTACCCCTCTTGCCTCTTTCTGCACCTCTGTTGGTTCTTTCTGCACTGTTCTTGCTTCTAGCTGATACTCTCTTACACATTTCTGCACCCCTCTTGGTTCTTTCTGTACCTCTCTTGCCTCTGTGTGCACCCCTGTTCCCTCTTCGTGCACCTCTGTTGCCTGTTTCTGCAACTCTTTTGCCTCTTTCTGCACTTTTCTTGCCTCATTCAGCACCTCTGTTGCTTCCTTCTGCACTTCTCTTGCCTCTTTCTGCACCCCTCTTGCTTCTTTCTGCACCTCTGTTGTTTCTTTTTGCACTTCTCTTGCTTCTTTCTATACCTCTCTTGCTTCTTTCTGCACCCCTCGTGCCTCTTTCTGCACCCTTCTTCCGTTTTCCTGCATGGCTCTTTGTTCTTTCTGCACTGCTCTTGCCTCTTTCTGCACCCCTCTTGCCTCTTTCTGCACCTCGTTTGCTTCTGTCTCACTTCTCTTGCCTCTTTCTGCACCCCTCTTGCCTCTTACTGCACCTCTGTTGGCTTCTTCTGCACTGCTCTTGCTTCTTTCTGCACCTCTGTTGTTTTTTTCTGCACTTCTCTTGCTTCTTTCTCCACCACTCTTGCCTCTTTCTGCACCCCTCTAGCCTCTTTCTGCATCTTTTTTGCTTGTTTCTGCTCTTCTTTTGCCTCTTTCTGTACCCCTCTTGCCTCTTTCTGCACCTCTATTGTTTCTTACTGCACTACTCTTGCCTCTTTATGCACCCTTCTTTCCTCTTTCTGCACCTCCCTTGCCTCTTTCTGTACCTCTCTTGCCTCTTTCTGCACACACAGGGCTACTTTTAAACTGACCTCAGGCTTCAGCAGTGCACACATGCAAGTGCAGAAAAGGGCTCCTGGCCTCTAAACTGCCATGCCCTATTATGTGCTAGGGACTTAGAGGTAGTTTTAATCCCCGTGCCCTATTATGTACTAGGGCCTTACAGGGGAGGTCATGCCAATCACAGGGGTACCCCAACCCATAGTGTACCCCAGACTATGTAGGTGTTTTCACTGTATTCTAAGTGTCTTTTAGCATAGCACTGGCTCCGGGCCTGGTTAGGCAGAGCCCAGGTTCAGTCAGAGTCAGTTACCACCAGTACCAGTCAGCAAAAAGTTGGGGGGTGGGGTGCCCAGGGCACAGGATGACTTTGCAACAAGGCCTCTTTCTGCACCTCTGTTGGTTCTATCTGCATATTGCTTGCTTCTTTCTGCACCTTTCTTCCTCTTTCTGGACTTCTGTTGCCTCTTTCTGCATTTCACATGCTTCTTTCTGCCCCTTTCTTCCTCTTTCTGTACATGTCCTACCTCTGTAGGCATAGTTAGAAATTAGCATTGAAAAAACATTAGAAATTCACTGAAAAAACGACAGGTTTCAGGGACGTTATAGTTAGAAATTAGAATTTAAAAAACCTTAGAAATTCTCTGAAAAAAACACAGGTTTCAGGGACGTTATAGTTAGTTGGACATTTCACTCGTACAAAACCAGAGAAATTCGGCCGTTATAGTTAGTAGAGCTAACTATAACTTGCGCCCCACAATGCACTGCTGATGACATCACATATTACATCACTCATGACATGGTCAGTGACATCACTGATGACATCTCAAATGACAACACTGATGACATCATCCATGTGATAATCTGATGCACCTCCTCACACCCTAATAAAACCTTTTATACACCCACTCTAAAATACAGACTACCAATATCGAAACCATAGACATTTGGCGATGCAGCGCGCGCAACGACATTCGTTTTATTTATTTATATGTTTACTTACCTCTAATCGGCCGTAATCCATAGTTTACTACCCCCCACCCTGCCCCTCCCCCGCCCCACATCAGCGCCGGGCAGCACTCCCACCACGAACCGCTACTGATAAATAGGTCACTGATTATGGAGAGATAGGAAGACCAAGCGCTCTATAAAGTGTTGAATTGGAATCTGGTGATATGGTGTATAATTTCACTTGACAAATAATGTTATCTTCAGACCAGTATGAGGCTGAGAAATCTGCAGGTGTGGGATACTGGAAAAGGTTTCCATAGAATGAGTTTACTCTATCCAGCAGAAGTCTGCGCCACTTCACAATAGACTGCTTTGTGCTAATGCACTAAAGACTTTAGAAGGCCCATGAGCCACCTTATTATAGGCAGATTTTGACCTTTGTACAAGTCATTTTATTTGTAATAAGTTTTCTTTTAAATATCACTTTTTTCACATTGTACATTGCACATTGAAAGTACCTAATCAATTTATTTGTATTTTAGACTATTTATGGAAGATTCTAATTTGTGAGCAATTCTTTAAATTATTATTCAAGCAATAAATTGGAAATGTATTTCTGTGGTGGATAGGAAATTAAGTAATGGGTTGAGTAAATTTTACTCATGTGGGTCAATAATAATTCAATAATAATATTATTAATTGAAAAATAAATAACTAGATAAATATACAATCATTCGATTAGTTTATGTTCTAAAAATTACAATCAATGCAGCTGTCATGAAAGAGCTTGTAATAAAGATTTTTCATTAATTTCAAGAATAAGGGTAAACAATGGCCTCTGGTATAATTACTCACTGTTGGCCATCAGCACCACCAGTCCAGGTAAATTGACACAAATATATGCAGTTCTTCCTTGCCCTCTTTAAGAAACTCCAAATTCCCTGGTCTGCACTTCTCTCTAGTTGCAGAAATGTCCCTTTCTCAGCTGTGCTTTTAATAAAAGTGTATCTTTATGCGCACCCCAGGTGCTGTATTATGCAAAGTGCCCCGGGGGGACAGCGGGCGTTTACACCAGCTTTACGCGCCTTATAGAAGGGGATGCAGGCAATTGTGCGGCACCTTCTGTAATACAGATAGCGCTGGCTCACATATAGCACCAGCGCTATCATCAGAGGGCGTTCCTTCATTTTCATGCGGGAGTGGCCCAATGCAAATGGGGGGATCTCCCACACCATACTAAATTTGCGGGTGCTGAGACAACAAAGGTGTCAGGAGGCGTACTGTCAGTTCGCCCCCTAATGACAGCCCTCTGAAAAGAGTGAAGGGGGTTCTATGGACACCCCCAGACATCCCCTTGCAGGCAGGTGCAGTCACTCACTGCACCCGCATGCAAGGGGATCTCTCACCACTCTTAAAAGTGCAGGCGAGCTGCAGCCTGCACAGTGAAATACAGAGTGGCTGCTTCAAAGCCGCTCCGTATTTCACTTGAATGCACTGCCCCCATAGCAACATGACTTTGTGGCTGCCCTGGGGCAGCGCATTCAATGAAATAGTGCGTACTCTCTCTGTTTGTGCCGGGTGCACCTGTTTTAAGGAGCGCTGTGGTGCAAACAGGAAAAGTGCGCCCTACGTGTAATAGGGCCCCTGCATGTTTGACCACACTCACTCTACTAATGTAACTGCAGTGGGTTGCATGTTCTGTCTATGACACACAAACATGTGACTGCAAGGGCTGCAGACATCTCCGGCAATGTTTCATTCCTCTTCTACCATATGTTCCTGTGCTGTCCCTTAGGGCTTTGTCCTGTCTCCTTATCTTTTCACCATTTATATAAACCTTTGGCAGGCTTAGTGAGATATTTTGACAGTATGTTATATACTTGTGCAGACAACTTTTCACTTCTATTGAGACTCAGTACCAATCCTCGCACCCCGCTGCTAAACCCTCTTATGGCTGTTCATAATTGGATAAACACCAAATGTTTAATGGAAAATGCTAACGAAATTGAAATTATGCTGGTCTTGTAAATAAGCATCTGGACTAACTTTTTTTCCAGCCCCTTGCCTTTTGGCCTTGCACCTCTGTAGCAACCAATGTAAAATGTATTGGGTTCAAATTCCATGCCCGGCTTTATATAGACAGCCAAGTCCCTGTGGTTGTCTCAGCCTGCTCCTTGCGCCTAAGACGTCTCTGCACCTTATTGACATTGCTTTCTCTGGACTGTAAACATCTGTGCATTTCAGCCAGCATAATATCATACCTGGACTAATGCAATATTATATAATTGGGGACAAAAATGCCCCTCGTCACCTCAGTCTATACAAAATTGCGTGGCCAGATTAGTTAAGGATGCTCTCCGCCATCACCATGCATCACCCATTCTGCCAATGTGCCATAAGGTGACGTTTTAATCACGGTGCATTGGTCAAACATTCCTTATATGGAATTCTTCCTTCAATGATTTCTCAAAAACTATTTATATACCCCTACCAATATCCGTTCTCCTATCTCCATTTCACTACCTATCCCCTGGTCCTGCCAAAGCCAGTTTTTGGCATCTTGCTTCAACTACATCCCTTCGAAGGCTTTAGGCAACCTCTAAAAACTTGGGGGCAGATTTACAAGCCTTTTGCGACACTTTTGGGCCGCCGTTGCGTCCCGTTTGTGACACAGCGGCGGCATAAAGAATGCGGGCAATTTACAATGTGTCGCATCTAGGGAGATGCATCACGTTGTTATACCTGCGTCAGGCATAATGTATGCAGGGTGGGCATTCCCACGCATGAAAGTCTCGTAAAAGTGGCGTCCTAAAAGTGGTGCAGTGAAATCTTGTAGATTTCACTGCAGCACTTTTAGGACTCCACTGCGTCAAAACCTTAGGCCTGCTTGAAGCAGGTGTAAGGAGTAACGCAGTGTAGTGAGAATAGGCCTCAATTTGCATTGCTGGAGTTGCGTCGTGCTTGCGCCACAACTCTAGAAATGCAGGGCTTTTGCTCCAACAAATGCGTCAGAATTTCTGACGCATCTGTCAATCGTGCCATGGTGCGCCGTATTGTAAATACGGTGCATCCATGGTGGCGCAAGGGTTTTGCAGGCTGGCGCAGAGAAACTGACGCATCTCTACAGATGCTTCAGTTTCTTGTACATCTGCCCCTTGGTGTTGGTCCTAATTTTTTTTATCTTCTGGTTCTGAGTATTCCTGCCTAAACCAGCGCCAAGACACCTATGAGCGATAGTGCGCTCTATAAATTACAATTGAAATCGAAATTCTATTTTCTGCCCTGAACTCGAAAGTTGTGCCATATGAAGCAAAATACTGTTGGAGGACAGAATAGGGGCTTGGGATCACTCTGGCCCGATAATCAAAACCAGATATTTTGATCATTCATGTGCTAAAAGATGCAACAGTACCAATGTCCATCTGGGTCGAACAGTTCATAATGGGCTATTATGTACTTTGTTCCGCATCATTTGGAGACTTTCAAGGTATTTTGATTTGATTAATGAAAATAAAAGAGCTCCTCACCATTTCACGTTCTAGTTAATAACATCTTCTCTATTCAAATCTCGTTCACCTGTCAGATCTTATCCACTTATCAGCCTACCAATCAGTGTGAAGTCTAATCACAGATTTAAAGATAGAAGACATATTTATTTGTGGTAAGAGAGAAGAACGATACACACATTCGGTTAGAATCCCTTTCCTCTTACTGGATAATCCATGAAAGTATGCACAAAAAAAAGATTCTAGGGAACTCGGTCGGCCGTGGAACTATCATCTTAAAACCTGTTCGGAAAAATCTATTCAAAGGTGAAAATGGGTAAAAGATTGTGAGCAGAAAAGAGAACATAATATGGATAGGTTTTCCACAATTTAATTATTCGCGATCAGGCCTGGTAATTAGTGTTTACACTCGCGTTTCAAACAACGGGTTGACACTAGAATATTGTCTGTGGGCATTTTTAATTTTTTTTATTACGAAGCACATTTATGAATAAAAAGCTCATCAGCAGTGACTACTAATTATGGCAATTCAAGTTACGGTTCAGTCTGGCGTGAGGACATTAGGAATGCGAGCGACTAAAATAATAATTATATGTTATTGTTGATGGCTCACTTGGAGACTTACAAATATGGCATTAAAATGTGAGATGTATAGCAAACAGCTAAACAAAAGTCTTTCGATGTTGAATAATGTTATTTAAAACATGTCGAATTAGGATATTTTTGTACTGACACAATAAAATAGTCTCAAATCTCTCATTGCACAAATATGACTTCAAAAAGTTCAAAACACAGTGGCTGATTTTCCGCTAAGGCGGAGGAGCATTTCCCCACTGCGCAAAAAGGAAAAATAAAATGACAATAACGTATCGTTATTGTCATTTTATTTTTCCTATTGCATGCAGTCAACTGCCTGTGTGGGGTGGAGCTGGCCAGAGCAGGGGAGGAGTGGTTTGCACTCTCAAAGTGCGCATGAACTGTTTGGCTGGCCCTCCTGGGCCGACCAAACAGTTCATGCACACTTTGCATGTTGCCTGTTTGCATTACACAGCCTGGTCAGGAACATGCACAGGCTCCCTGTTCCAGTCTGAGAGCCGATCCACAGCGCTCAAACCAATCACAACGCTGCATTGCAGCGCTGTGATTGGCTCAGGGGAGCCTGTGTGCCGGGTGCTTCCTTCTGTTGCCGGATTGGAGAAAGGAAGAGGAGGAACAGGAGGCGGCGGCTTTGCGGCTGTTCCGAGGTAAGTGTGTTATTTGTTAATTAAACCCCCCTCCCCCTCCTACCCCACCACCTCCATCCAGTAGCAGCCGCTACTGTCAAAACATTTATGTGCCTCTCTATGTATATCGTTAATAACATAACTATTTCCCTGTGAAGATTTCCATATTTTTCACAAACATTATTTTTAAAAAATCAAGCCAAAGAAACAATTGAAGTATAGTTGTTTGCTTAAACTCTCAACAACATGGTGACATTCCATATCTTTTGTCCCATGCGGGTTGTCATCAGTGCCCTGAGCCGTGATGTAAGCATGGAAATTGCTACCAGGCCTGCATTGTGTAGTAAAATACAGGCATTATAGGGATGCACTGGCCCTTTCGATCCACAAGCCCTGGTGCCATTAAACCTGCTGCACTGATGATAGCCTCACCTTGGTGGCCTATAAAAAAGCAGCAAGGGAAGACGGCTGAGGTATTTACCCAAGAGTGGAAGCATGCATTTAGTAACTTTTGTAGACACTGTAGGTCTGTGCTACTTAGAAATAGTGTCCTACATATTCATGCACTGGGAGCACTATAAAATAATGAAGAGGGTGTATTAATAGTTAGTGTGTCTGTTAGACCTGTCATCCTTAGGGTGGTCTTACCCCTAACTTTTTGCCTTTTGCCTCTCATTTTTGCTGATTCTTTTTGTTGGCCTTAGGACTCTGAGCACTTTACCACTGCTAACCAGTGCTAAAGTGCACGTGCTTCTCCTCTAAACATGATAGCATTGGTGTATACCTGATTGGCATATTTGCTGTACTTGTAAGTCCCTTATAAAAGTGGTATATCATATACGCACAGCCTGTGCTTCAAATGCTACTAGTGGGCCTGCAGCACTCATTGTACTAACCACAGAAGTAACCTTTTAAACCTGTCTCAGGCCTGCCACTGCAGTGCCTGTGTGTGCAGTTTCCTGCCACTTCGACTTGCCCAGCTAATCCTCTCCCTCACCAATGAATCCACAACCACTAGAACCAACTTCCACAGTGGAATGAAGGCAGTTGCTACCTGGATGAACTACAGCTGCCTCAAACTCAACTCAGACAAGACCAAAGTACTCCTCCTGGGGCCCACCCCTTTAGCTTGGGACGACTCCTATTGGCCTGCCTCTCTGGGATCTCCCTCCACCCCGACGGATCACGCACTCAACCTCGGCATCAGACTGGACTCATGGCTCACTATGAACTGCCAAATCAAAGCAGTTTCCCCAGCCTGCTTCCACATGCTCCGCCGGCTTCGAAAGACGTTCAGATGGATCCCAACACAATCCAGAAAGATGATTACCCACGCACCATCCCCAGCAGACTCGACAACGGCAATGCACTCTACGACTGCGTAACCCCAAAACAGCTAAAAAAACTTCAGTACGTCCAAAACGCCGCAGCCAGACTGGTACTTGACATCCCCTGCCGCAGCCACATCACATAACACCTCCGGCAACTCCACTGGCTCTCAGTCAAGAAGAGAATCCCTTTCAAGCTCCTCTCTCACACCTACAAAGCTCTACACGACGAAGGACCAGCACCCCTGAACCACCACCTCACATTCTACGTACCCGTCAGGCAACTCCGATCCTCCCAACTCACCCTTGCCTACATCCCCAAGATCCACAAGACCAGAACCAGAGGTACGTCTTTCTCCCACCTCGCCGCCAAGACCTGGAACACCCTGCCCCTCCACCTCAGACAATCTGCGTCACTGACCTAATTCAGGAAGGACCTCAAGACCTGGCTCTTCAAATAATCCTCCCCCCAGTCCGACCAGCAGCCCCCCACCCCCAGCGCCTTGAGACCCTCTCGGGTGAGTAGTCGCGATATACAAGACCCTGATTGATTGATTGCCAAGCCTTAAACTAAAACTTCCCTTTTATTAAATATGTCACTCCTGAGGTAGGCCCTTAGTAACCCTGAGGGCAGAGTGCTATGTAAGTAAGAGGTATGACATGTACCTTTTTGTTTTGCATGTCCTGGTTGTGACAACCAGCCTGATTCATTTTTCACGACTGTGAGGCCTACCCCTCTCATAGGCCAGCATTGGGAATTCCTCAATATACTTTTAAACTGTAATTCCTAATCAGAGAGGAGTTGCTTTTTCATGTTTGATATGTTTGGAATGGTAATGATAAATCCTCTTTACTGCTGACGTTGGATTCAACATTACTGTTTTAGGGAATTAGTCAGGCGGGTGGAGCCCTACTATAAGATCTTGGTAGAATGGGAATAACTTTAAGTAAACTTTTGAAACCAAAATATCCTTGGTTGCTAGCAAAATAACAGCCTCATTTCCAGTGAGACTCTGTACTATGTGGTTCCAAGGGATCTCAATATCCACGATCTTTAGTAGACCTGATCAAAATCTCAATGGATCAAATAGCTAACAAAAGAATTTGTTGGATAATGAGGAGTCCCGAGCTGAGTCCATCTATGCTAAGAAAGGTGCTAAGGGATGCCATGCTGCCATCACACAAAAGTTTAATTCTGACCTTCAAATGTGCTCGTGGAATATACATGGCTTAAACTCCCTGCTGAATGACTAAATTGCAATGGGAGAAGTTGGTAAAATGGACATAATTTGCCTACACTAAACGTGGCAGTTGAAGCCTATGGTCTAGCTGGATAACAATGAATTCTTCTTGCTGGCTGAGTCATCCACTAAAGGGAGACACCTTGCAGGAGGTGTTTCAATTCTGGTTCATAGAGCTCGGGAGTCTGAAGTGAGAGTTCTTGCTAGTGGCACCGTGGCTTTCGATTTTGTGATGATAACAGCATCATCTTCTGGTCAAGGAAGACAGATGCCCGCACTTATCATTGGAAACATATGCATAAACTTTGAATGCCTTGGAACATAGAACACTAAATGGAAGAAGGCTCAAAGAGCATGCAGCCTTCTGCATATAAACCACAAGATCCTGTGCTTCTCTCATAGACTACATCTGAATCTCTACCCATCACTTCAAGCGGGCAAGTAACTTTCAAGTCCTTCATAAATTGACCAGCGATCATGCAAGGCTATCCTTTCCTCTCCACAGGGATACACCCAGATTGTTCCAACTGCAAACTATAGGTACTGAAAAGGGCAGTTGAGGGCTGCTAAGAATAAAATGGGCAACAACTCCCTCCTCGCCCCAACTGTGGTGGAACAGAAAGAATTTTTACAACATGAGGTAAGGAGTTCCTTGCCGAATTTATTGAAAAAGGTAATGGACAGACTCATCAGCGAGGCCCAAAAGGTAGACAGCACTCACACCTATGTGGGCTCACACAACCCAGCGCTGAGTGCTCTTAAGTGGGAAGGCCTATACATCTAAAGTCTGGGAAATCTCTGGGGTCAACGAAGAATTGGCATTGACTGAACTTCATGAGGCCTTGAAAACCAAAAACCCAGCAAAATCCTGGAACCTTGTCAAGAAAAGATCTGGTCAAAATAATCAAAAAACCTTGCCTGCCGTGTCAGCCGCCAAGTGGTTGGACTATATTTTCAACCTGTATAACACTGGCAAAAGAGTGTGGCCGGGAAGATCCAGCGGAAGAATTAGTTAACCATTCCAACAAAACTCTGCTGCACTGGGGTGAATTAATGTCATCCTAAGATTCGATCAAAGGTGTACTAGCGTCTTTTCGAAGCTGCTGGAACCCTGGGCCTGAATGGCTTGCCCACGAGAATATTTAAAGCTGTCTTAGGAGATTGGGCATTCCTGCTCAGCCCGCTCTTTAAAAACTGCTTGTGGGGGAATGCAGACAGCTGGAGAGATGCCATACTCACTCCAATTCATAAAAAAGGTGCATGTGATAATACATCTAACTTCCGCCTCATCTTCCTATTTGATGTGGAAGGCAAATGTTTTGCAAAGATCTTAAACAACAAGTTAGAGGAGTGATCCAACACTAAAACTCTAATACCCATCACTCAATTGGGCTTTAGGTGCAGACATGTCACCAAAGATAATCTGATGATCTCTTCTTTGATCAAAACCGCTAACAGCAAAAAGTCCCCCGCCCTCTATGTCGCTTGATCAGCTTTAAAACCGCTTTCGACAAAGTGGACAGAGGGAGATTTTGGCAGAAGTTAACTAACTGGAGTGTCTCGGAAAATCTATTACAAGCCATTAGAAGTCTATACACAGGAACCTGGGTAAAGGTAAAAATAATATCTGACAAAGTAGTGACTCACAAAATCAGGACCACCTTAGGAGTAAAACACGGCCGCTTATTGTGCGGAAAAACTAGAAGTCAATTATGCCAAACCAAAAATAATGGCTTGTAAAGTCAAAAACAGACGTGCTGCTAAATTACATTTTTTGATAAATAATGTGGTGCTGGAACAAGTGTCAAGCTCAAATACCTGGGCAGCTACTTTAACCAGCGTGGTTCCCATGTCATGCATCTGTGCAGCTTAAAGGACTCCGCACTGTCAATGACAGTGAGTTTTAAAAAATTGCTGTCTAAGATGAGTGGTGCTGTTTACGGTCATATGTAAAGTAATCAATGCCAAATTCATGTCAACCCTCACGTATGGTGCACTGATTTTTAAAGATCACATCTCTTCCTGGCTAGATAAAGTGCAAACAAGATGCTGCAGACACCTATCAATCTTCTAGACGCTGCACCATCTTCACAGATAAGGCTGGAATTTGATCTTCATAAGCAGTCTAACATCTTGAAGGGACAGTTTGTGGAATATTATATGAAGCTGATGGCTGCACCTCCAGGGTCCCTGAAAGAAATGATAGTCCAAGGCAACCAAGATAACAAAATAATGAGGGAGCCCTACTTGAGGGAAGCAATGGAAGCTCTTGATGGGTCAAATATCCTTAAACATAACTTTTCCCCGAAGCTCACTGCAAACATTGTTGGTTAAAACAGCAAAGATACAATCTGGAATCGAGGACAAAAAGCCCACGCCAAATTATGTGAGTTCTTATGCCAAGAGCCAGGGAAAGCAGCATATCTGGTCAGCCCCATGAAACTGGACGTTAAAATAGAGCTGCTGAGGCTGAGATTCCCCTAAAAGGCTATAAATTTGGCCGTTTAACAGGATCAATGGAACTCAACTGCCGCTTCTGTACTTACAATAAGGAAAGTCTGTTCCACATAATTGTGCATGTGCCCAGCCATAAAAAAGTCAAGATGCTATTGGCTGAATCCATTGTTCCGCAAACTCAGCATAAGACCTAGGTCTTCAATATGTGGGGCGCGACACCCAGGGGGGCCGTGGAGGCATGGGAAGGGGGTCGCGCTCTTCATTTTGTAAAAGAAAACATTCCAGACGGTCACCGGTAGTTAAAATGCTTTCCCTGGGGTGTTATTCAGGGACTCTCCGGTGCTGGGAAATGGAAGCCAGATAGACAGCTAAACACGCCTTTCTACTAGTGTGTTGCTGGTCTGAAAGTAATGCAAATGTGCACAGCGAGTTAATCTGCAAATGTAAAGGATTTGCAGATTAACTTGTTGTGCACATTTGCATTTCTTTCAGTCCAGCAGCACAATGGCAGAAAGGTGTATTTAGCTGTCTGCCTGGCTTTGATCTCTCAGGACAGGAGAGTGCTGTTGCAGTTACTTGATCAAATCACTTTAAGCTTTTTGAGTGGTCGTGCACAGAATTAACTTAGCTGTGAAGTGCCTGCTTTTAATTGTTGTATTTACATAGTGCTTACTATCCCTGAGAATGTGTTGAAGGGAAGTTATGTAAAACAAAATGCATTACATAGGGTCTGGATTTTACTAAAATCTATGGGTCTCATTTACAATGAAATGGTGTACCGTGGCTCCGCAAGTATTTTTGCTGCGCTGCCCTATGCCAATTCAAAAGGGCAGGAATGGACTGTATTTATAAGATACAGTGCACTCATGTCCTTTCTGCCGGTGCACAATTTGGTGCCTAGCGCCAACGCACCGTGGTGCAAGGGTGTCTGCATTGTTGGCAGTATTGTTTTTGTGCAAGAAGGCATGCCTTCCTGCGCAAAAACAACCCATGGAGGCCTTTTCCTCTTTCTATGTGTGCTACACATAGAAAGAGGAAACAATTGAGGAGAAATAAAGATATTTCTCCTCGTTACGCATCCCCTGGGGCAGCGCACAGTTTTGACGCATTCTCAGGTTTACAGATCCTTGTAAATCTGGGAATGTGTCAAAACCCATGGGAAAACCCACTGCAACGCCCCTGGAATACGCCCCTTTACGCAGTGTAAAGCAATGCACCGACTTGTGCTGTGTTGCCTTACACCATATCTAGGAGGCCATTAAAAGCCATGCAAAGTGGCTCTGCATGGCCACGTAGATATGGGTCTGCTCTCTGCGCAGCGGCAGTGCAAAGGGCTTATAAATAAGCCCCTATATTTTGGAAGCAGCCCGTATATTTTGGAAGCACCATTTTATCGTAAAACATTTTGCGTATTTTGTAGCAGCCTATCTTATACTGTGTGTAATGCAAGTATAAAATAATGACTTGCATATTCCCAGTGCTTTCTTTTCACAGGCTGTGACCTCATAGCAATAAAAATACACGTCACTATTCTCCACTGCACCAACCACAATTTAATTCTGTGGGTCTCTAGTTTCACACAGACTTTTGCAGTGCATTAACTAATAGAGGTTTCATATTTTATTATAGTGCATTTCCCACTGAGTAACAACTTTTTAAAATGTATTCATTATTCATTGAAGCTGCCCGTTATTTTATATGTAGCTACCTGACGGTGAAAGACTTAAAAAACGTACGTATGTTTTAATTATGATGAATGATGTTCAGCTACCTCCAGTGACATGCAGGTGTAAATGCCAAGCTGACAGCATCCCATGAAATATAGTATGATTTTACTCTAATGCCGTGCAATAAAGTTGCAGCCCATGCATTACAGCTATTATACCAAGGGCCACTGGAAGTTTGTGATTGTAAAGCTGTACTGGTCATGTTTTGTTGCTTATTGCTATATTTGGGTGTTAAACTGGTACTAATTGACCATTTCTCTGGAGAACACTTATGGTTGTCAATGATAAGGACTACCAGGTTGTAGACATTTTTGTCGAGAGGGGGTCCTTACGCCTAAAAAAATTTGATGGGGGGTCTCGGCATCAAAAAGTTTGAAGACCATTGGCATAAGACAATGCAGCACAGCCATCACCGCGTGTCTGAGTGGTGTGAAGTGAATCCGCAGCTATCAGTAAGATGTGTGAAATTCCTTACTGAAGCTACTGAATCGACAGCCAGACCCTCTCCTTCAAAAACCGATGCTCGGATCATAGCCAAAAAAGCTACAGCAGCACCTTATTTTATCTAACTCATAAACTATCACCTTAGTATCTGGCCCGGCGGCAGTGTTGCCCACTAGATCGTTTTGAACCTATTATTTTCCAATCTGCTGGGGGTGGCTTTGCAGTGCCCACCCGCTCCGAAAAAGAATCTGACCAGCAGATTATAGTCACAATGAATTTCCCCAAGTTGGGTGCAATGGCACTTCATTCAATCAAAGGTTAAAATTCCATTTACTCACTGAATCCGCCGTAGAGACACTTGCCACTTTTATTGCACAATGCACTTTTTTAACAACTATTTATTCCTCTACGGACATTTTGGAAGCCTAGCAAAACTCTTAAGTGAGGACTGAGTCGTTGTCGCTACCTCATTTTTATTGGACTTACTGATTGCAGGAGAACAGCATTTGTGTTAGGGCTTCTGAAAATGTTTTTAACCATTTTAGCTGCCCACCACATTGTAGGTCACACCACTTGTTCTTCATTTGACCTCAACACAACTCCCAGTCCCTTTTAGCCTTGTGCTTGAAGGGGGCATGCCTATTAATGAATGTATTTCAGGGAGTAGTAGCAGGACAAATACCTGAGTCTTGAAGAATGGCCATAATCATCCCAGTTTTCAAAAAGGGGGATCGGCACAGACAGTTGTGCTATAGAACAATATTGTTAATAGGTTCCAGTATGAAAATTCTGGGCCGGGTACATTTCGCACGACTGGAATCCTGGGCCACAGAAAATAACTTCTTATCTAGTGTACAATATGGTTTGAGATCAGGCCTGGGAACTATCGACCAGTGTTTAAATTTATATCTGTTGGCAGGAAAATACGTAATGGCAAAGAAAGGATCGCTACAATTGGCATTTATCGACCTTTCTTGCGCCTTTGACATGGTAAATCGGATAAAGCTTTGGTCACTTACGGAGAAGATGGGTGTGGAATCTGAACTGCTCTCCCTCATTAAACGTTTATTACAAGAGCTGTGTGTTAAAGTACGCTATGGTATGTCGGGTAAAACAACTTCCCACATTAAATCCACACGAGGGGTCCGCAAGGGATATATTCTTGCCCCTTTTGATTTCTACTAAATATATAAATGGAATCGCAAAACAATTATCAGAAATGGGGAAGGATATTGCTCAGATAAACAAACATCCAAGTCCAATCCTCCTTTATGCAGACTATGCCATCCTTATACCACGTACGGCAAATGGTCTCCAGCTAATATTGGATTATTTTCATTCCCATATGAGAAATCTGGATTTGAAAGTTAATTACTCTAAATCCTTTATTATGACTTGTGGGCCCCGTAAGACAAAAACAAAAACCTTTGTAATGGGGAACGCTACATTAGAGAAAGTGTACGATTTTAACTATTTGGGGATTCTGTTTAGTTCTGGTTTTAACTGGAATTCTCTCATGATTAACAGGGCTCAACAATTTAAGAAAAACCTGGAGGCAATTTTTAGATTCTCGCATAGGTGGGGTAGGAAGCCCATTAAAGAAATGCTAACCCTGTATAGCACCAAATGCATCTCTGCTGGATCAAACAGGACAGGCCTCTGGGGATATACAAATTCAACTACTCTCCGAAGGGTAGAGAATAGTTTCATCCGCAGATTACTGATTACTCCACCGGGGGCTGCCAAGCTTGCCTGTCATGAAGAACTTGGTCTAGGGTACCTAGTAGATAGGTTGGGACTTGTCCCACTTTTATTATGGATCAAGCTGTGGACTAACCCAAAGGCTCACTTGGTCAGGTCCTACCCGAGATTGTCTTGTCCTAGATGATGTGGCTCGTAGCCCATGGATCACATATCTAAAGCAAACCTTTGAGGCCATTGGATTAAAAGAATTGTTTGAAAACCCTTATCAAATTTCTAACAAAACCAAGGAGATTGTTAAAACATGTTTTCTTACATAGCTCAGATACAAAACTAAGGAAAGCACAGATCATGGTCTCCCTGAAAAGATATGTGGAGATCTCGACCACAGATCATACATGGGTCGTGAACTCCATTCATCGAAGTTATCTTACCCTTTTCAGACTGTGCTTGATACATTATAAGGTAGCATTCCCTCAAACAAGTGTTTGGATACATGTTTTACCCCCGTGTAATTGTGATCAAGTTTCCATACAAAGCACAAGTCACTTTATATTGTTCTGTCCCTTGTACATTGATTTTCGGCGAAATTATTTAAACCCTGTTTTAAAGAATTCAAAATTGAGAACATATAAAGAAAGGCTTGACCTTTTTACAGAAACTACCCACTCCAGAGATATGCTGTGCTGTACTAAATGCTATTAGGAAAGCTATTGAATTAAGGAAAAAACATTAAGGGGTCGATTCCGATTCGGGCCGGAAAAAGCACCGACCGACTCGGAGCCGGAATGAATTCCGACCGACACGTACCTGTGGCGCCCGACACGCCAAGTACGATGCAAAGCGTGCAAAATCCGACCGACACGTACGGAACCCAAGCCGAATGACCGAGCCGCACGGAAAACAGCAATCCGGCCGGAAAAACACGCGAATCGAACCGACCGACACGCACCCGGAACAAATCCAACCGAAACGTACACGCTAACTCCAAACCGCAAAGTACGATGCAAGGCGCGAAAACCACGACCGAGTCGTACGGAGGACAAGCCGTACGACCGACACGCATACAAAACTGCGAGCCGAAGTAACACAAAACACCGCGACCGACGCGTACGCAGCATAGAAAATAGCACAAACACAGCGTGAACGAAACGGAGAAGACCGTACGAGACAACTGCAGGGTCCGACTCGGTCACAAGAACGTTTCCAACATGCACAGAAAGTACAAAGGAAAAATACACAAAAAAAGGCCAAACAAGCAATTACAAAGCCAACAAATACTGGGGGGGGGGGGGACAGAGAACAAAGACACACCCACAACTCCACCCATATAAAGGATACAAATCCCAACCATGATCCTTTGCAAATGCTATTCTACTGCCAGCACTCAACAGACAGCAACCACACACCTACAGCTCATCCCTCACACAAGCCACACACCATCAGCACACCAACAAATAGCTACCTCACATACACCCAGCAAAACACACACTCACACACCTTCACCTGCACACCAACACACACATCACTCACCATCACCACCCATCACCATGCCCCCAAAGAAGAATCACAAGTTCCTAGATTGTGAATTGGAAGTCCTGGTAGACGAGATCCTCAGGGTAGAGCCACAGCTGTTTGGCGCACTGGTCCAACAGACACCCATCTCCCAGAAAACAAAGATGTGGGAGAGGATCATCAACAGGGTGAACGCACAATCACCATGTCTGCGCACAAAGACTGACATCCAGAACAGGTGGTATGACGTGCGCAGGAGGGTACGGGAGCTGCTGAAGAAGGACTACCTCCTGAGCCAATACACCGGCAGTGGCCCTCCTGCCAAGCCAGTATACCTCAGGCCCTGGGAGGAGAAGGTGCGGGCCATCCTTCCACCAGTGAGCGTCTATGGACTGGAAAACATCCCAGAGCCTGGTGAGTACACAACAAATGTACACAATATTCTGCCACAATACACACACACATCACTGTCAAGGGAGAGTCAAACCATGCACTCTTAGCAATTACACAGCAACTAGAACAGAATCATCCCAAAATGTGTATATCAGTCAGATAAACACAACACATGCCATCTCAAATTTACATTTAACCGTGTCATCACATGTACAAACACAACTACAACTACAGCTAGGCAGTGGCACAAATATAACTAACAAACACATCCAGACATGTAGCCACCACTACAACACCAACGCACAGTGAAGACCACTGAAAGAAAGGAATTCTGTGTATGCTGAGCAAGTCAGTGTAGCCAATAGCATCATGGGAGTCGTAGTCACAGATATTGCTCACCCCCACAACTGTCCCATCAACACCACCATGAACCATGCGCACATCACAGGGAGTGGAAAAGGACTCACAAGATGGCTGACACTGGCTACTGCTGTGGGGAGCACAAGGCCCTGCTGGCAACTGTGCAACAACCAACAGCAGGACACCACTGACTGACATCCTGAGAGACAACTTCCACTCCCTGCAATGGAAGCACGTTCCATGGTGGGATATCTGGCTGGGTGGGAAGGAGGACTCGCAGCACTGACCATAGTCACAAGCACCTCCCCTCACACACCCCTCAACACAAACTCCACAGAACCCACCTGGGAGAATGCAATGCCTCACATCCTAACTCAAGATCCCACAAAGAACCACCACCCTGGGTTATGTTGTGTGAAGCACAGGGACACTCTTGGGACTTTTAGCCAAACAACTGCCAGGACAACACTCCCAGCCATCCTGTCAGCACAGGCAGCCCACCCCACAGGGAAGCAGAGTCAAAAGGAAGGAAGTATGGGCATGCTGGGAAGTGGGGTGGAGGCAATAGCATGATGGGAGTAGTAGGCACAGATATTGCTCAGCCTCACAACTGGCCCATCAACACCACTCACAACCATGCTCACATCACAGGGAGTGGAAAAGGACTCACAAGATGGCTGACACTGGCTACTGCTGTGGGGAGCACAAGGCCCTGCTGGCAACTGTGCAACAACCAACAGCAGGACACCACTGACTGACATCCTGAAAGACAACTTCCACTCCCTGCAATGCAAGCACGTTCCATGGTGGGATATCTGGCTGGGTGGGAAGGAGGACTCGCAGCACTGACCATAGTCACAAGCACCTCCCCTCACACACCCCTCAACACAAACTCCACAGAACCCACCTGGAAGAATGCAATGCCTCACATCTTAACTCAAGATCCCACAAAGAACCACCACCCTGGGTAATGCTGTGTGAAGCACAGGGACACACCTGGGACTTGTAGCCAAACAAAGGCAAGGACAACACTGTCAGCCTTCCTGTCAGCACAGGCACACTACCCCACAGGGAAGCAGAGTCCAAAGGAAGGAAGTATGGGCATACTGGGAAGTGGGGTGGAGGCAATAGCATGATGGGAGTAGTAGGCACAGATATTGCTCAGCCTCACAACTGGCCCATCAACACCACTCACAACCATGCTCACATCACAGGGAGTGGAAAAGGACTCACAAGATGGCTGACACTGGCTACTGCTGTGGGGAGCACAAGGCCCTGCTGGCAACTGTGCAACAACCAACAGCAGGACACCACTGACTGACATCCTGAGAGACAACTTCCACTCCCTGCAATGGAAGCACGTTCCAAGGTGGGATATCTGGCTGGGTGGGAAGGAGGACTCGCAGCACTGACCATAGTCACAAGCACCTCCCCTCACACACCCCTCAACACAAACTCCACAGAACCCACCTGGGAGAATGCAATGCCTCACATCCTAACTCAAGATCCCACAAAGAACCACCACCCTGGGTAATGCTGTGTGAAGCACAGGGACACACCTGGGACTTGTAGCCAAACAAACGCAAGGACAACACTGTCAGCCTTCCTGTCAGCACAGGCACACTACCCCACAGGGAAGCAGAGTCCAAAGGAAGGAAGTATGGGCATGCTGGGAAGTGGGGTGGAGGCAATAGCATGATGGGAGTAGTAGGCACAGATATTGCTCAGCCTCACAACTGGCCCATCAACACCACTCACAACCATACTCACATCACAGGGAGTGGAAAAGGACTCACAAGATGGCTGACACTGGCTACTGCTGTGGGGAGCACAAGGCCCTGCTGGCAACTGTGCAACAACCAACAGCAGGACACCACTGACTGACATCCTGAAAGACAACTTCCACTCCCTGCAATGCAGGCAAGTTCCATGGTGGGATATCTGGCTGGGTGGGAAGGAGGACTCGCAGCACTGACCATAGTCACAAGCACCTCCCCTCACACACCCCCTCAACACAAACTCCACATAACCCACCTGGGAGAATGCAATGCCTCACATCCTAACTCAAGATCCCACAAAGAACCACCACCCTGGGTAATGCTGTGTGAAGCACAGGGACACACCTGGGACTTGTAGCCAAACAAACACAAGGACAACACTGTCAGCCTTCCTGTCAGCACAGGCACACTACCCCACAGGGAAGCAGAGTCCAAAGGAAGGAAGTACGGGCATGCTGGGAAGGGGGTGTAGGCAATAGCATGATGGGAGTTGGAGTCACAGATACTGCTCACCCTCACAAGTGGCCCATCAACACCACTCTGAACCATGCTCACATCACAGGGAGTGGATAAGGACTGACAAGATGGCTGACACTGGCTACTGCTGTGGGGAGCACAAGGCCCTGCTGGCAACTGTGCAACAACCAACAGCAGGACACCACTGACTGACATCCTGAAAGACAACTTCCACTCCCTGCAATGCAAGCACGTTCCATGGTGGGATATCTGGCTGGGTGGGAAGGAGGACTGACAGCACTGACCATAGTCACAAGCACCTCCCCTCACACACCCCCTCAACACAAACTCCACATAACCCACCTGGGAGAATGCAATGCCTCACATCCTAACTCAAGATCCCACAAAGAACCTCCACCCTGGGTTATGTTGTGTGAAGCACAGGGACACTCTTGGGACTTTTAGCCAAACAACTGCCAGGACAACACTCCCAGCCATCCTGTCAGCACAGGCAGCCCACCCCACAGGGAAGCAGAGTCAAAAGGAAGGAAGGAAGGGCATGCTGGGAAGGGGGTGGAGGCAATAGCATGATGGGAGTCGTAGTCACAGCTCAACATCCCCCACCACATGGCCCAGCAAGCTCACACTCACGCATGCACATCCCACAGAGAGTGGAAAGGCCCATCAAAGATGTCTGACACTGTTGCTGTGTCGTGGGGAGCACAAGGGCATGCTGGGAACTGCACACCAACCAACAGCAGGACACCACTGTCAGCCATCTTGCCATTGCTCTCACACCCACACACACTGAACTCCCCACAAAAGCAAGTAAGTATGGGAATGCTGGGAAGTGGGGTGGAGGCAATAGCATGATGGGAGTCATAGTCACAGACATAGCTCACCCCCACAACTGTCCCATCAACACCACCCTGAACCATGCTCACATCACAGGGAGTGGAAAACAACTGACAAGATGGCTGACACTGGCAACTGCTGTGGGGAGCACAAGGCCCCGCTGGCAACTGTGCAACAACCAACAGCAGGACACCACTGACTGACATCCTGAAAGACAACTTCCACTCCCTGCAATGCAAGCACGTTCCATGGTGGGATATCTGGCTGGGTGGGAAGGAGGACTTGCAGCACTGACCATAGTCACAAGCACCTCCCCTCACACACCCCCTCAACACAAACTCCACATAACCCACCTGGGAGAATGCAATGCCTCACATCCTAACTCAAGATCCCACAAAGAACCACCACCCTGGGTTATGTTGTGTGAAGCACAGGGACACTCTTGGGACTTTTAGCCAAACAACTGCCAGGACAACACTCCCAGCCATCCTGTCAGCACAGGCAGCCCACCCCACAGGGAAGCAGAGTCAAAAGGAAGGAAGGATGGGCATGCTGGGAAGGGGGTGGAGGCAATAGCATGATGGGAGTAGTAGGCACAGATATTGCTCAGCCTCACAACTGGCCCATCAACACCACCCACAACCATGCTCACATCACAGGGAGTGGAAAAGGACTCACAAGATGGCTGACACTGGCTACTGCTGTGGGGAGCACAAGGCCCTGCTGGCAACTGTGCAACAACCAACAGCAGGACACCACTGACTGACATCCTGAAAGACAACTTTCACTCCCTGCAATGCAAGCACAGTCCATGGTGGGATAACTGACTGGCTGGGTGGGAAGGAGGGCCGGCTGTCAACCAAATACAACCAATGCAGACCATGTTCACACCCCAACAAATACATAGACATGCCCAAATAATGCAGGACAATGTGCTACACCAA
Source organism: Calotriton arnoldi (assembly GCA_963921515.1). Taxonomy (NCBI): domain Eukaryota; kingdom Metazoa; phylum Chordata; class Amphibia; order Caudata; family Salamandridae; genus Calotriton; species Calotriton arnoldi. Next base: position 184,981 of record CAWUFW010014869.1, read on the forward strand.
TATCAACCCCTGACTGTGACAACTTAGGACAATGCAATGTACAGGCCCGCACCCAGAGGCACAGTCACAACTGTCAGGTGTGTCAACCATTGATGACTGCAGAAACATAACATACATTGTGTGTGTCTCCCAAAAACAGGTGATGATGGGGACACAGCAGCAGACGCTGAGGAGTCCCAGTACCAGGCTCAAGAGGATACGGAGCTCACTGGTGTCGAACAGCCTCCGCCCTCCTCGGATGAAGAAGACCAACCTGGCACCTCCGGTGCAAGTCATCATGTAGCACCAGCAGGACCACCAGCTGCAGCACCAGCAGGACCACCAGCTGCACCCCCTGCACCCACCCCTCCAACGTCTGTCACCACAAATACCATCCCTGCCGACATGGACAGAACAAGGAGCACCACCAGCACAGGGACCCTGGACCAACGTGGGGCCATGGACACCACCACCACCACCAACCCCCAAGGGGGACCAGGGTCATCTGTGCGTGCCACTGCACGCACTGCACATGTCGGCAGGGGTGGTGGGAGGGGTGGGAGACAGAGGTCGCTGCTTGCAGAGGTGTCTGGTGTGCATGATGACCCACAACTGGCACGCATAGCGGATGCGTACCAGTCCAGCACCGGAGATCTCAGCCAGGTAGTGGGGCTCCTCAGAGACATGAAACAGCAGCAGGCTGCCCATCATGCCCGCTTGGACTCACACATGTCCCGCGTGGAGTCCAAGTGGGACACACTGCAAGAGATGACGGCGGTGCACAGGGACATATTACAATGCCTCCGCCAGATGAACAGCAACCAGTCTACACCTCCCTGTGTGCCAACAACATCTGGTGCTGAACAAACTGCAACTGCCACAGGGAGGGAGGATGACTCTGGCGGAGAGTCCCCTGCACCGCAGCAGCCTGTACTTGAGGGGCCCCCCCAAAGAAGAGGGGTCGTCCGAGGAGGGGCAAGTGAGAGGCCGATGGCCAAGTGCAACCCCCAGGAAGCCTGAACCTGTTCTGGATGTTCACCTTTGTGCACAAACTGTTCACCCTGTTGACGGCAACACAACTCCCACACATGACATGGGGAGTACAAGTTGGACCAATGTCTCAGACAACTGTGGCCCCGATACTGGGGATTTTGTCTACCAGGACTTTCAATTCATCTAGGAACTTCTGATTGCAATATAAATGTACAGCACTAACCATCCTATGCACTATTCACACAAATGTATCACAATAAACACACTAATACACCATACTTGCCTCTGTTGTGATTCCAACGTGGGTGCTGTCATGGGGATGATGAACTGCAAAATTACACTGTGTATGCGAACTGCAACAGCAAGTACAACACAGGCATGTGAGTAATGGCAACGTGACACATATGAGGGAGACACACCACCAGGGCTACACAACACATACACACCTAGGCCATCTGACTCATTGCCTACACTGATGTTGCCAGGAAAGACGGTGCAATGCACAGACACCACACCTATTCCCAGTTGTAGTCAAGTAGCCCACAGGTGCAGTAAGCAAATGGCAGTCAAATGTGTGACCACAGACAACGCACATCACAAAGTGAAGCACAGGTTTATTACACAGTTGCAACATGTCGTAACCACTACAGATGCATGGTAATCCCACCTGGCAGCGGGCACACAGTCAACAACTGTAGAAGGAAGTAAGTCCATGGGTGTGGCGCACATCACCTGTAGGGACACAACAGCTACCACCCTGGAAGTACAATCACGTCGTCGGTGGACACAGTTGACCAAACAAATCTGAAAGTACCCTGTGAAGGACAGAAATGACACACAGTCAAAAGCAATGGAGAACAGGACAGAACAGCAAAACTCATGCACAATACATGTTACAAGATACCCACCCAGAACCAAGTTAGCATGTCAACACTGTTGGGGAGTACAGACCACCTGTAAGCACACATCGCTACACACATCCAGTCAAGTAGCCCATGGACACACTCCAACAGCACCAGAGCACCACCTACACATATCATGCCAACTCACATCATTGACATGACACCTCAGGATACTCACATTCAGCTAAAGAAGTTGGTGATGAGCTGTGTGCGGACATCACCATCATCATCATCATCACTGGCATCGTGGTCCAGGCCAGGATCCTCCACAGGTGGCGGATGTTGGTCATTGTCATCCTGGATGAGAGGCAACTCCTTCCGCACTGCCAGGTTGTGGAGCATGCAGCAGACGATGATAATCTTGCACACCTTCGCTGGGGCATATGGGAGGGACCCTCCTGTCTTGTCCAGGCAGCGGAAGCGGCTCTTCAGGAGACCAAATGTCCGCTCAATCACTCTCCTGGTCCGACCATGTGCCTCATTGTAGCGCATCTGGGCTGGTGTCACAGGGTTCCTGAGGGGTGTCAGCAACCACGGCATGTTGGGGTATCCCGAGTCACCTACGGACAGACAAGTGCACATTAGCTGACTTGGAAAAGTGGGCAGAATACTACAGATCAGATCACACACAATGGCACAAAGTCAGTACACACCGACAAGCCAGGCACGCTGGTTCTGCATCTGTGCCATCATCCTGGGGATGCGACTACTCCTCATCACAAAGGCATCGTGTACTGAACCAGGGAAACGGGCACACACGTGTGAGATGGTCATATCTGCAAGACACACCACCAGTGCATTGACCGAGTGGTAGTGCTTGCGGTTACGGTAGGCCTGCTCCTGGGCCTGTGGTGGTACCAAAGCCACATGTGTCCCATCAATGGAGCCAATGACATGCGGCATCCTCCCCAGGGCATAGAAGTCACTCTTCACGTCAGTGGGTCGTTGCAGTCTATGGAAATAGATGTACCGGTTCAGGTATAGCAACATTGCCTCCAAAACATCGCGGAGCATACGGCTGAACATGGTCTGTGACATCCCACCAGCAGTCGCCACAGTATGTTGAAAGGTACCGGTGGCAAAGAAGTGTAGGGCTGCCATCACCTTCACCTTGGGGGTCAGCGCTGTAGGATACGGCCGGCCAGGCTGCAAATGTGGGGCCAACTGCACTGCCAAATCCTCAATCAGCTGCCTGGTGAAGCGGTACCGTCGGATGCTGTCCCGTTCCACCATCGTTGCCAGGTCTGGGAATGGTCTATGGACAGCAGGAGCCCTGCAGTGCAGAGGAGAAGAAAGCAAGATTGTCAGTCACCCCACATTTGCGGCATTGAACACACTCAATATCACATCATACATCATTATGAGGCACAAGTACATGAAGTGTGCAGTTCCGTAAGGACATGTATGGTACATACATGGCCAACATCTGTCATCACGGTTCAACAAGTGGCATCAATAAGTCACAGGTTGGCCCATTGGATATCATGAGGCCGTGTCACAGTTCCCATCTCCTGCTGCCATGTCACAATCACCCCCCACAGTGACATGTGAGGACAGATGTGCCCCAGGCATCACAGCTCAACGACAGGTAGATTCCCAGGGACCCTGTATTGCCACATGGACACTGGCATTACATGGAGTATCAGGTATACACCACAGCAAAACAACCATGACCCCCACAGGTAGTGGTTCCACTTGCCTCTGCAGGACAGACATGGACGTCTGTGACACACACACGCACAACATCAAAGTCCATGCACACACAACGTGGATGTGGAGACTGTCTCCCATTGTGCACATTAAATCAGAGACATTGTAAACACTACATGCACACAGACTGTGGAGGACCATCACTATTGTGCCACTGGGACACCCTGGCTCAAACATACCGTCCCACATGGGACTCACGGGGTATGTGACATGACATACACATACACCACCGTGAAATGTGACCATGGCACATGCACAGATATGAACAGTTGCACATCACAGTGGTCATGTACACGTAACACCCAGGATCCTGTCCCCATGAACACGTGCACAGCCTGGGGGTGGCTGCCCCCAGGTGACACCCACAGGACAACATGTACACCAACATACACACAATAGGAAATGCAGCCTTACATGCCTTATGATACAGTTTGGACAGGCTGTGGTGTTGTAGGTGTGCCCCTCACTCCCTGGGAGCTATCTGTGGCTGGCATATGTTCATCTGAGACAGGCATGGTGACATATGCCAGTCACTTGTACAGGGATGCGTTGAACAGCAATGGACCGATCGGTGTGCCCGACCGGCCCTTTGCATTCAATGTGTGCGGGTACGCGTTGTACCCCTGTACGCGTTGTACCGCAATGGACCGATCGGTGTGCCCGGCCGGCCCATTGCATTCAATGTGTGCGGGTACGCGTTGTACCCCTGTACGCGTTGTAACCGCAATGGACCGATCGGTGCGCCCGGCCGGCCCATTGCATTCAATGTGTGCGGGTACGCGTTGTACCCCTGTACGCGTTGTACCGCAATGGACCGATCGGTGCGCCCGGCCGGCCCATTGCATTCAATGTGTGCGGGTACGCGTTGTACCCCTGTACGCGTTGTACCGCAATGGACCGATCGGTGCGCCCGGCCGGCCCATTGCATTCAATGTGTGCGGGTACGCGTTGTACCCCTGTACGCGTTGTACCGCAATGGACCGATCGGTGTGCCCGGCCGGCCCATTGCATTCAATGTGTGCGGGTACGCGTTGTACCCCTGTACGCGTTGTACCGCAATGGACCGATCGGTGCGCCCGGCCGGCCCATTGCATTCAATGTGTGCGGGTACGCGTTGTACCCCTTTACGCGTTGTACCGCAATGGACCGATTGGTGCGCCCGGCCGGCCCATTGCATTCAATGTGTGCGGGTACGCGTTGTACCCCTGTACGCGTTGTACCGCAATGGACCGATCGGTACGCCCGGCCGGCCCATTGCATTCAATGTGTGCGGGTACGCGTTGTACCCCTGTACGCGTTGTACCGCAATGGACCGATCGGTGCGCCCGGCCGGCCCATTGCATTCAATGTGTGCGGGTACACGTTGTACCCCTGTACGCGTTGAACAGCAATGCACCGATCGGTGCGCACCCATTGTCAATGGCCTAGCCTGGCAACGGACGCATTTTTGAAATTCGAACGAGTTGGTTGCTGGAAATTCAGTTGGTCACCCACAACAATGTTGCAAAATCATGTATGTCATGAAGTTGAAGATTTGAAGGATGCTGTGGGCGTGTATTGGTGCTGCTATTCCATGGATTGGCCAGATTCAGAAGATGCAAACGACTTGGACCTATCACTTTGGACACATGGGACAGTATCTGCCTCTGCAGCACATATATATTGCTGGCTGTTCCCCTGAGAGCTCACTTGCCTGCACTACATGCTCCAGGACGACATCTGCCACTGCACTGCTGCTGTCTCTGCCCCCTCTGGACCCTGCAATGGCACGTACTGTGGAGAGAGCCCCAGCCTTCAGCCTTGAGGAGAACCAGGCCCTGCTGGACAGCCTACTTCCACAGTACAGCAAGCTGTATGGGACACCAGGGGAGCAGGTGAGTGTTCTGTGCACTGCCTTTCTGAATGTGCATTTTGTCTGACTAGCAAGGCTGAAAGTCTGCACGCCACTGGCTAGCAGGCTCACTGAGTAGTTGTCACCCCCCATAGTGTGTAGTGACATGCACTGGACAGGTATGGTGCAGTGACAGTGCATTTGAACAAGGTTTTACTTCCCATGCAATGATACCATGTAGTGACTTCTGGCAAACTGTCCATGGGCAGCGTTGCACTGCCTGTGTACATCATGTGCCCCTGTGATTGAGACATGTATATACAACTGTGTCATGCACGGATATGTTGCATGTGTAGTAATGGCCTTTTCACTTTGTCATCCTGACAGGTTAATGCCCATCGGAAGCAGGAGATCTGGAAGGACATCGTCCGGGCTGTCCGGTCCGTGGGGGTCTACACGCGCCGGATCCGCAACTGCCAGAAGAGGTGGCAGGACCTTCGGGGCTGGACCCGGAGGATTGCACGGGTCCAGCTGAAGCTGTCGCCTCCTCGCAGGAGGGGCGGAACACGGACCCTGACCCCCACATGCTCCAGATCCTGGCGGTGGTGTTTCCAGACCTGGATGGGCAGCTGAAGGCCAGACAGCAGCAAGGAGGGGGTGAGTCAAAGACTGCACTGTGAACTCTGTATTACATGCTATGTGCCCTCCTCTGGCCTGGTTAAACTGCCACAGTACAGCAGTCATGTTGTCCAGGAGCCATGTCCCTCTATTGTGCACTGCCCACTCCTCATCTGATACCCAGGTGTGGCCCTTACATTCAGGGAATTGTGTCACTTGGGACTGTGTCCTTGCAGTTTGCTTCACTCAAGGTGGGGGACAGCATCTGTTTCCCTAACTCTGTTGTGGGCATCATGGGTGGGTCCATTGTTCACACAATGCCTGTGTTCGGACATGTAATCTGCGTGTTGCTTTGATATGCGGTCCACTTGCTGAGCTGAGCCACCACATGTGCCTGGGGTATCTGGCACACACCCATGCAGCGGGTGGGAACAATGTTTGGGCCCCAGGAGTGTGCAGATTACGTGTGTCACATATACATAGCCAGCTATCCACTGTCCAGGGCTCATCCCTCATTCATGTGGGGCAGGACAGTCATGCCTACTCCAGCCCATCCAATACACCTGTACTCCCACTCCCGGGTATCAGCTGACACGTTGTGCACAGTGATTTGACCCCTCAGGTGTCTGCCTCTGTGTCAGTGTGCTGTGGATTTGTTGCCAGGACTGCTGGGGTGTTTCTCGGTAGGGGCTCAGCATGCCACTGGAGATGTGACCATAGGAGACGATACTTGTGTGTCACATAGGTGTTTGATCAGCTGCCCGTGCAGACTGGGGTATGCGAATGTGAAGTTCAGGCAGCTGTTTCCCATTCACAGCAGATTGTGAGGGGCTCAGGTTCAGAGGGTAGTGTCACAGGTCTCCCATATGTCCAATCGGTATGACCTGAACAGATGAGGGTTAAGATGATGTGTTGTGTGGGGGATGTACATGTGCACTTGTGCAGCTCCAGGACTTGCATTCCCCATGACCTACTATTGTGACACAGTGCAGAGTGTTGTTGTCTGGCTGCCAAGTCATACATCACTGAGACAGTGATGTATGACTTAGCAGTCATGCCTCCGCCATGGCATGTGTCTACTTATTGGTGATCCTGCAGGGGAGTGACATGTGCTTCATGCACACCATTGTGGCGATGGCTATCAGGACATGGGTGCATCATGGTGTCTGTCTCTGGTATGCATCACATGCATTTCCTATTTGACTCTGGGCATCCCTTTCATCCGGAAACCTGTACTGACTCAGTGGCAAGAGTTGTGATGTGTGCATGTCCACATGCTACACCGTGTCCTCTGCACTGTCCAACTACTGTGTAGTTGGTGCATGTGTCCACACTGGGGTGTTGCTATCCAACAGACACCAGACAGATGGGTGCAAGGCCATGTGGGATGTGAGTGCCATGGTTGGCATCAGACTGACAATTGGCTTCTCCTGTTCAGTTAGGGCACTTTTAGCAATGTTCAACTAATGATGCCAGGGCTTGCTCTGTAATGTGCTGTGCTCACAGTGGTGTGTGCGTTTGGTGCAGGTGACTGATGTCTGTCTGTTTCCCCATTGTTTGCAGATACATCCACGGCCACGGAAGGGGACAGCTCCACGGACCAGGAGGAGCCGGAGAGCCAGACTGGGTCAGCAGCCGAGGAGTGGTCGGAGGGACCCAGTGGCTCGGAGGGCGAGGGGAGCCACACCGAGGAGTCCTCAGCAGCATCCACCTCAGCTGAGGACCACAGCGGCTCGGAGGATGACTCCCTTATGGAGGCGGGTGTCAGCAGCCACCACACCCCAGCTAGTGTTGCTGTCCCCGCCACCACCAGCACCACCACCGCCCTCCCATCGGCTCCCATTCCCCAGGTCCGTGGAGGCTCCCATGTTCGGGAGCGTGTCTCCTTTGGGCCAGGCACCGCACCCCCTGCCCCTGTGTCCCCTGCTGCCCTGAGTGAGGAGTCTGTGTACCTCCTTCGCCAGCTTCATGTAGGGCAGACAGCCATGCTGAGTGTCCTCCATGCGCACACCGCTCTGTTGACTCAGCTGGTGTCGTTCATGGAGGGCATCTCATCGGGCATGTCTGACCTACAGAGGGGCAATAGGTCCATGGACTCCTCTCTGACGGCAGCAGTGTCCCTCCTCAGACAGTCCCTCACCCCTCCTGCCTCTGCTCCATCCACACTCCCCAGCACCTTACCCGTCCCAAGCACACACACACCGGCACAGGCACACACCAGCACACACACGTCCAGCACACAGACACACACGCCACAAACAAAACGCACACGCACGCACAGTCAGGGGACTGAAACCAGACTCACAGGGGATGGGGCCCTGGAACACACACACGCATCCACGAGCACTGCGCAGTCCTCAGTTGCCTCTCCCTCCAAAGCACCCTCCCTTGCCTCACCTGCAACCCCAAAGACCCAGCGGCTCTTCCTCAGTGACCTCGGCCTCTTCCCCTCCGATCCAGCTGATACAGCATTCAGGGGGAAGAGGAAGCCCACCCACACGGAGCAGAGTGCCCCTCGCCCCCGGACACCCTCCCCCAGGCGCAGACAGACTGAGGCCCCCACCCGCAAGTCCCCCAGAGTCGTAAGAGCAAGACCCCGCCGCCGCCCTGCAGCTCAGGCACCAGGTCTCCTTCCTCCATCCCTCAGGCCCCCACTCCACAGGTGCCCCCACCACACCCTGCCCCAGGTTCCCACACCCACAGATATACCATCCCCAAGAGGATCCGGCCTTCTCCCCCTGCCACTTGCTCTCCTGGCACCACACCCCCCGCTGCGCTTGTCTGTGCCACTGATGTGGTGAGGGTGTCCGCCCCCTCTGTCCAGCCCACCTTGCCTGTTCCCCATTCTCCTCCCCTGGTGGTAGGCACTGCAGTGGAGTCCACTACCACCCTGTCTGACTTGGGCACTGCAGTGGCGGACCTGTCCACTCCATCTGCAGGGTCCACTGCAGTCGTGCCGGCACCCACAACATCTGAGTCATGCCCCCCAGTTGTGCCGGCACACACCATGTCAGACACCTCCACTGCAGTTGTCAGTGGCTCTCCAGCACCCACCACCCCTTCCCTGCTTCCTCCTGGTGAGCCCTGATCCTGTCCCTGCGGTGCCTGGCCTGCCCCCCCGTAGGCCCCTCCGAGGGGATTGTCCCTGGTGTGTAGCAGTGCAGGCATGCGTAGGGTGACATCTGGTACTGGCACCCTGTTTGGACTCATATTATGGACTGGCCATTGGCCTTTGTTATATATTTTCTTTCACTTCTCTCACCCAAATGCTGAATAAAGCAACTTTCTGTTCTCTAGTGCTTTTGCTTCTGATGTACATGTTGTTGATGATGCTAACCATGCCCTTGCTGCAGTGATGGTGATATTTGGTCTCATGATAATGAAGTGTTACTGTGCAGGAACACATGTGGTCCAGGGGGAATGTGTCCTATCCTGTGGTGTATCCATGTCATCCTTAGCAGCATCTGAGGGTGTCATGTGTTCAGTATTTGGCAATGGGATTTCCTACTTACATTAGCAAATTCACATCTGTGGCTTCCACCCCTGCACATCTGTTGTGCCTGCCATTGTTCAATTCGTCTACTTCCCTGACCGTGTGGCCTTCTCCACTGGACATGCAGGTTTGGGCATCAATGGGGAAGGACTCATCTGTGTTGTCAGTGCAACATTGCTATACAAGTGTGTTGGATCTGTGCTGATGATTTCGTTGGCACTCCCATGACCAGGCTGATGTGACGGGAGCCTTCACTTGGTGCTAATTGTTGATTGTGTGACCAAGTGCTCAGCTGACATGATGGGGCCCTACTGAGGCAACATATGGCACAGCTTTCCTCACACAGGAGTGGAGTCCCTTCATGGCAGTGTGTACTCCTGTGACATTGCCTGCGCCCAAGGTGTGTGTTGTATGAGCATGTCTGTGTGTTCACTTCCGTTTTGCTGTGCATGCTGGGATCCCTAGTGTTGTACCTGTTTGTGATGCTTGCTGAGTTGACCTATGTTCCCCCAAAGTCTTCTCCCTGGGTTCTCTGTGATGTGGGTGCATTGCACATTACTGGTCATCAGGGTGTCACCCATAGGTGTGTTTGCTGTCAGGGCTGGGTTTGTGTGCAGACGCAGATGGGTCACAGTCAGGTTTCCCCTTGGCACTTGTTGTTTACACCTGTCATGTGATTTCCAGTTTGTGTTATCTTTCAGTGATTGTGACACGTTGTGTGTGTGACTGCTGGCAATCCTCAGGGTCCGGGCTGCAATGTTGGTTGTTGTCTATGTGTGTTCTTTGTGGGTGACCTTGGCTTCTTCATTGGTGTGTGACTGTGACTGGGATCCCATTGGTTGGTGTGGTATTGCCGTCATGTCCATGTACAGCGTAGTGTGCAGTGTGTCAGACATTCAGGAGTCTTGTTGAGTGGCCATGTGTGATGTGTTTCTGCACCTTGGTTCCCACCCACCGCCCTGGGATTGTCATGGGTGCATGTGCAATGTCACCAGTGCATGTGTGCTTCACTGCTGCACATTGTTGGAGGTCGAGGTGTGTGGTGTTGAGTGTGTGCAGATGAGAGTTGTTGCCCGGCTAGACCCCTGCCTCCATGTTGGCCTTGGCTTACTGGCCGTGCTGATTGATTTGTGCTTGTGTAGGTGTGATGGTAGTTTGTTACTCAGGACACATGACTGTGGTTCACAGTGTGAACGACATTTAGCTTTGTCATCACAGTGGGATTGTAATACAGCCCAGGGTCACCACATTGTGGGGGCCCTGGGGGTAGTGCTGTGGTGTGTCTGTGTCTTGCTGTGTCAGTTGCTGTTCCTACGTGCCTGTGTGACATGTGTTATTTGTGCTCCCTCTCATCTGACAATGCCTGATTGCCCACATAGGGGATTTGGATCCATGAGTTACCTTTGTGTGGCACTGTATGCACATCTGTATAATTTGTATTCAGGCCTCCTCATGTGTTGTGTGGTTGCCTGGGGACACTGGCACCCCCCCCCTCACCTGTTGTGTTTGATGTGCAGTGTGGGTCTGCCTGTTTGTGTTTGTGCATCTGCACCACTGCATTGGCATATCTTAGGTGTGCCAATGTCTGTATGTTGTTTGGTGGGTTTCCCCTGCTGTCCCTGGGACTCCTAGGTCATCGGTCAGCACAATGATCATGGTTTGTGTGTCCCATTGCTGCCATGGTATGGTATCTGTTCACCTCACATCTACAGTCTCCACAGGGTATCTGCATTTGTGTGCCCATTGGTGCAAATATGTGGTCTGCATTCTGATGGTCACTTCTGTCATTGTGTCATTGATGAATGTTGACAGTGTCAGCCCCCATGGGTGTTGTTTGTCTGCACATGGCCAAAGGTATGTCTTATTTGCACTGCAGTATTTGCCTCCCCCAATCTATGTTGCAATGGGACACATGCACTACTTTGCCACTGATGTGTTTTATGTTCTGTGACCAGGAATCATCCATGCAGTTTGGCAGTTGCAGCTTTTTCTTTGTCAACACTTACATTTTGGTCACTGTGATGATGGGGGTTTGGACCCCATTGCCACAATGTTCAAAACTGTGCTTCAGCTATGGACCCCACACTTACCTTTTGGTCACTGTGATGATGGGGGTTTAGACCCCATTGCCACAATGTTCAAAATGTGCTTCAGCTATGGACCCCACACTTACCTTTTGGTCACTGTGATGATGGGGGTTTAGACCCCATTGCCACAATGTTCAAAATGTGCTTCAGCTATGGACCTCACACTTACCTTTTGGTCACTGTGATGATGGGGTTTAGACCCCATTGCCACAATGTTCAGAACTGTGCTTCAGCTATGGACCCCACACTTACCTTTTGGTCACTGTGATGATGGGGGTTTAGACCCCATTGCCACAATGTTCAAAATGTGCTTCAGCTATGGACCTCACACTTACCTTTTGGTCACTGTGATGATGGGGGTTTAGACCCCATTGCCACAATGTTCAAAACTGTGCTTCAGCTATGGACCCCACACTTACCTTTTGGTCACTGTGACGATGGGGGTTTGGACCCCATAGCCACAATGGTCATGGCCTGCTTGCATTGTGTGGGCCACACACATATATGTGTGGCACATGTGTTAGGGGGTCACATTGTATGTTCAAAGTCATGTTCAGTGTTGTAGGCATTTGACACAGTCTACACACGCTTGTCATGGTATTGGGGGGATGTCTTTTTCTTGCATTCCCTAGGTTGTGGTGTGCTGGTTGTGTCATGCATTGTCCATCCTATGAGTGGGGGTGGTGTTGGTGGTAGGCATCCAGCCCCCCATGGGTAGAGGTGGTAGTAGTGACAGGCATCCAGCCCCCCCTGGGTAAGGGTGGTAGTAGTGGTAGGCATCTGGCACCCCCCTGGCTTAGGGTGATAGTAGTGGTGGGCATCTGGCACCCCCATGGCTAAGGGTGGTAGTAGTGGTGGGAATCTGGCACCCCGCTGGCTAAGGGTGGTAGTAGTAGTAGGCATCCAGCCCCCCTGGCTTAGGGTGATAGTAGTGGTAGGCATCCAGCCCCCCCTGGCTTAGGGTGATAGTAGTGGTAGGCATCCAGCCCCCCCTGGGTAAGGGTGGTAGTAGTGGTGGGCATCTGGCACCCCCTGGCTAAGGGTGGTAGTAGTGGTAGGCATCCAGCCCCCTGGCTTAGGGTGATAGTAGTGGTAGGCATCAAGCCCCCTGGCTTAGGGTGATAGTAGTGGTAGGCATCCAGCCCCCCTGGGTAAGGGTGGTAGTAGTGGTGGGCATCTGGCACCCCCTGGCTAAGGGTGGTAGTAGTGGTAGGCATCCAGCCCCCTGGCTTAGGGTGATAGTAGTGGTAGGCATCCAGCCCCCTGGCTTAGGGTGATAGTAGTGGTAGGCATCCAGCCCCCCTGGGTAAGGGTGGTAGTAGTGGTGGGCATCTGGCACCCCCTGGCTAAGGGTGGTAGTAGTGGTAGGCATCCAGCCCCCTGGCGTAGGGTGATAGTAGTGGTAGGCATCCAGCCCCCCTGGGTAAGGGTGGTAGTAGTGGTGGGCATCTGGCACCCCCTGGCTAAGGGTGGTAGTAGTGGTAGGCATCCAGCCCCCTGGCTTAGGGTGATAGTAGTGGTGGGCATCTGGCACCCCCATGGCTAAGGGTGGTAGTAGTGGTGGGCATCTGGCACCCCCTGGCTAAGGTTGGTAGTAGTGGTAGGCATCCAGCCCCCTGGCTTAGGGTGATAGTAGTGGTAGGCATCCAGCCCCCTGGCTTAGGGTGATAGTAGTGGTAGGCATCCCGCCCCCTGGCTTAGGGTGATAGTAGTGGTAGGCATCCAGCCCCCCTGGGTAAGGGTGGTAGTAGTGGTGGGCATCTGGCACCCCCTGGCTAAGGGTGGTAGTAGTGGTAGGCATCCAGCCCCCTGGCTTAGGGTGATAGTAGTGGTAGGCATCCAGCCCCCTGGCTTAGGGTGATAGTAGTGGTAGGCATCCAGCCCCCTGGGTAAGGGTGGTAGTAGTGGTGGGCATCTGGCACCCCCTGGCTAAGGGTGGTAGTAGTGGTAGGCATCCAGCCCCCTGGCTTAGGGTGATAGTAGTGGTAGGCATCCAGCCCCCCTGGGTAAGGGTGGTAGTAGTGGTGGGCATCTGGCACTCCCCTGGCTAAGGGTGGTAGTAGTGGTAGGCATCCAGCCCCCCTGGGTAGGGATGGTAGTGGTGGTGCGCATCCAGGCCCCTGTGTGCATATGTGGCATTGGTGATGGGCATCCCGCCCCTATGGTGCTGCTGTTGCTGGTGTAAGTAAATTCTGCATCCCTCTGTGTGTGTGTGATGTGTCATGTACGTGTTGTATGTTTTTGTGGTTGGTGTCTGACTTACCTTCTGCGCCGTACGCGTCCGTGCCTGTTCCGGTGGTAAATGTAGAATATTGGTAGGATCGGGACGAAGCGATTCATGGTTGGTTCGTGTGGTTCGTCTTTCTCGTTGCTTTGCGTCATCCTCGTCGCTGGCGTGTTCGCCTCGTAGCCGTGGATCGTGTTGTGGCGCGAATCGGAGCTTATGTGCGCCTCTCCCGGAAGCTTTGACGTGCCGGACGTAGCGACGGGTTCGGCGCGTACGGAAAGCGCATCGTACTTGTTCGGCCGGACGGGGCTGCATTTTCCCTTCCGTGCGACTCGATTCTGCGTTTCTGGATTTGCCTCGGTCGGAGAACAGGACCTGGATTGGGTGAGTACGACTCGGCCGGATTCTATGCTGTTGTGCGCATCGTACTTACTCGTTCGGGATGATGTACGGATCGGTCGGGAAACAGGCATTCGCATGGCTTTTTTCCCGACCGAATGGTATTGGGTGCGCCTCCGACCGAGATCGGAATCGGCCCCTAAATGTTTGCATTACGATAATACTGCATTCAAGGATATCCTTGTAGCTGGAGTATCTCTAATGACTTATCTTTTTATGTTTTACATGATCGTTCCCCAAATAATTCCAGAAAATGTCTTACCTGGTGAAATATGAGACCTAATTTGATTTTAGGTAATTGTAAATGATTTTAAATGTCTGATATTTAAGAATTTTTATGTATACATATTTATTTGCCATTTGTGGCCAAATGGCCGAAAAAAGTATTGTTTGTCTTTGACTATAGCTATTTATTCCTCTACAGAAGTTTTGGAAGCCTAGCAAACCTTTTCAGTAAGGACTGAGTCGTTGTCGCTACCTCATTTTTATTGGAGTTTCTAATTGCAGGAGAATAACATTTGTGTTAGGGCTAACCATTTTAGCCGCCACCCTATTGTAGGTCACACCACTTGTTCTTCAACACAACTCCCAGTCCCTTTTAGCCTCGTGCTTGAACTGTGTCCCAATCACTTTGTTCAAGAACACCACACCTTGCACTTTAGTTTATTCACCTGCTAATTCAGCTCATCTTTCGCGGGCTGATCATGGTGGTTTTGAAATCTAAATGTAGGGACTAAAAAAGCTATTTTATATTTTGCGCAGTTTTATCACTTTTACGTAGAATGTTGTTTTTATATTGTGATGGTTTTAAATAACTTAAAACAATAGAATGTATCTATCTATCTATCTATTACACTTTGGCAAGTATACATTTCTCTGTACTTACTGCTCTTTGTGCCTGACAGCCTGCCTCTAATACACGTCTGGGCTGGGTGACAGCTACACTTTGTGCATTCCCTCTAGACAGCCACAAACACAGGAAGGGCTGGGTTTGACGGAAGAACCCATCTGCATTCATCTGCATTCTGATAGCCTTCCAGGGCAGGAAGGGGGACAGGTGGCTCACACTTACATCTAAATAGGCTGTGTCCTGTCCTCACACAAAACACTGATTTATCCCCCAGGGTTATCCTGGAAGATAGGACTGGGTTGAAAGGGATCCTTGTGCACTTCAGAGAGTTCTTTTGAAGTCACCCTCTGCATCAAAGTCACTTTTGAGTTTAAGTACTGGATCCCTGACCCCATAAAATCAGACACTTCTGGATCTTGAGCTGAACCTCTGTCAGAAGGACTGCTGTGCTGCTTAAAGGACTCAACTTGACTGCTTTTCTGGAACGACTGCTTTTCTGCTTTTTGCCCGGCTGCCTGTTGCTCCCTGACTATGATGGAAGGACTCTGCCTTTCCTCCAAGTGATCGCCGAGGGCTTGCTAGCTTGCCTCCTGTTCTTCTGAAGTTTCAGGGTCACAAAGACTTCCTACAGTTCTACTGGTGCTGCTAGACACTGACTTCTGTGAGAGACCTACCCTTGTCTAAGGTGACCCCGCCAAGCTCTGAGCCTCAGAATTGGGTTCTGCAGCTATTTTCATCAACAATTGAAGCACTGCATCAACTGCGTGTAAATTTCTGCTGCATCGCCCTTCAACGGCGAAGCAGCGGCTGCCCGACGACATCAGTTCCACAGCCTGCACGGCTTGATGGAGATGCTTTGCGTGGATTGACAACAACGCATTACCTTCACTTGAGCGAGGCTTGACGACGACACATCAACCCAACTGCATGGAAAAGATTGACGCATCGAGCCCTCAGCGTCTATTCTTTGCTCCATCCAAGGTAACTTTTTCAACGAGCCCTGCGTGGGTCCTGTAGCCGGACAGCCCTCCATCGATTCGGCCTGAACTTTGGACTTGCACCGTTCCGTCGCTACCTCAACTAACCTTTTGACCACTAGTTACACCTAAGCATTAGTTTTGGTTTCATCTTTGAAAAATCATATCTCGACTTCTACTGGTTGGAATTTTGTCGTTTTGGTCTCATTTTGCTCAGATAAATATTCTCTATGTTACTAAACCTGTGTGGAGTCTTTTTGAGGTGTATTCATTGTGTTACTGTGCATGTGTGTTGCACAAATACTTTACACATTGCCTTTGTAGCTAAGCCTGACTGGTCTGTGCCAAGCTACCAGAGTGTGAGCACAGGTTATCTTATTGTATATCTAGCTTACCCTGACTAGAGTGGCAGTTCCTGCCTGGCCTGGGTGCTTACCTCAGCCAACAAGGAATACCATTTCTAACAGTGCTTTATTATCTAATATGCACCTCACTAATGCAGGGTAGCAATTAACAGTCATGCAGTTTGTCAGTGCAAAACCCTCCACCAAACATTACTAAGTGGGACAGGGTCACCTAAGAATGGGTTACAATTAGGCACTAAGGGCCAGATGTACGACGCACACGCTAAAAAGCATGGGCCCATGTACAAACAGTATTTTGCGAGTCGCAAATAAATTGCAACTCGCAAAATATTGTTTTGCGACTCGCTATTAGGAAGGGGCATTCCCTTCCTAATAGCGACCACAAAGCAATGTACCAATGTTTTGCGCCCGCAATTGCGGACGCAAAACACTCGCAAATTACCACCTACTTCAAGTAGGTGGTAATGCATTCGCAAATGGGAAGGGGTCCCAGGGGACCCCTTCCCCTTTGCAAATGCATGCAATATTATTTTTTAAGGGCAGGCAGTGGTCCCAGGGACCACTGCCTGCCCTTCAAAAATGAAACAAAAACGTTTCATTTTTTTTTTAAATGGGATGCATTTAAATAAAAAAAACTGCTTTATTTAAAAGCAGTCCCAGACATGTTGGTCTGCTGAGCCCAGCAGGCCACCATCCCTGGGAGGGCCTGTCATTCCCAATGGGCTCGCAATTTGCGAGAGGCTCATTAATATTCATGAGCCCCGCAATTTGTGACCCCATTGGGAATCGCAAACAGTGTTAAACACACTGCTGTACATGCCAAATAGCGCCTCGCAAATTGCGAGTCGCAAATGCGACGCAATTTGCGAGGCACTATTTGGCAGGTCGTACATCTGGCCCTAAGCATCCTCCCTTGCAGGAACCTCAATGCAACTGCAAACATGCAGTAGATTAGCATACCACTATACACATTAACCGCACTGGCTACTGCATAAGGTGTGTGCTTTAGTGCACTACAAATCACCAGGGTACTATAGAAATGTAATCCCTGAGAGAAGACCAAATTGGAAACTGCAAGAGTTACTTGGCTCCCTGCCAATAGATGCATTTGGCAAGCCAACTTAGGCCCTCATTATAAATGGATCCTTCAATTCGTGTCCTACCTTCGCACTGTTACTGGCCAGAATGGTGTCACCTGCATCAGAGGCAACAACCCTAAGTGTGCACTGAGGAATGGGGAGTCATGGAGGGAAATGGATTTAATGCTTCCGCTTGCCTGGTTACTCTTCCTTCCTGGATGAATTTTCACTCAGGGCATCAAAATGCATTAATCTTCCACAGTGCACAGGGAAAGTGAGAGGGCCTGCAGCATTTAGAAGTTTCTCATACTGTTGATGGGCTCTGTAACTCCTGCTTTGCCTCATGTTAACTTGCTTTACGGCCTTGTTAATAGTGTGCGAGTCACATATTTGAACCCCAAGGGATGACGCTGAGGTATGTTTTTTTTTTTTTAAAGCAGATGACATTTTTATTACTATTCCTCAAATTTCTATTCTATTCATCCTAGAAAAAACTACAAAACATATGTGTGGAAATGTAGCCTTAGGGAAATGGGAACTAGGTTTGTGACTGTTTGAACACCTACATTTTATTATATAAAATGGGAATTCTGGTTGCAAATCATTGAAAAGTAACCAACCCCCAAACTGGGGTGGTAACTCATAAAAGGGAATTCTTGAAAAAGTTCCTGGAGAACTAGGCAGTAGCACATTTTCTCCAATGCAACACTGTAAGAATACCATTGCTTTTTTCACCATTACAATGACAGGGTGTATGCGAAACATAATATGCAGACCACCATTCACTATGTGTAGTTTACACCCAGGAAAGTAAATAAATACAGCAGACTGTACAATTAAATCAAGCATTGTTAATGTTCATGGGGCCATTCCCAACGGTGAGCAAAAACAGTTGTTGGATGAGAAACTATCAGCCTGATTCACAAAGGTAGACTTACAGTTTTGTGTAAGGTTATTCTTTTTCTGGTATTCACAAACAACAAGTTAATAGTAAGTTTACAACTGTGGACACTCCGCAGTCGGGGCGGAGAACTCTGCACATAAAAAGATAAGACAGGCTTGTCCTATCTCTTAAGAAGGGAGAGGACTATACTTGCTATAGTTAGTGACAACAGATTGCAATTATAAACTGACTCAAACGTTTATGGAAAAGACCTCAGGACTTGGCTAACCTAAGTGACACCCTTTCTGGCCCACAATAATCAACAGAGTTTCGCAAGGACAATGCATACACGTTAAATGAAATGTAGAAAGTGCTAACCATCCCAAGTAACACTGAACACCACACTGTTATAATAGTAAGTGTAAATGTAGAAAAAATATTCAACTATGTATCCTGGGACTATCTGTGGAAAACTGTTCTTCCAGCATGAGATTTAATGACAATTTCATAAAAACTCTCCTCCGGTTATATGAGGGGAAGTGACTAAAGCAATTAATAACTGGCCGATTTCAGATATACTCAAAAAGGTGTGGTACATGCTGAGGGCATCCGCTTTCTCTACATCGAAGCATTTGCACAATAGATCAGGGATAGATAAGACGCCCAGAGATTTAGTTATCGGGCATTTTTGAAACAGGTTGATCTGTATGCCAATGATGTGCTGTTATTGTTTTCCTCCATATGCCCTCATTACAGGGATACAGTTCTGAGGAATTCAAACTTGCCTGGTGTGCCTGCACCCAGAATTTTAGGGTACTCAACCTTCTGATTCAGCAACTCAGGGCTATGGACACCAGACCCAGAGGTGAGTGCAGTGCCGCAGCTGCTGTGCCCTGCCTCTGCCCAGTGGCGTAACACAGGCCTCCACAGCCCCCGCGGTGTGGGGGGGGCACCCAAGCCCAGAGGGCCCCCCTCAGCACAGTGCTCTGGTCGGAGATCACCTGATTGAGTCCGGAGGGGGGCCCTCCACGTGCCTTGCAGGGGGGTCCCCTCAAGCTTCGTTACGCCGGTGCCTCTGCCTAGGCTGCTCCTTCAAAATAGAGGGACAAGCATATGCTCCCCTCCCCTCTCAGCTCACCTCCCTACCCACCCTTGCCCTCTGTCCCTCACACCCACATCACGGGCCACAACAAATTTAATTCACCTGCTGTTGGGGCATCTCCTATGTGTATGTCATAGCACAGATTCTTCATTAATATCCACCTCATTGTGATTGCCTATTTTTCAAAGGAGTATTATAGATAGCAAAGTGATATAGCTGCAGGATTCAAAATAACTGAATAATCTTGGGGAGACAGTAGTTAAATATGCTTGGAATGCAATTAATTCGTGCCATGTTGCATTTGATTTTTTTGATAAACAAATCTTCTACTCAATATTCACTGTAATTTGTTGCTTCCATTAACAACGATTTTGCAGGCCCATTGTACAGTGGCAGTGGCGGCTCGCAGAGGAGTGCTGCGGGCGGTGGGGCGGGGGACGGGCAGGGTGGGGGGTAGTGGACTCCAACATATAGCGAAATGGAGTAAAGTAAGTAAATAAATAAATAAAACAATTTACCTTGCGCGAGCTGCATCGCCAACTCGGCGATGCAGCCCGTGCAAGGTAAATTGTTTTATTTATTTATTTACTTACTTTACTCCGTTTCGCCGTGTCAGAATCCACTACCCCCCACCCTGCCCCTCCCCCGCCCCGCCCTACCGCCCCACAGCACTCCCTCTGCGAGCTGCCACTGTACAGTGGTCCTTTTACACTCGCGTGTTAATAAGATGCATCTAGTTCCAAAACAGATCAACGTTACTTGAGAGCTCAAGTTACCTCAAAGGGTCCAATAGTTAATCAAACACCTATATGTTTTCAAAAATATATATATGGACGTGCTAATCATTTGAGATCAAATCCATGGGCGTAACAGAAGGCCTCGTAGCCCTCGCGGTTTTGGGGGTGGGGCGCAGGCTTCGCCATCCTTGGGGTCTCTCGGTCTCCTCTCCATATGCATTGGTACAGAAATAACAGCTTGTGGAAGCCTCTTTACAATACTCAGAGGTAAAACAAAACAATTGCAAGGTTATGTCTTTAATGTAGCTGACTTTGCAGCTGAACTTAGTGACAGAAGCCCCTTTACTGCTGGTTATAGCCTCTGAGGGAAACTCAAGGGTCTGTTGTTAGGTGAGGTGGAATGCAGTAGCAACCCTGCACTGAGAAGGGCACTCTGTGCAGTGCTTAATAGTTTCACTTTCTGTTCTCTTTAATTGGGGACTGCAGGAGAATGGGGGTCAGAGGCCCACGGATGGTCTATGTGTGGCCTTCTCATGCATGACCTGGGGACAGTGGCTAGCAGATCCTCACTGACCATCTCCGGTCCTGCAAGGTTCCCAAGAGCTGTGGACCCTGGCTTTCCTGCAAATTGTAAGGTTTATTCCCCTCTCGTTTAAAACGAGCTGTAATATCTGGTTGTTAGAAATGGGGTTTCTGGTTGGCTAGGGTATGCACCTAAGCCAGGCATAACCCACCACTCTAGTCAGGGCAAGTAAGTTACACACCAAAGATAACCTGTGCTCACCCTCTGGTAGCATTGAGCTGAGCAGTCATGCTTACCTTCAGAGGCAATGTGTAAAGCGTTTGCTCCACACACTCACACAGAAACACAATGAACACACCAAAAAAAGAGATTCCACACAGGATAAAATAAAAATATATATGGTACATTATACATAACACAAAACCAAAACAACATGAATCTTAAGTACTGTGCATATCATGCAATTACTGAAATAGTACTCGTTATCCTATCAAAGCAAAAATCAAAACCACATACATTATAATATCAGGGCATGAAATGCAGCAGTTTGGTTAGAGCAAGAAACCACATGAATCACCATATAGTACCAGAAAACCATAAATACTTTTCAGGAAATGCAGCTTTGTTTTGGGGCCACTACATAAAAACCAAGTGCAAGCACAGAACATAAGACCCGGCACCTCTGCGCTTCATCCAGTATGATTACAGTATATTTTGGGGGCTTCACCAAAACAAGAGTATTTATACATGCAATGTAGGGCTCAGGGACACCTGGGCACATACTATGTGTTATACGGTAATTTTAGAGGCAGTAAAGATAACCCGTACCTATTTGGGGACCTCCGGAGAGGACTTACCATGTCAGCACAGTCAAGCAAATGCCCAGGTATGCTAAAGAAAAGATTGGGAGCATTAGAGGGAACACCCACTCCTCAGGGGCTATGCGCTGCTTCTTCCACGGCGCCTCATAGCAGTGGGTCTTCACACAAGGGCCGTTCCTGAGACAAATAACCAAGAAAAAGAATGGCAAGGGATTCAGGACATGCCCTTCCGGCACAAGTGCGGGTAGTCACACAACTGTTTTCCCGGTGCCGCACCGGCCTTAGGGGTATAGTTCCTGGATCAGGTGTGCTGAGTCTGGGAAGGGGTGATGCTGTGGTGGTCTCCCATCTCTGAGGGGGAGGTGGGACCCAGCTTTGCCTGGCAACTTAGCTGTTGGGAGGTGTGGGGACACTTCAGCTTGCGTCATCCTGGTGTGGGATGGCAGCAGGCCCCTGACTTCTCCTTTCACACCAGGGTGCTGAATCTGGCTTGCAGCAGCGTCCGACTTTGGCCTACACTGCCGCCGAAAGCACAGCATGAGTCAGGCGTCCTGGGGCACCACTCCTGTCAGAGCAAGAGCGGCTCCTCCACCCCCAAGCAGAGTGCTAGTCTTGAGAGTCAGTAAGTGGCCAACACAGCATGCTAAGCTTTTACGCACAGTGAACAAAGTGCTTGAAATGCACCGCAATGCTTAAAGTTCCCCGCACACACTGGGGAACAGGCATTTAAATTAAGCTGGAAAAAATGCTCAACATGCACTGTTTTGCAGAACACAGGGCAAGCCAGCATGCCCTTGGAGAACACTCTTGTTGGGGCACATGTAGGGGGCAGGCAGACAGCAGCCAGCACACAGAGTCACTTTGCAGAGTGGCAGTCCCTTCAGTAATACAGCAGGTTGGCAAAACAAAGCAAGTAGTTCAAATGGCGGTTCCTCCTGGCAATTCAGCTGTCCCTTGGCAATGTGTAGTATGTAGAGCCAGCAGCTTCTGGTTACAAGTCCACACAGTGTCTAAAATCATGTGGGCAGAGCCCTTGTACTCATACTTAAAAATGTCTTTGTTCAAGGGGTGACTTCAAAAGAAACCTTAGAAGTGCAAAACACTCCCGTTCAACTCAGCCCTGGCTCCAGACATTAGTGGGGGGTGAATCAGCCCTTTGTGTGAGGACAGGACACAGCCTATACAATTGTAAAGTGTGAACCCCACAACCCAAGAAGACCATTTGTATGCAGATGAATTCAGATGTAACCGTGTCACACCCAATTCTTCCTATGTGATGGCTGTCTGGAAAGTGTGCACAGTTAAGCTGTCACCCAGGCCTAGACGTAGATTGGAGTCAGGTTGCAAAGCACAAAGAGTTATAAGCACAGAGAAATGCCCACTTTCTAAAAGTGGCATTTCTAAAATAGTAATATAAAATCCAACCACACCAGTAAGCAGGATTAATCACTACCATTGTAAACATACCAAACATGGCAACGCTACTCCTTTCAGATCAAGAATTACCACTTAAATATATATAAAGAAATTCCCAATACTAGCCTATGAGAGAGGTAGGCTTCACAGCAGTGAGAAACAAAACAGGCTGTTTGTCACTACCAGGACATGCCACACAATAAAGGTGCATGTCCTACCTTTATCTTACACAGCACCCTGCCCATAGGGCTACCTAGGCCCTACCTTGGGGGTGACCTAAGTGTAATAAAAGGGGAGTTTAAGGCTTGGCAATTAGTTTTAAATGTCAATTAAAAGCGGCTATAAACTATGCACTCAGGCCCTGCAGGCCTGAGACAGGTTTGACAGGCTATGTCTGTGGGTGGCACAAACAGTGCTGCAGGCCCTCTAGTAGTGTTTAATTTACAGGCCCTGGGTATATGGGGTTCCACTTTACAGGGGACTTACAACTAAATCAAATAGGCCAAATAGGTGTAAACCAATTATACCATATTTTAGGGGAGAGAGCACATGCACTTTAGCACTGATTAGCAGTGGTAAAGTGCCCAGAGTCCTAAAGCCAACAAAAAGAACGTCAGAAAAATAGGTGGAGAAAGGCAAAAAGTTTGGGCATAACCCTGCAAAATGGGCGAGGTTCAACACTTTTCAAAGCACATTATTCGTACTTAGCGTGAATCATACTGTGGATGTGACTTGAATGAATCATTGGTACAATAAAAGTAAATGACCATTATAAAGAATCTTTCATACCCTATCAATAGAGAAGACAACTATATCGTACTGCCAGTCATGGCCGGCAACATTAAAATATGGTGGGGGGTGATGCATAAAAAACTCACCATATATGTTGAACTTGCTGGCCTCCGTCCCATCCTGTGTGTCTCTCCTCAGCTGGATCCTGGTGTGCACGAGCAAGAAAGGGAAGGACTTCCTTCCTGCTCATGGAACGTGAATCCAACCAACCCTGGTGCTGCTCTCATGCTGTTTTCAAAGAAAGAGCAGCTCCAGGATTGGTTGTAGCAGACTAATCCAGCGCTCATTTTGAGGCTAGGGGCCTGTGTCAACAATCCCCAGGCTGGTTCACAGCCATTGGATTGCTGGGTCTACAGTGCACATGTCGGATAGGACAGCTGTAGACAGCCGGCCAATTCGACATGCGCACTGTAGGCCAGTGCAGTCATTCTGCATTTGCAGGATTCAGCCCTGTACACAGCACGAGTGGTGTCAAAATAAAATGACATTGGCATTGCCATTTTATTTATTTGTGTTTGCCTGCTGCACTTGCAGCAGGCGAGGCAACACTCCTCTGCGCTTTAGGAGGAGCTTCACCTGTGTACTGCTCTGTGATTAACTGTATAATGTCACAACTTAATTATTCTATTTGAGGAGTAATGTCTTGCCAAGATTTGTGATATGCACACATACATGTCTGTTAAATTAACTAATCTTATTGTAGATCTTCAGCTGGACAGATATTTTATGTTAACAAATATAACTGTGCATTTTGGGACTTGGAATTTTGTTTTCAAAGTATGGGATTAGAAAATTCTGTTTATCCTTGCTTACACAGTGCTTTTGTATAGATGATGGGTGCCCTGCAACCGGCTCCTGGCTACAGAAGTCACACAGGACATGGTGCCATGTTTGGAAGTATTATTTGAAAAACAGACTTCTTCAGAGAGTTTGTTAAAATCACAATTATGCAACGAATAATGTGCACGTTAATTTGCAGTATTTTGATTTTAGAGCAAGAGCGAACTAGTGCTACAGAATTATTTCTTGCCAAGCCAAGTGGCTTGTTTGATAAGCATTGTTTCATACCTTTTTTGGTGGGAGATTAGAGGTAGACTTGGAAAGATAAAAGCAAGAATTAGGCCAGCTGGAAGGGGCCTGTCACATATTATATTGGTGGCTTGCAAATTTACTTTTTCACAGCACAAAGGAAAGACTTCTCCTCTGCCATCTTTGCTATGCTTACAACCAAGTCTGTATGAATGTATGCATGTATTTATGTATATAAAGGTAATTCTATAGTACTAACCTACTGTAAAGCAACACAGCACTAACCAGTGGACATTTGTCATCCATATGATTCAGATTGCAGGCTAAGAATTGTAAAAAAAAAAAACAAGAGTGGAAGGCACACCTCACTTAGGAACACTATACCATAATGAGTTACCAGTCCACAAACAAGCTACCTCTCCTAACACTTGTTGACTTTATGCTTGTCTTTCACCTTGTACTGTGCTCAGCTGTCTTTTGGCTAGCTTCACGCTATATAATTACCACATATATACATACATAACATGCATGTGTACAAACATACATGGTGTTGGCTTGGAAGAGGGAAAATGTGTAGTTCCTTCACATTAGGAAGCTTTGATTAAACTTCTTCCGGTCTTCGATGAGACATGCAGAAGTATGTAGAATGCCTTTCAGAAGCCCAGCATGGTACCAGGTAAACAGATAAGCAGTGTGTTGCCTCTATCGCAATGAGATAGGAGTAAGGCAATGAATGGTGTTCCATAGGTGGCTTTAGACAACAAAAGTTTCACTTCTTTCAGGAGGGAAAGCTGATGTCATGCTTTCTTGGTTTTCATAGTCATGTGTTCTTTGGAGAGGTCTTCTGTGAGGGTGGATG
The DNA here is from genome assembly GCA_963921515.1 of Calotriton arnoldi. Taxonomy (NCBI): domain Eukaryota; kingdom Metazoa; phylum Chordata; class Amphibia; order Caudata; family Salamandridae; genus Calotriton; species Calotriton arnoldi. Next base: position 210,653 of record CAWUFW010014869.1, read on the forward strand.
CAAGTGATTTTACATTGGCTATCAGCTGGCACAGCTAGGTGATGGGGTTATAGTTGGCAGGATCATCTTTGTCCTGGTTAGATTTTTTGGTCTGAGGATTTGTCCTAAAGGAGATGTTCATGACATGGATGAAGGTTCTGAAGGCATCCTGTTCACAATGTCGATGTTATGAGTAATGGTTTTGAGGATGCTGAGGATGTTAGTGAGTTTAGACTGTAAGAGGAGAATGAAAGCTTTGCAGATTGTGGCGTATCAGGTGGGGGATTGGAAGCAAGCTGGATGCCTGGTTGGGATTGTCTATGTGGATTCTGATTCTGTTTATCTTCTCAGTGAAGAAGTGATTAATGGCATTGAACTTTCTAACTGACGGATTTATGGGCCCAGTATGGCACTGTCACAGTGCTCGATTGCTTTGAAGAGTAATGTATTTCTCTTGGTTGCTTTGGTTTCATTGATGGGAGAGCTGTAAACACAGTGGAGTCTAACTGGCACATGCATCAAGGTAGGCTTTTGCGATTCCTTCATTGCGATTATTAAGGAATCGCAATTAAGGAATCGCAAAAGCTTATGCATGTAGGAATCGCTATAAAAATAGCTGATTCCTAAACATTCCTTAATTGCGACTCGCAAATTGCGAGTCGCAATTAAGGAATGCCGTCCCATTCATTCCTATGGGCCTACAGGCTCATAGGAATGAATTGGAGATTGCATGAGCAATTTGCGAGTACCAGTAGGTACTCGCAAATTGCTCATGCAATTTCAAGGGTGCAACGGTGTCAAAATGACACCCTGTTGCACCCCTGAAATTGTGATGTGCACCCATGTTGCGCACACACATGCCCCAAGGGCATGTGTGTGTGTGTAACCTAAAACTTTAAAAATGCATTTTAGTGCATTTTTCAAAGTTTTTGCAAATTACAGACAAGTTTGATTTGTCTGTAATTTGCCGTCCCAAATAGCGAAATCGCTATTTGAAAGTGCTTCTAGCATTGCATTTAAGGAATCGCAAATTGCGATTCCTTAATGCAATCGCAATTTAGGTATTCGCAAATAATTGCGAATTCTTAAATTGCGCATAGGAACTACTTTCATGCATCTCCAAAGGCCAATTTGCGATCGCAAACGGCCGATTTTTGCGAATCGCACCGTTTGCGATCGCAAAAACCTTTGATGCATGTGCCCCTAAGAGTACTGTAAAGTAACAGGAGCATTGTCCTGTCTCCCTTTTTTGTTGGCATGTGGTGAACTTGTTCTTTGAGACTTTCACCACCATAGTGCTGAAGGTTTGTTTTTGAAGGATCACATTTTTATTTGTGAGTTAAAGCCTATGGGGCACATGCATCAAAGGTTTTTGCGATCGCAAACGGTGCGATTCGCAAAAATCGGCCGTTTGCGATCGCAAATTGGCCTTTGGAGATGCATGAAAGTGTTTCCTATGCGCAATTTAAGAATTCGCAATTATTTGCGAATACCTAAATTGCGATTGCATTTAAGGAATCGCAATTTGCGATTCCTTAAATGCAATGCTAGAAGCACTTTCAAATAGCGATTTCGCTATTTGGGACGGCAAATTACAGACAAATCAAACTTGTCTGTAATTTGCAAAACTTTGAAAAATGCACTAAAATGCATTTTTAAAGTTTTAGGTTACACACACACACATGCCCTTGGGGCATGTGTGTGCGCAACATGGGTGCACATCACATTTCAGGGTGCAACAGGGTGTCATTTTGACACCGTTGCACCTTGAAATTGCATGAGCAATTTGCGAGTACCTACTGGTACTCGCAAATTGCTCATGCAATCTCCAATTCATTCCTATGAGCCTGTAGGCCCATAGGAATGAATGGGACGGCATTCCTTAATTGCGACTCGCAATTTGCGAGTCGCAATTAAGGAATGTTTAGGAATCGCTATTTTTATAGCGATTCCTACATGCATAGGCTTTTGCGATTCCTTAATTGCGATTCCTTAATAATCGCAATGAAGGAATCGCAAAAGCCTACCTTGATGCATGTGCCAGTTTGTGATTTTTTTTATGGTGCTGTGTTATAGATCAAAGAGTCTGTTGACATCTAGTGGAACTTGGACAGCTTGACGAATGTAGAATGGTGCAGTGTTATAGTCAGTCCAGTCAAGGGGTGTTTAAAAACCTGGTTTAATGTGCAGTACTTGGTATTGGTATGGGTGTTGTTTCGGATATATGCTACTTGATCTTCAGGGTTTTAATAAATTTGTAGAAGACATTTTTCATTTTCTTGGTACTTGAGTCTTTTGCATTCTTTGATGAAGAGACGGACAAATGGTAAGTGAGGAATTCAAATCATTTGTGTGTTTCTGATTTGCTAATATTACAGGGCAAGGTGGACTTGAGAATGATGACAACATTCTTCCTTTCCTTATGTGTGTGATCAGTGCATTGGATGCTGTGGCCTATTTGGATGAGGATGTCTAAGACGTGTGTGAATTTGGTGTGCAAGCCACGTTTTTGTGATAATAGCGCATTAAAGCTGTACTTTATGATGTTTTTGGTGTCAGTGGGGTGGAAAACTGCCAATGTGCTTTGATGAGCATGGGAAGGTGTGAATGTTGTTCTGGTTGGGTTTGTATGTTGGTTAAAGGGATGTGAATATGATTCTGAAAGTTTGCCATGAGAGTGTTAATTGAGTGAACTCATGGTCTGGGTCTGAGTGTGGGGATGAGTGTATTTTTTTAGGCACATTGTGAGGGTACTTGAGAGAAGTTGGTTGTTGGTTTGTAGCTCAAGCAACAGCCACAATCCCTGTCAGGGTAAACAACAAGTCACTAAATTAACCTGTGCTTAATCCTCTAGTAGCTTAGCAGAAAGGCAGTCTGGCTTAAGTTAGAGGAAATATGTAAACTATTTATCAGGCCTGGTCGTAGTTCGCGGAGTTTTGCTAAGCGTAACTCCGCGAAGTTACAAAAAAACGCTGCGAAGTTCCGCGAGTGGCGGAATGCAGTGCGAACTGCAGTTTATGCTGGTATTCCTGCCGCTCGGGTAGCTCGTGCTCGCGAACTTACTGTTCGCGATCGCGAACTTACCGTTCGCGATCGCGTGCAGGGAAAAAACTCCTCTGCACATCGCAAAGCGGAGTTTTCTGCACTCCGCGAGCTCCGCGGAGGGCGGAGTGCAGAAAACTCCGCGAACGGAGCGAAGTTCACCGCCCAGGCCTACTATTTATGCAGCACACTAACACTAATAAAGTGAAAACACAACACAAGAAAAATCCCGCACCAATTTAGGAAAATAGAATACATTTTAATAAATTATTTACACCAAAACAACAAAAAAATCCAATCAGTATACATGAAGTTATGAATTTTTAAAATTTAAGGTGAAAACTAGGCCTAAAAGATCAAAGCGCAAATTGCGGGCAACTAGTCGCGCAAGATCGGATCTAAGTAAAAAAAAAACATGGCCGGCCTTGATGTAGCGTAGGTCGGATACATGAAGTGATTTGGACCCAGTCGTGCTTACCCTTGGACTTAGAAGACATTTTAGCAAAAATAGGCAGAGAAGGTAAAGTTTAGTGGAGAAAGGCTGAAGGCAATTTCCGAGGAGGAGGCAGCATCATTGGGGAGCCACTAGATGAAGTTGCGGTGAAGATTTCCATGTTCGGACTTAGGGCCATATGTAGGTGGGCTAATACTGGTCGGTAACGGCCGAAAATCGGTAAATTTCCCGTTACCGACCGGTATTTAGCCCTTTGCGATGTAGGAGGCCGGATTTAAGGAGTCGGTAATTTACCGATTCGTTATTTTAAGGAATCGGTAAATTACCGATTCCTTAAATCCTATGTAGGGAGCACTCAAGTGAGTGCATTTTTGGTTTAAGGATTCGTTATTTACCACCAACTACAAGTTGGTGGTAAATACCGAATACCTTTAAAAAGCAATTTTGTGCTTTTTAAAAGTGCCATGTGGCAGACATACATGCCCTTAGGGCATGTATGTGCGCCACATGTGCACACATGCACGATTCAGGGGTGCAACAGGGTGTCAATTTATACCCTGCCACCCTTGAATATGCTCCCCTATTACCGATTCGGTATTTACCGAATCGGTATTAGTGAATGGCTTCCCATTCATTCCTATGGGCCTCCAGGCCCATAGGAATGAATGGGAAGGTATTCCTTATTACTGATTCGGTAAATACCGAATAGGTAATAACGAATATTACCGAATCGGTAAAATTTACCGAATGTTTACCTACATTCTATTTACCGATTCTTAAATACCGAATCGGTAAAATTCGGTATTTAGGAATCGGTAAATAGAAATTACCTACATATGGCCCTTAGTCTCTTTTTTGGTAGTTGAAAAACTCCAGGGACGAAGCTGCAAGCTGTAGCCTAGAGGGCTACACAAAGCCAGATACTCCTTCTGCGAAGGACAGCTGACCCAGATTTACTGGTGTGTAGAAGAACATAACGGGAGCTGCTGCGAAGTCAGGCTGACCGGCAATGCACCTTGGACAGATCATTGAGAAGGTAGGTTCCTGTCTCCTCTCGATTCTCAGAGAACATTTTAGCCCCAAATTATCCAAGTGCCAAGTTTCAGATTTTAGCTCTCTGGGCACCTTTGACACCAATTCCAAGGGGCCAGGACTGGAGAAGCACCACTTGGAGGGTCAGGAGTCGCTCAGTCTGGGTCCAGGTGCAGGTTCAAGATGGTTAGTCTTTTCTGTCCATGAGGCGCTGATCAGTAGGCAAGCTAACTAGCCATTGGAGTAACTATGGTAGTCCTGGGTTTCAGGGGTGGAAAAGGGCTCAAGCAATGGGGCAGGCCTCAAAGGGTTTAAGGCAGGCTCCAGACAGCAAAGCAGTTGTCGTTCATGCCCCTTTTTAGGGGGATTTCCCTAAAACCTTTTGCTTTTTGTCCTACTGGACTTTTTGCTGACTCTCTTTTCATGACCTTAGGAGTCTGAGCACTTTCCTCCTGTACTGCAGTGGGAAATTGTGTGCGCCCTTCCTACACATGCTAGGAAGGGGTGCTTATTTGATTGGTTTAGGTGTCGTACCTGTGAGTGCCCTGTAAAAAGGTAAACCATATACCCAGGGAGGGAACCTCACTGACTAGTAGTGGGACACAGCACTGATTGTGCCACCCACAGGAATAGCCTGTCAAACATGTATCATACCCAGGTTGGCCTTTCTCATTCATTAGCCAGCCCTGAGGGGGCCTTTCACTACCACCAGAGCAACCATAGAGTAAGTCCTGAGGGGTGAAGGTCGGGTAGGGGAGGGGCTGGGCTGGGTAGGTTCCCCTGCATGTTTGCTGCCCAAGTAGGTAAGAACCTCCGTGTGGGTTTTCTCTACCTAGGGGGGTTGACTATCCAGGACACCTTCTGGATTTTGTTGATTCTCTTGTTGTGGCCTTACGGCCTGGGGCACATTCCCACTGTAAATGAAAAATGAAGGTGTGTGCACCCTTCCTATCCATGTTAGGAAGTGGTGCTTACCTGATGTTTGTGAAACGTCACCAGCCTGAAACAGGTCACCAACCCATCATTGGTTAAGCACCAATGATGTGCTTAAACATGTGTCCAGCAAACCATTGAAGGCCGGTCTGAGCACTTTGCACCAATGATGCACCCTCACATGTGCCCAGCCTGCCATTACAGGCCGTGTGAGCACTTGCACCAATGATGCGGTTAAGCATGTGTCCAGCCTGCCATTGAAGGTTGGTCTGCGCACTTGCACCACTCATATGATTGAACATGAGTCCAGCCTGTCATTGCAGGCCGGTGTGCTCACTTGCACCTAAGGTGTTTTTAGACATGTGTCCAGCCTGCCAATGCAGGTTTCTGTGCACGCAATTGAGCTTCTGCTCAGGCTGACCTGTTTAAATCACTAGCCATCCTGAGAGGACCTTTGCCTATCACTAAACCATACCGAGGGTACGTCTTAAGGGATGAAGCGAGTGGTAGGTGTGTTCCCTGCCCAAGTACTGAGGAATATCCAAGTGTGTTTTCACTACCTATAAAGTTTACTCTTCCCATAGGCTAACATGGGGAAATGGTTGAAATTACTTCAAGCTGCAATAGTGGATTGAAGGGGAGCAGCCTCATCGTGTTTCCCATCACTGGATTCACAACGACAAACCCTTTCCTGTGGTATAGATGGTTTTGTCATTACTAGCTTAGAAGGGCCTCTCATAGAAAGTTGGCATTTCTCTGCTTTAAAACTCTTTTTGTGCCTTTTTAGCTTGACTCCGATCCACACTTGAGGCTGGGGGAGCACATCTGGGCATTCTCCAGAGACAGCTATAAACACTGGATATGCAACAGGAACAACAGACCTCTGCCATTTGAGGGCCTGGCTGGATAGACTAGAGGAAGAGGTTTTGAAGCTTGGCCTCTGGGTGCCAGATCATGGCTCCACTAAAGATTAAGATCTGTATTCTGCGTCCCCATGGCAGTCAGGATGGAAATTTTGGGGAGACATCTGTGGGTCAAAGGGAAACACTCTGAACGACCCCAACTTCAAAGGCATACTACAGTATAACTACTGGTGCCATACTTCAGCAGGGCAGAGATACACTTGTGAGAACTTGAAACCAGAGACCCTGGAACTGTATGGTGCACACTGCCAGAGGAATCTGTTGTGCAGAAGAAGGATTACTGCCATTGAAAGTGATCATGCACCCTTGCTGAATAGTTGCTGGCCTGGGCTGACTACCTGCTGCTGTGTGGCACCATGCAGTGTGCTCTTCAAGGGCTTGTTGGCTAACTCCCTGTTCCTTTCAAGGTCTCAGGGACATCAAAGAACGCCTACGTGGGACCCACACCATCTACTCGTGACACCTGGAGAGTGGGGCCCTCTTAAGCACCCACATCGTCTGCTGGATCCCAACTGGTAGAATGAGGTGAGCGTGGAAGTAAGAATTGTTCCTGGAGACTGCATTGCCTTGTGTGGAGCTCACATCTAAGGCATATGGCCCCTGCATCGTGGGGACCTTAGCACGCATAAGCATCTGGTTAGTGGTGAGCAGATTCACTGGTTGTGGGATCCAGTGTGGCCCATTTAGTTGATCGTGCTGCATCTCTATCATGTAACACGCCCACTGCATGCTCATTGCGTGCAGTGTCTGGTGACAGGTTGTGACCCTCAGAAGTGGGAGGCGTAACCATAGCAGTGCCTTATTCTATCTCGTGAGGAATTGCTGAACTTGCGCCTGTGTGTGTGACCAGAATTGTCCGGTGTGACCAGTATCAACGTGCACTGGATGTTGTGCCTTGTTTCCAGGGAGGTACGAAACTTAAAACTTTACAACTTGTTGCACCGCATAAAGGTGCTGGGGGAAGACTAGAATAGGATCTGTCACAAGTGTTCATATGATTGCTGTCATTTCAACACAATTGGGTCTAGTAGTGCAAGTAATATTTCCAAGTGTCATTTATACCCCGAAATACATGATATTCATGTTGTGTTGATTATTGTGTGTACCTGGCTGGGGTATCGTCTCAGCCAACTAGAAACTGCCAGTTCCAATAGCAGTCCTCCCAGGTCTGCCAAAACAGTCTTTTGAAGTACACAGTATGCCACAGCAACAGGTAGTCCTCTGAGAGTTCTTCCACAGGTCCAGAACTGTCCAGAAAGTGGACTGAAGAGTGGGCCTGAGTTTCCTATTCTTATACCAAGTGCCTTCTTTGAAGTAGGAGAGGTTTCTAGAGAATACCCATTGAAGTGCTCCAGGTTTCCTGCCTTCCCTGCCCTGGCTCCAGCCTGACTCTATGAGGTAGTGTGAAGTACTTGGTGTCACAGCAGAGCACATCCTATTGACTTGTAAGTGGGACTGTGCCCAGCTCTGCCCCCTCATCCTACCAGTGATGGCTCATCCGGGCACACATAAGCTCTCTATTGTGTGGCTGTCTGGGAGGAGTAAACAAAGTCCAACTGCCAACTACACCCAGTCATGTGACCCAGGAGCAGGTTACAAGCACATAATAGCTGGGCAGGAAAATGCCAACTTTCTAAAAGCAACTTTTTCAAAATTGTGAATTAAAATCAGACTTTACCATTAAAGATGTGTTTAAATTACAATTTCTTAGACACAAAACATGAATGTCCAACTTGCTCCTAATCAAAAGTTAGCATTTATTAAATGTAATGAGACAGCCAAATACTATCTGATGGGAGAGGGTGGCATCCTAGTAGTGAAAAAACTATTTAGGGGTTTTTCACTACCAGGACATGTAAAACTTAAAAGTAAATGTCAACCTTTATTGACAATGCACTCTGTCCTATGGGCTGCCTAGGGCATGCCTTAGGAGTGACTTATATACAATCACTGGGGAGTTCAAGGCTTGGCAAGTGGGATATCTTGGCATGTCAAATTGGCTGTTTAAAACTGCATTTAGGCTGCAATGGCAGAGCCAGGACATGTTGTAAGTGGTTATTTAAGTGGGTGGCACAATAAGTGCAGCAGGCCCACTAGTACCATTTAATTTACACGCCCTAGGTATACGGAGTACCATTTTATTAGGGACTTATAAGTAAATTAAATATACCAATCAGGTGTAAGTTAATACTACCATGTTTTTGGGAATGAGCACAAGCACTTTAGCACTGGTTAGCACTCAGTGATAAAGTGCATTGAGTCATAGGGCCAGTAGAAGCAAATTCAGACAATTAGGAGGGTGAAGGCAAAAATGTAAGGGAAGACCACCCTAAGGCTGACAGTTCTAACAGTACTTTATCTAGAGGTAGGGATTCGGACCCTAGATACTTTCTGCTCCTAACAAGCCCAAACAAGAGGCACCCTTGGCCTTAAACACCCATTGCTGCAGGCAAGACAAGCCCTGGGATAGTCCATTTTAAAAGATGGGTAAAGGATGTAGTTATCTGATTGGTGGGTGGAGCTAACTTTGATGCAGGACTGGCCGGGGTGGCTACTGGTGTCCTCTGACCTCAGAAATTGCTGATTGGGCCAATGTGCACTCAGTGGGAAGACAAGAAAAGTAGGGAGAAAGCTGATTGACTGGTGGAAACTAGCAAAGTTATCAGTCAATATGATGTGGCACTACTTGCATTGTGTTGGAAGGCAGGAAATGGAGGAAGTGAGTTGATTATCTTGAGAAGGCTGTTGTCTGAATGGATGCAATACATTTTACAGTGCTTCTGTACTTAGATTGTGTGCCCTGTGATTTCTATATTACCCCAGAGAGTGTTGCTCAAGCACTTATAATCATGTGACACTAAAACTCCTGCTGATATCCTGGGTATGTGAGAAAGATACTTGAACATGTAATGTGCAATAGTGATTGTTGCTGGAGGGCCCCTTCAGCGTACCTTGCAGGGGGCCCCCTGTAGTTTAATTACCCCAATGATAAAATCATATGTAAAATTGTTTTTAATTGAAGCAACAAATTACTATGAGGTGGACAATGAGAGTACAAATAGAGTTCTGGTTTCACTTCACAGAGTGAATTAGATAGATGGTGTTTGACTAACAGAGACACAACACCTACATCTGAAATCATTGATGTGGGATTTCATGCACTTATCCTATAGGGTAGCAGTCTAAACATCCACAAGGATACTGCTTTACTGCAATGCACAGAGGTCATTCGTGTAATGACATGTCTGTTATTTCATTATTGTGACCACATAAAGATTAAAGAGAGAAGGAGAGGACAAGAGAAATAAAGGGCAACTTGCTGATGTGAGGAGATGGTCTATAAACTAAGGTACTATAACATATGTTACATAATGGCATAGCTGTAAGGGATTCGAGTATTAGTTGAGGGGGTGAGAACCCACCTGGAATAATAATCAAAATCCTTGTCAGGGTGACACACAAATGTCACTAAATAAACCTGTGCTTACCCTCTGGTAGCTTGGCAGAAAGCAGTCAGGATTAACTTAGAGGCAATGTATAAAGTATTTATGCAGTACTTAAACAGTAATAACGTGAAACCATAACACAAGATAAATCCCAAACCAATTTTTAAAGGTTCAAAATAGCACCAAAAAGGTTGGTGCTCAACACTTTTGGCGCTATTTTGTACCTTTAAAAATTCATAACTCCAGGTTTTACTTATTGGATTGTTGTGATTTTTATATCATTTGATTTATATTTTACTCAAATTTGCTATATTGGTTTGGGATTTATCCAGAGGCCAGCAGCAGGGTTCTGGGCAGTTCCAATTGGAAAGGTCAGCTGGAAATGAAGGAAAAGGGCCTCTTGGAGCTTGTTTGTCCCTGAAGATCAAACAGGAGGTCAACATTATGACCCTTGGAGACCACCGCTTTGTCTTTGGTATAAGAGGGAGAGCAGACCCAGTCCTCAAGGCTCTTTTAAGATCTGCTGTTCTTCCACAGGCCCAGAAGTGATCTTAGGAGGGTTCTGTGGATGTCACATTTATGTCCAGAGCCAGCATGTGGGTGGGGGAAACTCCAGGCTACATCCTAACCAATTGGGTATAAGTTCCTAGGTGTGACTGTACCCATTTTTGCTGTAAAGTTTTCCACAGTGCCTCTGTCTACCTAAGTCCAACATGACAGATCCCTTCTTCCCCTGACAAGAGCTCCCTGTGCCATCCCAGAGGTGTGGCTATGATAAAGGGCAAACCCACCCTTGTCGTTACTCCAAACCAGTTATATGTCAGCTCCCGTCTCACACTGGGTTTGGACCTAAGCTGACTAGGAAGACAAAAAGGAGGCAGGCCTAGGTGTGACATACGTCTGTCAGTGAAAGGGGTGGCATGCTTTTGAGCTCATGAAGGGGATAGGCACAGTCCCCAGGCCATTCTCCTCAAGGAAGAAAAACACGTCTCCACACCCAAGCCCTTTTCCACTGTCTGGGAGCAATCCACATCTCTCCAAGGGGAGTTATCAGCAGTCAGTTAACACTGGACCATTAAGTTGGATTTTAAATTACTATTAAAATGAGTCCCTGAACTATATTTCTATCTGCTCCCAAACTGAAATTAAGCACTGTTTAAACAACCATCTTTTGAGTAGTATTTACGTACATTTTTGACTACACTACCATTTTTTTCCTGAACCCGTTTTTGTTGACTTTAGGACTCAGTGCACTTTCCTCCTGCTAACCAGTAAAGTGCAAGTGTTCTCCCTCCCAAACATGGTAAAATTGATATACAACTGATTGGTCCATTCAATTTACTTATAAGTCCTGAGTTTATGGTATTACATGTACCCACGGCATGCAACTTAAATGCTACTAGTGGATTGCAGCACAAATTGCTCCACCCACTAAAGTAGGACTGTAAAATCTATCTTAGGCCTGCCATCGGAGCTTGTATGTGCAGTTTTAATACTGCCACGTTTGACCTGCCAAAGTAAACATTTGCCAGCCCAACAATTTATTTTTCAATACTTATAGGTCACCCCTACGGTAAGCCCTAAAGGTTCATACGGCAGGGTGCGTGGTATCTATAAAGTAGGACATGTGTACTTAAGTTTTACATGTCTTGGAAGTGAAAAACCTCCCAAAGTCATTTTTCACTGTGGCAAGGCTATCCTCCAGACAGCTGATAATAAATTAGCTTTGGAAAAGGGAGTTCCTCTGCTGAGTAGGATGTTCTGGTGGGTTGCACTTAGCTCCATTCTGAACTTCAAAGGGGCTGTGTCCAGGCCCTGCCTGACTTAAAGAAGATGTCTACCCTTTCACTGGCAAATGCAGTTCACACCTGGCCTGTCTGTCCTTTGTTTCACTAGACAGGCTGAAGCCACACCCAGGAAAAATTGAAGAACTGACCAGAATCAGTTTTATAGTTAGGAAAAGGGGGTATGGCGCCAGCAACAGATAGCACTGGGCATAAAAGTGGCAACCTGTGAAACTCTCATCAGAACACTCCTGGACCTGGGAACATTCAGAAGAAGGACTGCCCTACCATCTCAAGAATGAAGATTGGACCTCTTTGAGTTGAACCCAGGAACCCAGAAGTGACTTTCAGAGGCCACTTCTGCTTTCCAGCTGAGCAGACCCAACTGGACCTGACCTGGTCCTCTTTGCTGGCCTCTGTGGGAGTGACTCCTGACCCCCTCAAGTGCTGTCCTCACGGTCCTTGATCATTGGCAACAGTCAGAGTGTACTCTTCCCTGTACAACTGAAGATTTCACTGGATCCGATGCAGCAAGGCAAAGACCAATACATTGCCTCTTATTGCAGCACTTTGCAATGATCGGTAGCCTCGATGGATCTGACGCAGGGTGACACAGAGCCTCGCATCGCAGCACTGTTGAGCCCCTGGCCAGTGGCTCGATGAATCCAAAGCAGCATGATGTAGAGCTACACACCATAGGACTGCGCAGCCCCCACACCATGTACTGTACCTGATGGGCAGTCCATCATGGTCGGCCTGAACTTGGGATTCTATCCCGATCTGGTGTGACGGAATACTTGGGCACCTCGTCCCTTTTGGCACTTGTTTTACCTTTAAACTTTAAAAACTCATAATTCTACTAATTGGATTTTGTCATTTGGTGTTATTTTATTCATTTAAATATCTTCTATTTTTCTTAGTTGGTTTGGGGATCCTTCTTGTGTTGTGTTTTCACTGTTTACTGTTTGTGTGCTGCTTAAATACTTTACATATTGCCTCTAAGTTAAGCCTGACTGCTTTGTGTCAAGCTACCAGACTGATAAGCACAGGTTTATTTAGTGACTTTTGTGGTTGATTCTCACCCTCCTCAACAATTTTTTTTTTTTTTTTTTACAAACACTATATGTTGTTATAGTGTAACCCAACATCTTCATCTGTAAGGGCCAGCCTTGCCGCAGTGAAAAATGACTTTGAAAGTTTTTCCCTGCCAACACAGGTAAAACACTAAAAATACATGCCCTACTTTTTAAATACCATGCCTCTTGCTATATCAGCTTTTAGGGACTACTTTCGGGGTGACTTATATGGATTAAAAAAGCAAAGGTTTATTTTGCCATGTCGAAATGGCAGTTTCAAACTGCATACCCAGGCTGCAGGGGAACGTCTGGAGATGTATTTTACAGTGGATGGCACAATGACTGCTGCAGCCCACTTGTAGCATTTATTTTACTGGTCCTAGATACATGTGAATAGGACACATTACAACGCAAACATTTACAATGCATGCCTTTACAACGCGGTTTTTACATCGCAACATCCATTACAACGCATGATTTTACAACGCATGCCATCACAACGCATTTTTAGAAACTACATTTACAACGCATTCCATTACAACGCATACCACTACAACGCATACCATTACAACGCATAATACTTTTAGGGCAACAGTAGGGTAAGTGTTGGATAGTGTAGGGGTAAAAATTACTATTTCCACTCCAGTTAGTGCAACAGTAGGGTAAGTGTTGGATAGTGTAGGGGTAATGCGTTGTAATGGCATGCGTTGTAGTGACATGCGTTTTAATGGCATGCGTTGTAGTGACATGCGTTGTAATGGCTGCATTGTAATGGCATGCGATGTAAAGGCAGTTGCGTTGTAATGACTGCATTGTAAATGTAGTGCGTTGTAATGACTGTGCTGTAATGGTTGTTTCCCGATATATGTAGTACATGTACCATATACTAGGGACTTATAAGTAAATTAAATGTGACAATGATGTGTATGCTAATTTTACAATGCTTAAAAGGGGAAGCACAAGTACTTTACCATAGTTTAGCAGGAGGAAAATGTGTGGAGTCCTAGGACTAGCAAAAATGGGTTCAGCAAAAGAAGCCAAAATCTGGGGGAATACCATGTTAAAGATGGCCTCCTCCAACAGTAGCCAATCCACAATCGACTAGTCACAAGGTGTGCTGAATCACTGATAGGGGCTAGAACTGAAATGAACTGGCCAAGTGCACTGTTCACTGTGATTTTTAAGACAATACTGATTCAGGTCTGACATGATGAGTGACTCTGGCTCAGTTTGTGAAAGGAGCAAACCTCAGAGAATACTGCCAGTGAATGGGGCTTTCATGTGCTGACGCGGTGGGGTTGGGTCCTTATTCTTACCCTCTTGCAACTGACCTTTTTAGGGTGCTCGAGGAATAAAGGAGCTATGTTCAGATCCAATGCACAATTACAGTGCAATCCATTTAATCACACGGTAAATCTCAAAGTTGATGACTAGGATTAAGTATAGATTTATTACCGAAATGGTGCACTGAATTTATCCTCAATAACAAGTAACAATTGAGGACTTCAGTAGCGATGGTACAAAGTATAAGAAAACAGTATGGTGATGAGATTATAATTTTTGTCCTCCTGTCTATAATGCAAGGGGGATTCTAATTTCTCAGCTAACCTACTCTAAAGATGCTAAACGAAATTCCAATTTGATCCATTTCTGTAGAAGCTCTCTAAAGCAAAAGTATTGCATACCATGAAGATACAAAATTAGAATAGTGAAAAGAGGTCTGTACCTCTCATAGTCTGAAAGGAATCTCTGCACCAAGTTAAAGAGCATTGCCTAGGTATACCCACAAGAGACCCCCTCTAAATCAGCATCAAAGTTTCAATTAGTGACCACCTTTAAACAGTGCACTCTTGGCAGATACACTTGTAACTCTTCTTTTTTGATCCACATATTTAATGCAACCTTGGATTCCATCTCCTCATTCCGCATTGACAGTAGTCCTTCCTTCTGTTATATTATGTTAATTTAACTTATAATGCACATGATTCACCCACAGAGGGGTATCTCAGCGCTGCACTAAACCAACGAGCAAGACAGTATTAGTAATGGGATAGCTCGGTCTTGAGAACCTTTCCAAAATTAAAGTGGTCTGTGCACTTCCATATGTAAGTGTTTAATCTCTTCCAAACTCCATCCAGGCTGCTGATGTAACTCTGCATCATCTCCAGATCTAGACTCAAATTCTTTTCTCCTGTCGAACAAGTCAAATTGCGCCAATGAGCATAAGCAGTTTCTAACGATTTAAGAGAGACAAAATATTTGCCTGCAATCTCTGCACCTTTAAAATAAGGATTTTTATTCGAATGTTTGGACATAGCGATTTCAGACAGCACTAAATCAAAGTTAGGAAAAATAATTTTGGAAACTACCCTGCCTGTAAAATAAGCTCTTCAGAAGACTACATGTAATTCCAGAAGTCAAAGGAATGTGGTGGTAAGTAATGCTCTCAGCTACGGAGGCAGGCAACTTGGTGCTCACATAACAATCTCTCACACTAATTGTATCAATATATTCATACAGCAATCTAAAATATACATTGGAAGAGTAATCTCCTCTAGCTAGGAGCTACAGTTGATTTAATTTCTCCTAGGATATATGTAGCTGAAGATAACCCTATAATCATTGTGATTAAAACTACAACTATCAACGTGCTTATAATGATGCATCTATGCCTACTAGAACTAGTGTTTGGGTTGGTATTGGCTTCCATTTCTTTGTTAGAAACTAAACCTTTGGGTGGAACATAGCAGCTACAGAGTCTCTTTTGTCGGTTTCCACATGTTCAAACAGCAAAACCAAGTTAAATTCATAAGTAACATGTTATATACAAAGTCTTTTATGAATCTTCTTACTTTGTACAAAGTCGAGTTTATGTCTCTCATGATAAAAGGTTCAAGTTCACTGACAATCAGTTCCAAAACAAAGTGTTTCAGTTCATTGACTAACAACTCATTTGTGTCCAAGAAAGGAAACTCAGCCACATCCAGAATAAGATGTCTGAAGGCACTTAAACTTACTAACAATGGAAGTTCAAATGTGAGCTCAAGCTGCAGATCAATTTAACTCAGTTTCAGGTTAATTCTCACAATAATTCCAGAATTTCCACAACTCGTTCTCTCTGTCATTTGCAAGGAAATATGTCCTTTTGGGAGAAGAGTGCCTCCGACAGGGAACTCTCACACTCTTCGACCTTCTGAATGTATTTTCTTCTCCTTCTCTGTCACTCAGATCACAGTTCTCAATATCTTCCGGAATAACAGGAAGGTCACCTTCTCCTTGTGGGATCAGTCTCCCTCTTTTGTGTCATCTTGGGCCAACATTCTCCAGCTGCCACTTGTGGTTGAACACTAGGCCCTTCATCGAGGTCTGATTCTTGTTCCATCACAGCCACAAAACTAGCTTCTTCTCCAGCTTCAGCAACTGATTCTTCAGGACTCTCCTCTGGCCAAACAAGTTCTTTCTCAAATTCTTGCGAGTCCTCAACAGCTTGACTAACCTGCTCCCATGGTCTCTTAACTACCACTGGTGCTTCTGGTGCTGTTATATCATCGAGGGAACATAAAACTTGGCGAGTGTGAGCAGAATGTACCCAGTTGGGGCAACCTCCTCACTTCACAGCAGTTGTGGTACCAAAATCACTTGATACGACCCTGCCAACTAGGCTCCAGACAGCTTTTCCTCATGTGTTTCTTGACCAGGACCCAGTCACCAGAACTCAGGTCATGGCACTACTACTGATGAGGTGGGGCCATAGCAGCTTCAACCTGATGAGACACATAATGCACCACATCAGCCAGTCCCTTGCAATAGTCAAGTATTAGATCATCAGTGAGATTCCAAGTGCATTTGCAGGCACTGCTAGCAGTCTCATTGCCTTGCACATGATAATCTCATGGGGGGACAATCATGTCCTTTGGTCAGGTATGCTGCGAAGACTAATCAACACAAGCGGCAAAGTCTCAGGCAATTTCAATGACGTGGAAGCACACACTTTGGCAAGCCATGATTTCAAAGTCCCATTTATCTGCCCACCAGACCTGAAGCCTCAGGTCTGTAACTACAATGCAGTCTCTGTTCCACTTGCTAAGCAGCACACAGAATCCTCAAGAATTCATTATTAAAATGCTTATTCCTGTCAAATTCCAGTGAAGTCGGGTAGCCAATCCTAGGTATTAACTCCCTCTATAACAATTTTGCATCTGTGAGACTGTCTTTTCTTCGTGTAGGGTATGCATCACCCCATCGTACAAAGAAGCACACCACAATCAGCACATACCTCAATCTCTTATACACAGGCATCTCAATAAAATCCAGCTGCATCCTATTAAAAGGACCACCTGACCTCCAGATATGACTCAATGTAACTGCAGTCCTTTTACCCACATTGTTCTGTTGGCGCACAACACACCTGTGACACAGCACTTCAGCCATCAACCTAAATCTGGGATTAGGCAAGTTTGTTGCTACAACCTAGCCATGGCATCTGTCACTACTTGAGTGTGACCATGATAATGTTTTCCCATCTGGGGTAAAAGACTATTGGGCAACACTAGTCTTCTGTCTGCAGAAACCCAAATCTCATCCTCATCTCTCTTGACACTACCTGTTTTGACCCAGCTCTGCTGTTCTTCCTTTGGAACTTCTTCCTGCAGCCTTTTAACTTCCTCCCAAGTGTCTGCTGTAGTTAATAAAAGGTTGTAGTTGGTCTTGTCTATTCGTTCACTGGTATATTCACCATTAAAAGTACAGGCATTGTAAGAACAGTATTTAGCTACCTCGTTAACATACCTATTGCCAACCGTTACAAAATCATCTCCCTTACAATGTGATGCACATTTGACAACAGCAACCTGGCCAGGCATTTGTAATGCTTTGAGATGTTTTGGACCAAATTCAAATGGGTGAACCTGAGGATGTCATGAATCCTCTCTGGGACCATAACTGTCCGAAAGTCGTGAACAACACCAAAGCTGTATTGACTATCTGTGAAAACAGTCACTCTCTGCTGATCTGAAACACAGCATGGTGTAGTAAGAGCAATAAATTCAGCTGCTTGTGCTGAATACACATCTGGGAGCCATGAAGCTTCTACTACTCCTGAAACTGTGCAGACAGCATAAACAGCTCACAAATTTCCTTCATGGTCTCGCAAACAGTAGCCATCCACAAACAATGCAAAATTAGATTCAGGTAATGGCTCATTTGAATGTCTGGTCTCGGCTTGGTGCATAATTCAGTGACATCAAGACGGTCATGCTCAACTTCATTTTCATCACTATCAGTGCCAGGCATAGGCAACAAGGTGGCAGGGTTTAGAACAGAACACCTCTTCAACGTGACATTTTCAGTCGCCAGTATGATCTGCTCATACCGGGTCAGGCAACTGTTTTTCAAATGCTAGGTGTGAGTATTATTTCTACAGAGTGAGGCACGTACACTGTTAAAGGATGACCCATGAAAATGCCTTCACTCCTTTCAATGTTGACACCTGCGTCCGTCACTGCTTTAAGGTACTCAGACAGAGCTGCCGCTACTGGAACAAAAGTAACGAAAAAATATGCAACTGGTCTACGGGTGTTAATGTGAGTCTGTGTAAGCACTGAGAAAGTGCAGCCCTCCCTCTTACTGTAGAACAGCAAAAATGCCTTGTGATAATCAGGCATTCCTAGCGCCGGGCTGTGGCAGAGGCTTCCTCTCAACTCCAGGAATGCAACCAAACAGTCATTGCCCCAAGGCACAGGCTCTGACACATCCCTGTGTGTCAGCCTCTGTAAAACCCATGACGGAAAACCACTCAGCCTTGCATGAAATCTGAAACAGTATTGCTACAGTATTCGGTGCCATGTGACAACAAGGGACGACAATGTTATTAATTTTGCTCAAGTCATGCAATATGTGGTACTTACAGCTAGGCTTCTGCAGGCCCATAGTGAGTGAGTTACATTGACTCCCCTAATCTATTTTAATATACCTTGTTGGATAATAGACTCAATTACCAGAGTTATTCCAGCAATTGTTTCGAGAGGCAAAATGTACTAAGGGGTGCTAGGAAATTCTACATTTGTCTTTATCTGTATATGGACTGGCGCAACTCCTTTAATGAGTCCAATGTCCTGTCTTGAAAAATCCCACACCTAAACCTTCACTGTGTCTCTGAGGTCTAAAGGCAGATCTTTATTTGTCATCATAGGGTACATTGTGACAATTGGGGTCTGATTAACCATCTTAAGGCCACCTCCTCAATGCGAGTCTGAAATTCCACACCTCTCTGTGTACAGTAAATGGTGCAAATCTACTTGCACAACAATTGATACCCTAATAGACTCGCAGGAGTTAAATCACAAACCACTAATGGGTGATCATCCTCAAAATGTCCTATTCTAATTGGGACATCCTAATTAATAGGGTTTCTCATTTGTTGATTAGCAACTCCAACAACTTGGATACTTTTTCCTGAGATAGGTAGGTCTGGAACTTTCACTGTTTGCACAGTAGAGTGGGTAGCACCAGTAGCAACCAAGAATTATACGATCTGGCCATTATGATACGATCTGGCCATTCACCCCACCATCTACAAATGGGCCACTCTGGTCTACCTCCAGGACCGCGCCAAGTACGTAGTCCTCCTCCCCCTCAGCACCGTCAGGCTGACTGATCAGTACCAAAATTCTCAACAGTCTCGAACATGGGATATGCCTGATACAGGTTAGTACCCTTTAATGAATTCTGATTCACATTCGGGCCTGATTCAAAGTAAATCGGGGACCAGTAGCAGCCTGCTGTGTCATCGGGGGTTGTGAAACCTGCATCACTGGCGCTTGGGGTACATTTTAAATTTTAGACTCATGGTCTAGGTTCATTCAGCATCTGCATAGGACTGTTACACTGTTGCGGCATGAACCCCCGGATTCTGCCCTTGATCTGCTGGATTAAGGCATCATTCCCAAGTCCAATTCCACAACCTGGTACAGTAGTGGCATGGGTTTTACTTTTTCAATGTGGCTACATCAATTCAATACTGGGATCAATAGGCACTCCTCTACCTTGAGACTGAAATCCACCTCCACCCTGTGTGGAGGGGACTCCCTGCTGATATACTCCCTGCTTAGGAGGTGCATTTGCAACAAATGGAGGACCTTGACTTCCCCTCTGAGCAGCGTTCATCTGCGCCACAATAAGTTTCTACTTCAATTTTTTATGCCTCATAGCAATCTCATCAGTGCAATACTTTGCCTATCGCAAGATCTCATCGACTGACTTATTCTGCCAGCATATCATCATGCTAATCTCAGGTCTCAATCCTGTCATAAACATTGACACAAAATGCCCCATATCCTTGGGCTCCTACATGTCCATCTCACTATACTGTTTAAACACTTATAACAGCCTCTCCTAATATGCATGGATCGTCTTTTTGGTTCCTGAGTAGTATGATCAATCTTAACCCAATCAATATCAAAGTGGGGTGACACTTTAGACTTCAACCATGTCATCATCTAATTGTACTTTCTCATTGTTATGGGTGTCGGGCCATTAGTCAACGGATCCCTCGGTGGTTCCCTTTCAGGCCACTCTAGCTATTTTACATGCTGTCCACAAATCACTCAGAACCACAATATCAAACAGAGTATTCAAATCTGTCCACAACACCTTTGAAAATTTCACAAACCACTGAACTTGTTTGTACCATTCTACAGATTTCTCTCTCAACTTAGGAAAATCATTAGTAAAGGATGCAAGACCACTTCAACTCCATGGTACATAAACGTAACCTCCACTAGGCACTTCTCGTAAAGGTAAAATCGTAGTACCTGGCCCTCCTTCTCCCGGAGGAGGTGGTTCCGCCACTAATCTTTTAGGATGTTTCTTCTTTAACCATTTTACTTTCCACTTGTTCTATAGTCCCCAAATCTGAATGCTTTGAATTAGCTCCCAAATTTGCATTTTCAACCCTGGTATCCTCATGTGTTCCAGGCCTTGGTTCTGAAAGACAAAGCTGATGATTTTTCTGTAGAGCTTTAGTCCTTTCTAGATCTACCTCATATTTCTGTGCCAATTCAGATAATTTCTCATGGGCTTGTCTCGCCCTTCGTTCGTGCCAAACCTCATTTGTTTGGTAAGTGTCTTCTCAAGCCAGTTCAAGACTCCCACCTATGTTCTCATCCAATTCGAGTTTTAATTTAACTATATCTAGCAAGTTACCTTTAAGGTTGACAGAATCGTCCCTTGACTTACTTTCGCACTCTTGGTCCCCTTCAAGGAGTTACTGTAAGCTTTAACCACACTTCTAAGTCTGGTCCATCAATATGCGAGTCATTTCAGAAGCTTTAGATACCACTTTAGCCCCAGGCATGCTACTGTGCACTTATAAAGATGGTTCCCATACAAGGAAATCTAATTCTGGTAACCCACAAATGACTTCAAAGGTCCAAATCCTCCTTGACTCATTGATGGATCTGCTCTCGCACCACAAGGAGTACTCACATTCTTGGGGACCAAAGGAACAAACTTCACACTGGGTCTGGTCGGAGCTGTCTCCAGAGGTCTTGTCTCATTTGGAATAAGTAAAGCACATGTAACACTTTCTGTAACATTAGGATTGTATGTCGGTACTACGGGGCCAATTGTAACTGGGATCGCAAGAGCATCTGGAATGCTCAAGTCTGTAGAAACATCCGGTGCTATAGGGTGACTAGGTACACAGATCCCTGACCATCCTCATACCTTATACTGATTCATGTTCATAAAGGTAACTTCCACTGCATTGGAACTTTTAAACATTGGTGCAGTAGTTTTCTCTGAACTTCCAATAATCATTGAACTTCCACCTTCCCTTGCTTGGGTTTCATTCTACGGAGGTGGATGTTCTGACAACAAAACATCTAAAAGATTATCACTAGAATCACTTTCATCAGTTTCACCTCCCTCAGCTGATTCCTTCTGCCCATTGCCTCTCACTTTGCTTATCTTCTCTTTTCCTTCTTTCCCAAACTCCTCATCTGCCAATGCCGGATATAATTTAGCTCCCTCTGCCACATCCATCCTCCACCTCTTCTGTTCTGCATCCCACCTTTTATCTGCATATGCACGTACTGTCCTTATAGCTTTTCCTTGATACCTCTCTTTCTACCTAGCTCTCCAAGCATTGAGCGCTTCAAACTGCATTGGTATAGGATGTAGTTTCATTTAATGCAAAATCCTTCACAAGTTTTCAATAATTTGTATGTTAGATTTACCACAGCGAGAAAACGCCAGAGCACCTTTTCTTTCAGTGATCTTGTGCCATTGTTTAAGCCAAACACAAGTATGAAGCCCTACATTTATCGCCATATAATGACCTGAGGAATTCTTAGGTGGTGCCTCTTATCCTTCTTTAACAGGTGCATAAATATCTCCCCTAACCAAGTTCTGTATCACTTTAAAACATTTCATTTTCGGTTCAATATATTAACAAGAACAGTTGAAATTATCCAATACAAATAAAGAAACAGCAATTTACACACAATTTGTTTTCAGGATCAACAATCAATACCAGTGTGACACTCTCACACGTAACCAACCTACCACTCCCAACACGAAACTCTATGACACTATTCTCACTCCTTGTAGCGGCTCACTCTCCTTTACAATTTGCACGAATGCACTCTTCTTATTCCATGCATACAATCAAATACAATATAATAGCAACAAATAACAATTGTCTGCTTCTCTAAAGAAATCAACAGAATGCTATCACACAAGAAAATACTCCTCAAACACACATTTGAGCGAAACCTTAACCTGCAAGGAATCACCCTGATCAGTACAGTATCCCCCCGCACAAAGGGTCCACTGCACTAATCTCACTTCTCAATCACACTGAAAGACAAATTCCCTACCTCAATTTGGCTGCCGAAGATGTCTCACAACAAACCCCACAAACCTCTAATAGAGAATCACAACAAGGTGTTTTTTGTACATTTAATACCATCCCAGGTACTTAGTCCACGTCAGACCCATGAACAACTTTACCACATTAAGAACCACACTCACAAAACATTTGCAGCAACTTTTCCAGACATCACACAATTATTACAACACCACAAAATACGTGTAAACCATGCACACAACCATATTAATACTCACTCCACCACTGCTATTACTCCACCACTGAACACTGAAACCAACCAAGGACATTACCTATTCTCACAAAGGACCCCCAACTCCCTATCTCAAGACCCTGACCACCCTCTGCTTCCATTTTCTAACACAGAGGAGAGTTCTTTTTCTTACCCCCCTGCAGCTGACCTTCTTAGGGTGCTTGAGGAATAAAAGAGTTATGTTCAGTTCCAATTCACAATTTCAGTGCAACCCATTTCATCACACAGTAAAGCTGAAAGTCGATGAGTAGGATTAAGTATGTATTGATTACAAACTCAAATCCAAAGTAATATAAACC
Source organism: Calotriton arnoldi (assembly GCA_963921515.1). Taxonomy (NCBI): domain Eukaryota; kingdom Metazoa; phylum Chordata; class Amphibia; order Caudata; family Salamandridae; genus Calotriton; species Calotriton arnoldi. Next base: position 233,760 of record CAWUFW010014869.1, read on the forward strand.
AGAAGCAGAAACATTGCATAGCAATAAGCAATTTTCAAAGGGAAGACAAAACAGCGCACAAAATGTATCCTCAATAACATTAACAAGTAACAAATGGGCAAACAGCTGCAGGTGGAGACCAATTGGTCTGCCGTTAGTGCTCACTCACAGTGACACCTCCCTCTGCATACTTCACACGCTGCTGTGGTTCAGCTTGTTAATGCTCTCTTGTTTCCCTGAAGAGATGGTGGCCCCGCAGGCTCTGTCATGAGAAATGTAACAATACCATACGGGTTTCTGCATCAAAGGTCTGCAGTGCTGCCGATTTGATAATGGAGAGAACTAAAAGAAGTAGTCAACAGCACAGGAAAATGTGAGGCGGTGCTAGAAGCTGCAAATTGATGGAAGGTGTCGAGGGGAGTGAGCGGCCTGAGTGGTCCCAAGGTAGGTGAGCACTGGTCGCGAGGAGTTGCTCGGTGGCTCTACCCGAGGGGCGCAAGGGATTTAAACAAGTCCCAATAGTATGTGGCAGCACCGCTTGAAGCTGTTAGTGCACAGGCCAAGCACTCTTGCAGTGCTGAAGACACAGAATAAGGTGCTCCAAAACCATGTGGCGGGATGGAGAGAAAGAAGTGCCACTATGCTAACACTGCCGCAACATCCAAGCCAGACCCAAGACAGCAATATCGCCCTGCACCTGTGTCTGTTAGGGGGGAAACCACTTTATTGACATCTAATTCTGCTGTAGTTCAAGGGAAGACTCAGTCTAGCAGTTTACAGCCCAGGGTGCCACATCAGGAAGATGATGCAATGGTGGATTCAGTGTTCCCTGATGATAGCTACTAGACCCAAGGACTATCCCTTATTTGAAAAATAACCTCTAAAGTGATACAGATACAGAATTCTGAAGAGCAAGTCATCGATGGTCTCATGGGGCAGTAGCTGGAGCAGGGGCAGAATGATATGGGACCACTAACTGCTGGAGAAAATCAGAAGATTGTTAATCCACCTCTAAGTGGAACAGCACAAGCCTTAGCCCAAGCTTAAGTTCACAAAAGGCATCGGGAAAGGCACAAACAGATGCGGGGGTCTAGAACAGATCTCTCAAGATCTTTAGGCACACGACGACACTCGTCTTGATTATCGGCTAGCTACACAGCAACCAGAGGCATTAAAACTACTGCTAGAAACTAAATGGTGCAACAAACTTTGGACATCAAAATGTTGCGCCAAAAGGCTAGCCAAGATAGAGAAGAGTTTGACTCAGCTACCAAAACTGCACCAAGAGGCCAAGCAAAGTATATCAGATCTGAAGAACAAGATTGTTTTATACCACAAGGACATTACTTTTGAGCAAAAAAACGATTTGTCAACTAGAGAATAGGGTTGAGGAAATGGGGATCCATTCTAGACATTCTAACCTTCGATTTATTGGTATTACAGAGGGTAGTAAGACACAAGGAGACATTCAGAGCATCCCTTAGTTAATGAATTCCATGAGTAAGAAGTTTATTCTACCAGGTGCACCTTCTGACCTGACAATCATGAGGGAACATAGGGTCCCAACTCACCGGCCAGCAGAAGCAAAATACCCTTGGACAATTCTGGTGAACTTTTCTGACTTCCATATCAAGGAACAGATTTTGGCTGCAGCAATTCGGCAAAAATCTTTTACGTGCACATGAGAGTATTTTCTGATTTATCTATTCCAGTAGCTCATCGCTGTAGGGTCTTTCAAGGGTTGATTCAAGAGTTTTAACTTTTCTAGGGCAAGCCTCCCTGGCACAGCCATCCAAATTGAAGGTCCTCATGGATGGCCAATTTCATTTCGGCTGAAGGGGCTGAGGCCATTTTGTCATGGATGGCTAAAGCATAAGGCAAAGGGAGGGCTCTGCTTTGGTGGTTTTATTATGGTATATTCTTCTTGTTTTCTTTTGTTTTCTTTTTTTTGGCTGAGATTTGGATGTTCATTGCAAAGGATGGAGTCACACTTGGGGCACTAGGTGCTAAGTCATGGCACCCACTTTTGGAGGGACAATTTGAGGGGGGAAGGTAGGTAGTCCCCAGTCTTGAGGGTAGGGTAGGAGTTTGGGGTGGCCTGGGGGGCGACACAGAGGGTGCAGTAAAAAAGAGCAGGTGAGAGAGGGGAATATGTTTGCAAAACTTTTCTGCTTAAGGGAAAATATGACAAAGAAATCTCAAGAGGCTATAGTGAGCTCTCCCTGGTGTTTGAATGACACCGTAGTTGGAGCAATGTTGCAATGTGTGGGACTGATAGTGGGGAAAGCCAATTTATTAGGTTGATAATAGTACAGTATAAAAAATTCATCACTTGTAATGGGAATGGCCTTGCAAACAAGCAAAAGTGTGGTGCCTTGTTGAAGTGGGTAGCTTCTTTTAACCCTGAGGTAATTTTACTCCAGGAAACTAATTTCAAGATCAATACCCCCAAAATATCTATACAGGAGAAATACTTGCAGGCACACTTTGCCTCGGCAGGGGTGCGATGCTGGGGGTGGCTATACATTTTTTGAGATAAAGATAAAGGAGGTTTTACGGGATAGCATGGGTGGGTGGATCTGGATAAAGGTTAAGGTAGCCGGTAATGCATTAAATCTTCTGAATTATTTTTACCCCATAATAGTTGAAATAGAGGCTCTGGAGCAAAATTCCAATCTTGCAATCCATGCTGAGGAACCCTTAGTGATGGGGGAAGATTTTATTGTTATACAAGATCTTACTGTAGATACCTCTAATAAAACCAAGAGCCAGCTCAAGCCCAAAACAACCAAGCTTCTAAAAACAATTAAGCAAGACCTTGCCCTGGCAGATCCTTGGCGCCTTGATTATTCTGGTTTCACACAATACACTTGTTATTATCCTAGGTTTGGTTCAGCCTCATGATTAGATTTTTTTCTTTTGACAAAACTATTGAGTTAGCACGCAGGGAAATATTTGGCATGGTTCCCTAAAACTCAGAAGAATAGGTAATTAATCACCCAAGTTTGAGATACTGTCACAGGGGTCTTAGAGGTTGATAATGAGGGGGTAGCTGAGGTGTTTCTTTGCCACTATATATGGATTTATGAAGAAACTGAGATGGTCATGGTGCAAGAGTTAGCACAATATTTTGTTTCAGTGCGGCTACCGCAAGTTTCAAGCTCCCAAAAAAAAGCACATTTATTAAGAAAATAGAGCCCAGTGAAGTGGCTGCTGCCCTCAAAAACATGGCTAACACCAAAGCCAGTGGGAGTGACGGCATTCGCACTGAAGAATATAAGGTTTTTAAATTGGAGCTGCTTCCTTTTTAAACAATCCTTTTTAATCAAATCAAGGCTGGGGTACCAATTCCAAAGAATTTCAAACAGTTGGTGGTAGTTAGCTTCCTCAAAAAAGATATGGATTCTGCAGATCTCAATTCTTACCACCCTGTAAGTTTGCTAAATGTTGATTAGATATTATTTATGAACGTTTGGGTAGAACATTTTTCACAGTGTGCTCATTGGAAGATCCATCTGGATCAGAATGGGTTCTTGCCCAAAAGATTGATGGCTACTGATATCTATTTTTTTGTCCCAAGCTATTCATTATTTTACAGTTAACAAGGAGAAGGGGGCAGTATTAATGATGGACGCAGAAAAGGCGCTAATCCCTGTTAACTGGAAAGCACTGTTTTTTATCTTGGGAAAAATTTGGATTTATGTCCCTGATTATAAATATGCTTGAGGAGCTCTATAGCAGGGTAGAGGCTAAAATCATCATTAACACTAAGGAGGCTGGAGCTGTAAGGATAAAGCATAGTACCCATCTGGGATGCCCTTTGTCCCCACTTCTTTTTACCTTTTTTATTGAACCCCTAGCGGTTAGGTTTCACATCAACCAATCGATTTTGCCACCTAAAGGTGGGATGGGGAAAATGTAATTGTTTGCTGATGATATGATTTTATACTTAAAAGCCTACAGCTCCAATATCCAGAATGCCATCGATGAAATTACTGACTACACATGAGTAGGGTGCTACAAAGTCAATCAAGAGAAAAAGGAGCTCGTTTTGTTTAATTCAATGCATCACCTTTCTACAGATGACTCTGCAATGTCCTCTTAGATACTTAGGAATTTATGTAGCAAATCATTTCTCTCAATTATTCCAGTTAAAATATGTGTCTAAGCTCACTATGGTAAAAAAGTTGTTAGAGAGGTGGACCCCTTTGCCTCTTGTTGTCATGGTTGATGTAATTAAAATGGCTATCCTCCCTTTTTGTTATTTCTTTTATTTTTGGATCTCTCCCCTAAAATTCCCAGTGCTTATTTTTATGAATGAAATACTATCATTAGACACTTTGTATGGTCCAATAAGCAGCCCATGGTGAAAATGCCTACTTTACAACTCGTTATGACCCAGGGGGGTAGCACAACTGCACCTGCAGACATACTATCAGGCCGCTCTAGTTGATTTTGTGGTTCAATTAGTAATAGCATCCCCAGGTTATGATAATTGCTTATTGGACTGAATGATTACGGAAAGTGAAATTAGACTACCTGTATTCTTGCGAACTGCAAAACTCCCCAAGAAAACAATGTATAAAGTAGTGCTCACTCTACGATCACGTATGTGTTCCGGTTTGCCATGCCTGTAACCCAATACAAGATTGCAAGATTTAAGGGTCGGCACTATCTAAAGGATGTCTACAGCAGTGGTGGCCAGCATGACATGTGGGTGGCTGGGCTGCGGGGGCAAGCAATGGGGGGAAAATGTATCCACTTACCTTGCCGCCAGTCCTGCGTCTCGCTCTGCTCCTGTTCTCATCGTGGGACAGGAAGCCGAGAAGAACAGCCAGGTTCCCCTGACCAATCATAACTCTGCAATGCAGTGTTGTGATTGGTAGGCATCCAGGTTCCCCTGACCAATCAAAAAACTGCAATGCAGCATTGTGATTGGTTTTGAGCGTCCTGGTTCGACACTCAACCAGGGAATGGGGTCCTGGGTTTGTTCTCCATTGCACACTTAGGAGTGGGTAAACCACTCCTCCCCTGCCCTGCTCGACAGCAGAGCCGCCCCGCCCACGCGCCCGCCCGCAAAGGAAATATAAAATGATATTAACTTAAAGTTATTATCATTTTATATTTCCTTTACTGTGCACTGCACAAAAGCAGTGGGGTGACATTCCTCTGCCATAGTGGAGGAGCCACAATTACTTTACAGTTTTGGAAAGTGTTGCTGTTCGAGAAATTGGGGGATTTCTACAATGGTGCAAATCTGATTTCATGGGATTCCATAATTCAATAATTTGGCATTCTGAATTCATGACTTTGTTTTAGCTTTAATCAAATTAGTAGTTTTCTTAAAAAACAGCTATGTGGTAATGAATGAAACAACTCGCTTGTTAGGCCATCATATAAGTGAAACCAATCTATCGGGAGTGGGGAACTGGTATAATTTGCACACGAAAGAGAAACTATTACCAGAACTATTGCAAAAGGTTTTCCAGGAAACTAATTGAAGGTTAAAGTAGCGAAGAATGCCAGTTTCTTAGCGAGTTAGGGCACAGATCATTAAAAGCTGTAAATTTTAAAAGACTGACATTCTTATCAAGATGGATAGCATACTACACACCACACAGGTTGCATAGGATGTTTCCATCTCTTCCTGACCAGTGCTTTAAGTATAATACAATCGGTAGGGGAGGATAGCGATACACTTTTTTCAGCTACCCCAGGTTACAGCAATTTTAGAGGGAGGTCTTTCATGCAATTAGTTGAAGTATCCAAACTATGATATTCCGGACACCAATTGTATTAGGCACAACACCTGCTTAAATATCAGCAGTATTTTATATCAATAGCTATCACGGTAGTTCATTCACTGATCTTGCAGTGTTGGAAAACAGCTATGGTTCCTTCATACCATCAATGGTTTGGTAAAATGACCAAGACCCAAGCTTTTTAAGAGGCCTTTGCCAAGCAGGTAGGGGCTCTTCAGAGATTTAAGGCAATTTGTTTTTTTTTTTCTTCACAATAGTTTGTATCAACTTGTACCACAAGTCTGGGTTATTTATTAATCTATGTGAGACCGGTGTTTTCCACGATTGCTATGAGTTGGATCCAGGTGTAAATTCTTGATAAAATGCACATTTTTATTTAAGAATATAGCACTGGTCACTGAGAATGGTTTCCATGTTTCTACGCTTTGCAGCACTTATTTCCATATTCCAAGAATAAAAGGTATGCAGAGCACTACTTAGTGCTAATGCACTCTGAGAATGTTGCATGGTTCTCTTTCTTTGTCAAACTGTATTATTAATTCTCAACAGTGTAATGTGGAAATTTGAACTTTTTTGAGTAAGTGCATAATCTCTTCAGTGGAGTTATAGACTACTTTTGCACTGTCAGTTTTCTTAAAAATGTTGATCATTCTCGATGCTTGATATTGATATTTGAACTAGGTAATTCACTTCATGCAGCTCTGATTTGCACTTTTTGCACTTTGCACTTGTAATTCAAGGTATTGCTGCTATTGTTTATTGCAATTCAAACTTTTGAAGTAAGTGTGCAATTTCTTCAGTGGGGTTGTAGACTACTTTTGCACTGTCAGTTTTTTTTAACATTCTTGAACATTCTTGTGGCTTGCTTTTAATACATGAACTAGGAAATCCACTTCATTTAGTTCTGATGTGCACTTTTTGCACTTTTTCACTGTTATACTAGGTATTGCTGCTATTGTTTATTATTTTATGGGGAAGGTGCTATTAATTTGATCCTGATAATGTATTGCAATGATGGTTGTATGCTCATTATGCAACAGATTATTTTTTATAAGATGTCGTTTTCCTATTTTGTTATTCATCCTGCTCAATAATTTTTTTTTTAAAACAAGTAAGAAATGAGGACTTCAGTAGTGATAGTACAGAGCATATAAAAACAGTAAGGTGATGAGATTGAACGTTTCGGTCCTCCTGTCTATAATGCATGAGGGATACTACTTTCTCAGCTCACCTACTCCAAAGAATGCTAAAATAAATCACAAATAGATCAATAAGCATTGAAAGGTGTCAGCATAGGTGAAATTCTGTAGAAGTTCTCTAAAGCAAAGGTATTGCTTATCATAGAGCCACACAATGACAATAATGCATAGAGGTCTGTACCTCTCTTACTCTAAAAGAATCTCTGAACTAAGCCAAAGAGTATTGCCTAGTTATACCCACAAGAGACCCCTCTAAATCAGTATCAAAGTTTTAATTAGTGACCACCTTCAAACAGTGATCTTTTGGCAGACACATTCATAACTCTTCTTCTTTGAAACACATATTCGAAGCGACCTTGGATTCCATCTTCTCCTTCTGCACAGACAGTAGTACTACCGTCTGCTTGTTAATTTTTATCGCCCTTGACTCCCTTCATGCTTTCCTATCTTTTCACACAATGAGCCTTTCTCCATTCATTAGATCATTGTACCAGGCACCTGCAGAGGGAAGAAGACATTTACTTTGAAGGTTAAACATTGTGAAACCCAAATACTTAAAGCCTTTGGTCAAGTTAGCAAAGCTAAGACTTCAAAACACATTGTAACTGTGTGAATACAAATACATAGACAGTCACATAATAAGTGTAAAATACAATTCTGGTGGATACACATTCCATCATATAATGAAAACGGAATACCTTTGTGCAACTACATAAATACATGAAGATTAATCAATATTATTAAAACACACACGTGTAAATATACATGAGAACTGCAGTTCGTTGTTACTGCAAGAAAACATTAGTGTACACATGTATATAAATGTCGTGATTATATGGCAAATGCACTTTCTACATGGCTTTAAGTGCACTTCCCTCCATTAGTCACATTATACCACACAAAAACATAAGTACCTTAATATACATATATGTGGCCTAATCAATAATAACAAGGATGGAGCCAAATTTACGCTGCTCCACATGCATGCGGGACTGGGTGGATGACAAAGAGCGCCTTAAACCTTGTCCATTTCTGAAGTCAAACAAAAAGGGATCAGCAGCATAGAGTGGCAATTGGAATAAGAGCCTACTGGGTAAGGAAAATGAGAATTACTCCCTGCTTTTGTATAAAATCAACCTTTGAACAGTATTTCCTCCCGGAAACAAGCTGCTACTGTTTGTCACAGGAAACATTTGAACCACTGTCGATAAAAGACAGTGCTCCTGCTGCTGTTTATCATTGATGACATCAGACCTCAATGGCCTCTGAAGCTTCATGCTGATGCTGCTCTGCTACCGCACTATGCTGCAGGTGGAGTGGTGGAAACTCCCCGGTGAGTTTTACTATAGTGACGTCCACTGACCTACCCTTCCAAGTGCAAGTGTGAAGCAGTGTTGGGATAGAAAGTGGCTGTCCCATCCACCCCCTGCTTCAGTAGTACTCATGAAGTAGAGACCTCTACCTCCTAAATGGGGTCTGTTTGTGGGCATAGGAGATGAGAACATTTAGGACATCCACACCAGTAGAAGGCCCCACCTCTACATGGGTTAAGTGCAGCCCTCGCCAGCAGGAAGGTTGAGCTTATTTCAAATGTGTTTCTCCATATGCTGAAGTTGATTTGTACAGTGGCTATTAAAGCACATACATCTGCCATCTACTGACTAAAACAGGTGCAGTTTTAAGTGGTTCTTGATACTACCTTCAAAAACTAAGGACCTGATTTAGAGTTTAGCATACTGGTGCTCCATCACAAAGGTGACGGATAGCCTGTCCACCTTATTACAAGGGCATAAGGATATAACGTCCAATACATCTCTTTTTGAAGATACAGTTGAATCTGCTGTAAAGCAAAGCACATATGACTGAATTCAAACATTACTTTGCACCACTGATGGAAGGTGCTAATGGGAGCGCAATCTCAAACTGATTGACCACTGTAGGAGTCATATGCTGCTTGGGCAGTGACCTCTGTGTCATGCGACAATGTCTTCCAATTTATTATGGAGACAGCCATAATATGATTGGCAAGATAAGAGTGCAGGATACGTGTGCATCTTGTCAACCACGAATGCATGTCACTGGCAGGTGCAGGAATTTAATTACGTCCAAGATGCAGTAGAGGGTAGTGGTTGTGAGAAGTTGGCCTGGCATATGCTGTCCACTAATTATAGTGGGCACCTTGCACCAGTCCAAACAACCCCTTATTGGAGATAGGTTAAAGACAACCTTATTGAAAGCTATCCTAGTGGTAGCTATGGAGAGCAGCCTTCAGGCTAAGTCTTGAAGGAATGTAAAGCAGCTTGTTTTACCAGTCTATAATCTCTTGAGTGACCAAATGAAAGAGCACCACACCAGGTATATATTCAAAATATATGTATTTATTGCTAAACACACCCCTCTAGTCTCTTTATGAGGCTAGAGTTCGAAGTACACAAGTTATAAGTTATTTAAACACAGTAATAGCACAAATACACGTTTGGGCCCTAGGGGCGTACCAAACCATATACCAATAAAGTGGTATAAGAACCACGACTGAACTAGACACCAGGCCTAGAGCCTCTAGAACTGCTTGGACCACAAGGAACCACCCAAGGTAGTGACACAGGGGACCCACGGGGGACGCGTGCAGTGTAAATACACAACCGCGATACGCCGTTAACTTCTATGGAGAAAGTCGCGATCAGGAAATTAAAGAAAAGGGACACTTAAAAGAGGACTTGGAGCAAACCCTTTGAGAACTAGGTCGTTCTAGAGTCTCTACCCACGGGAGCACCGGAGTACTCGTGTTACCTCACCCAGGGAAGCCGGGTGCATAGGTGCCTTTGGGGGTCGGGTTTCGTCGTCGATTTTAATGGCGATCTGCTGCAAAGTGCTGCTGGCGACCAAGTGGAAAGTGTCCGGTTGGATCCAAGAGTGGATCGGAGATCTGAAGAACCTGAAAGCAGAGGGGACAGAGTCTGGGTCACTAGCCAGTGACCAGGATGGCGATGAGCGGATGCCCACCGATGTCGAGTGCTTCAGGTGCGTTGACAGTCGTCTTGACTCTTCAGCCAGAAGGTCCAGGAGGCGTTGTCGGTGACCAGGAGCAGGATTCAGGCTGGTACACAATGTTTGTCGAGTGCTGAGGTATCGGCGACCGGATTGGACCCAACAAGCCTTGGCAACGGCAAGTCTCGGTGAAGATGAAGATCGTCGATGGTGCAGACCAGCAAGGTCTGAGGGACTCACCCAGCAAGAGTAAGTGAGGGCAGGCCTGGAGCAACCAGGATGCCCAAGAAGAAAAAGATTGGCCTTCGTGAAGGGTTACTAGCCAACGGGCTAGCGACCGCGAAGGAGCTTCAAGACATCGCACGTGGATCTGGCTCACAGGACACTCGTGGAGTGGAGGCCAGTGATCTTCGGTGCAGTTGGTGCTGGAGGCTAGGGCTACTCGGAGCCCAAAGTACGACTTCGTGGGAGACCCAGAAGAGGATGCACTAGCAAATGCGTGCGGTGTCCAGGGGTCACGGTTTCACGTTACCCACGACAGCTACGGGCCTCAGCTTTGCTGGAGACTCAGGGCAGCCTCGGGGAAGTCTGGAAATCTACCTCTGGTGATGCAAAGACTTCGGCGTCCGACGGGAGCTTAGGCGATGCAGACCGGACAATTGCTTCTTTGGTGCCTGCCAAGCAGGGGAGTCACTCCTTGACCCCAAGGGAGATTCTTCTGTCCTCTAGTCTTGAGTAGAGCGTCGAAGGTCCAGGATTCTGTTTCAGAGTTTCGTCCAGGGATAATCTAAAGTCCTAAGGACTGGGTTCCTATACTTATACCAAGTTTAGGGGTTGGACTACTCTGTGGCCCCACCTATGGGTGGGTCAGGGCAGAGGGGTGGCTACACCCCTTTCCTTTGTCCAGTTCGCGCCAAAGCAGGGGCTGCAAGCCCTGATCCGGTTTGAACTGGGGTATGCACAGGGACACCAAATGTGCCCCCAGTGCAGGACTTCAAAGCACCCGAAAGTGCTCCCGCCCAGCCCCAATACACATTATCCTGTCTGGGGAGGTGGTCACACCTCCCTGGGACAGGAAACCTATTGTCCAGGCCTCCCCTGCCGGAGTTTCATCCAGCAGCAGGAGGCCAGACTCGTGTCTGTGGCAGCAGCATCCATTTTGTGATGCCAGGGCTTTAGAAAGAAGTTACCGGGCTAGCCAGAGTTAACATGTCTCTCCCTCTAGAAGGGTGGAATGTTACCCCCGCCACCAGAATTGGCGGGGGGGTAGTATTCCAAGATGTTTGACACCAAACACGACATGTTTCGGTGCAGCCATTCCAAAGTTAGCATTTAACGCGAGGTTATAATGCGCTTAAGAGTATATGGTCAGGCTGCACTACAAACAGCATCAGAGAAGGGTCTCCGAATGCTGCAGAGGGGCCCTGCTCATGCAGGGGCACCCTCTCACATAGGAACCACGCACTCTGCCTTCAGGATTGATAAGGCCTGCCATAGGAGTGACTTATAGGTTTATATGTGTGTATGTATATAGTGATATAGGTAGCCTATATCACAGTAAGGGGTGCATGCACCACCTTACCCAGGCCGCAGTAGCAGACCTGTGGTGTCCGTTTGGATGGCTTCCAGGGGTGGCACAATACATGCTGCAGCCCCTGGTAGGCCTCTGAGGTACCTATGCCCTGGGTACATAGTATACCATATACTAGGGACTTATAAGGGCACTCCAGATTCCAATCAGAGATGTGCCTAAGGCACATAAAAACCATTTTACAGAGAAAGCAGATAGACTGGGGCCCTGAATAGCAGGATCCCAGTCCAACTAAGTCATAAACCAGCAAAACACCATAAAAAAAGTGGGGGCAACCATATAGTCAGATTCCACCTTCCTACATAACCCCCCCCCAAACGAAAGGAGATAAGGCTAACCTTGGCCAGTTGAGCCTTTATTGACTAAGTGGCCATATAAGGAAGCACCTGCACTAGCATGGTTGCCCCCTGTCTTATGGTCCACTAAGCAATCCCTCACCCTAAGGGTATGAGAGGGTCTCCACCGTGGGGAATCACTACCTGTGGTGTGCTTAGGTAAAGTACAAGGCTGGTGAGGTGTCTGAGTAGGGAAGTGAGGCCCTAGGAATGTTGGCCTCAGCTTCCTCAGATCACTGGTCACCATGTATGCCTGTCTTTCCATGACTGAGTTGCACTTTGCTCTAAGGGTCAACCTTTGGCTGCCTACAGCTGGGGGTTGGGTCCCTTTGGCTGGACTACTGGAGGGACATGGCAGGTTTGGAACCTTCTGGTCCCAGGTTTGCCCTTGCCTACCAGAGTCCTTCTGGGGGAGGTCCCTACATAAAGGTATGGGGGATCCCTCAGTGTGTAGAGGAATTTTCACCTGGCTAGGGCTACTAGACTGTGTGCCCCTAATCTGCTGATGGGGGGTTCCTCTGGACAGGGGGCCCTGGGGGTCCACTGACCTCCCTGACCTCTGCAGCCCTGGGCTGGCTGAGGCAGGGTAGAGAGGGGCAGGTTACCTGCTCCAGACTGGGTACCACCTTGGAAGGGTCCTCTGCCATCAGGGGTGTGGCCAGGCCAGGCCTGACTACCTCTGGGGCAGTTCCTTCACTAGGGGTAGGGTCAGTTCCCTGAGGAGGCTGACCCTTACCTACTGTCTGGAGGGAAGAAGACTTTTCTTCAACCCTTGTGCTCTCTTTTGGGGGAGAGTGGGCCATTCTTCCAGGCTCCATCTCTCCAAAATCTTGGGCTGGGGCTGTGGCCATCACAGCCCCACTAACCTTTACAGGGACGCCCAGCATCCTGAGATGGGTTTGGTGTTCAACTTCAGCCCAGGCTGAAATTTCCAGATCATTGCCCATCAGGCAATCTACAGGTAGGGTTGGGGACACTGCCACTCTTTTTGGGCCTGTGACCCCCTCCCAGCTGAGATTGACTATGGCCATGGGGTGATCTGTTCTGACACCATCAATGTTGGTCACCTGGTATTTAAACTCAGGTAAAAGCTGGTGAGGGGGACTAGTTTCCCTGCCACCATGGTGACACTAGCCCCTGTGTCCCTAAATGCCACAGCTTTCTGACCATTAATTATTGGCTCCAATCTGTACCTGCCCAATGCTGTGGGACCCATGGTAAAGGTGGCAAATCCTATACCACCATCAGAGTCAGAGGAGTCTGTTGAGGGGTCCCTGTCTAAACTAGGGCCCACCTCTGTTCCTCTTGCAAAAGCACCTAACTTTTTGGGTGCACTACTCCCAACTGGAGGATTACTACTGGTAGTACCAGGAGGGGTGGTAGTAGTTGTGGGAGGAACATTTTCTTTATTGCCAATCCTGGGGCAACTGGGATCAGTCTTCCAGTGCCCAGGCTTTTTACAGACATGGCAATATGGTTTCTTTTCAGGAGAAGAAGGAGTTTGGGACCCACCCCCAGAAGAGGAATTTTGGGGCCCTGTAGGGGACTTATCCTTAGATTTATCCCCACCTTTCTCTTGGGACTTAGTAGAATCTTTCTTCTGGTCACCACCCTGATTTTTAGTTTTTACTCTGGTTCTGACCCATTTGTCTGCTTTCTTTCCCAATTCTTGGGGAGAGGTCAGATCAGAGTCCACCAGATACTGGTGCAAAAGCTGGTTTTGACAATTATTAAGGATCTGCTCCCTCATAATCAAATTGTACAATCCTAAAAAGTCCTGCACTTTGTTGCCATGTATCCAACCTTCCAGAGCCTTAGTAGCACAATCTACAAAATCAACCCAGTCTTGAGTCTGAGCTTTTTGGGTGTCTCTGAACTTCAATCTATACTGTTCAGTGGTTAGGCCAAACCCATCTATCAGAGCACTCTTCAAGACTGTGTAATTGTCAGCATCCTCTTCTCTTACAGTGAGGAGCTTGTCTCTACCTTTGTCTGCAAAGGAGAGCCACAAGATTGCTGCCCACTGCTTCTGGGGGACCCTCTGAACTTTACAGGCCCTCTCCAGTGCAGTTATCCATTTGTGGATGTCATCCCCACTCTGGTAGGGAGGGACAATCTTGTTTAGGTTTCTATGGTCATAAGACCTTTCCCTATCTTTAGGGATATTGCTGCCACCATGGGACTCTAGTCCCAACTTTTTTCTCTCTTTGTAGAGATCTAGGGACTCCCTGTCTATAGCCAGTTGCTGTTTTCTGAGTTCAAGCTGAGCTTCCTCATATTGAATCAGCCTCTTTCTCCTCTCATGAGAGGATTCCCTCCTATGAGAGGAGACAGAGGTCCCTATTGAGGTGCCAGAGTGGTTAGACTCCTGAGAAGGAGATCTAGACCTTCTGGGCACACTCACAATCCTTCCTGGGGGGACAAAGTGGAGGTCATTCTGAGCCTCCTCCTCATCCACAGGAGGAATTGGGTTATCCAGGTCAGGGTCATTGTCACCCTCCTGGTCAGTTCCAGAGGGGGCTGGGGGTGTTGCTACCCCTGGCCCCATCCTCATCTTCTGCCCCACCCTCTGCTCCTACCCCTTCAGTCCCTAAGGGCCTGCTGAGATCATAAGCCTCTAACATCTCTCTCAGATGTTGGGTGGTGGGGCTTTGGCCTGTCTTCAGTTTCCTCAAATTGCATAATGCTCTCAATTCCAAGAATGGGAGTGTATCATACTTGGAGGGAAGAAGCCCAGGGGCTTCTGGCAAGGACTCACTGGGTCCTGGCTTTGAAGACATCACTAGTGAGGTGTGGTGTATGCACTACCTACTCTAGTGTGGCCTACTAAACTCTCTTGAGTTGTAGAAAGGGTGTGCTATCCCTTAACACACAACTCTAAGTTCAGTAGAACTTACTGTATTCTAAGCTTAATTTATATGTACCTTAGGTACCTTTAGTGGTTTTCAGTTGATCAATTCAATTGAGATTATCTGGTAAAACAATAGCAAGCTGGAATCCCACACGCTGCAGACCAATGTGAGAAGTTGGCTTGGCATATGCTGTCCACTAATTATAGTGGGCACCTTGCACCAGTCCAAACAACCCCTTATTGGAGATAGGTTAAAGACAACCTTATTGAAAGCTATCCTAGTGGTAGCTATGGAGAGCAGCCTTCAGGCTAAGTCTTGAAGGAATGTAAAGCAGCTTGTTTTACCAGTCTATAATCTCTTGAGTGACCAAATGAAAGAGCACCACACCAGGTATATATTCAAAATATATGTATTTATTGCTAAACACACCCCTCTAGTCTCTTTATGAGGCTAGAGTTCGAAGTACACAAGTTATAAGTTATTTAAACACAGTAATAGCACAAATACACGTTTGGGCCCTAGGGGCGTACCAAACCATATACCAATAAAGTGGTATAAGAGCCACGACTGAACTAGACACTAGGCCTAGAGCCTCTAGAAGTGCTTGGACCACAAGGAACCACCCAAGGTAGTGACACAGGGGACCCACGGGGGACGCGTGCAGTGTAAATACACAACCGCGATACGCCGTTAACTTCTATGGAGAAAGTCGCGATCAGGAAATTAAAGAAAAGGGACACTTAAAAGAGGACTTGGAGCAAACCCTTTGAGAACTAGGTCGTTCTAGAGTCTCTACCCATGGGAGCACCGGAGTACTCATGTTACCTCACCCAGGGAAGCCGGGTGCATAGGTGCCTTTCGGGGTCGGGTTTCGTCGTCGATTTGAATGGCGATCTGCTGCAAAGTGCTGCTGGAGACCAAGTGGAAAGTGTCCGGTTGGATGCAAGAGTGGATCGGAGATCTGAAGAACCTGAAAGCAGAGGGGACAGAGTCTGGGTCACTAGCCAGTGACCAGGATGGCAATGAGCGGATGCCCACCGATGTCGAGTGCTTCAGGTGCGTTGACGGTCGTCTTGACTCTTCAGTCACGAGGTCCAGGAGGTGTTGTCGGCAACCAGGAGCAGGATTCGGGCTGGTACACAATGTCTGTCGAGTGCTGAGGTGTCGGCGACCAGATTGGACCCAACAAGCCTTGGCAACGGCAAGTCTCGGTGAAGATGAAGATCGTCTATGGTGCAGACCAGCAAGGTCTGAGGGACTCACCCAGCGAGGGTAAGTGAGGGCAGGCCTGGAGCAACCAGGATTCCCAAGAAGAAAAAGATTGGCCTTTGTGAAGGGCTACTAGCCAACGGGCTAGCGACCGCAAAGGAGACTCAAGACATCGCACGTGGATCTGGCTCACAGGACACTCGTGGAGTGGAGGCCAGTGATCTTCGGTGCAGTTGGTGCTGGAGGCTAGAGCTACTCGAAGCCCAAAGCACGACTTCGTGGGAGACCCAGAAGAGGATGCACTAGCAAATGCGTGTGGCGTCCAGGGATCACGGTTCCACGTTACCCACGATAGCTACGGGCCTCAGCTTTGCTGGGGACTCAGGGCAGCCTCGGGGAAGTCTGGAAATCCACCTCTGGTGATGCAAAGACTTCGGCGTCCGACAGGAGCTTAGGCGATGCAGACCGGACAATTGCTTCTTTGGTGCCTGCCAAGCAGGGGAGTCACTCCTTGACCCCAAGGGAGATTCTTCTGTCCTCTAGTCTTGAGTAGAGCGTCGAAGGTCCAGGATTCTGTTTCAGAGTTTCGTCCAGGGATAATCTAAAGTCCTAAGGACTGGGTTCCTATACTTATACCAAGTTTAGGGGTTGGACTACTCTGTGGCCCCACCTATGGGTGGGTCAGGGCAGAGGGGTGGCTACACCCCTTTCCCTTTGTCCAGTTCGCGCCAAAGCAGGGGCTGCAAGCCCCTGATCCGGTTTGAACTGGGGTATGCACAGGGACACCAAATGTGCCCCCAGTGCAGGACTTCAAAGCACCCGAAAGTGCTCCCGCCTAGCCCCAATACACATTATCCTGTCTGGGGAGGTGGTCACACCTCCCTGGGACAGGAAACCTATTGTCCAGGCCTCCCCTGCTGGAGTTTCGTCCAGCAGCAGGAGGCCAGACTCGTGTCTGTGGCAGCAGCATCCATTTTGTGATGCCAGGGCTTTAGAAAGAAGTTACCGGGCTAGCCAGAGTTAACATGTCTCTCCCTCTAGAAGGGTGGAATGCTACCCCCGCTGCCAGAATTGGCGGGGGGGTAGTATTCCAAGATGTTTGACACCAAACACGACATGTTTCGGTGCAGCCATTCCAAAGTTAGCATTTAACGCGAGGTTATAATGCGCTTAAGAGTATATGGTCAGGCTGCACTACAAACAGCATTAGAGAAGGGTCTCTGAATGCTGCAGAGGGGCCCTGCTCATGCAGGGGCACCCTCTCACATAGGAACCACGCACTCTGCCTTCAGGATTGATAAGGCCTGCCATAGGAGTGACTTATAGGTTTATATGTGTGTATGTATATAGTGATATAGGTAGCCTATATCACAGTAAGGGGTGCATGCACCACCTTACCCAGGCCGCAGTAGCAGTCCTGTGGTGTCAGTTTGGATGGCCTTCCAGGGGTGGCACAATACATGCTGCAGCCCCTGGTAGGCCTCTGAGGTACCTATGCCCTGGGTACATAGTATACCATATACTAGGGACTTATAAGGGCACTCCAGATTCCAATCAGAGATGTGCCTAAGGTACATGGAAACCATTTTACAGAGAAAGCAGATAGATTGGGGCCCTGAATAGCAGGATCCCAGTCCAACTAAGTCATAAACCATCAAAACACCATAAAAAAAGTGGGGGCAACCATATAGTCAGATTCCACCTTCCTACAGTGGTCAGCTGAATGCACAAGTGTACAGTTTTAGAGTGGTTTTATGGGCTGATAGAGTGCAGATTGCTAAAAAAAAAACGTTTCCATGAGCCCACCATGCATGCACTTGTGCACTCATAGGCAGTCGATTTGTAATGTTCTTACACCATTCTATGATTGATGCCTGCAATTAGAGCGGCAGGTGCCAAAATCTTTAAAGAAATGTGTCCACCTTGGTTAAGGTAAGTCTAATTTATACATTTTGATCTTTAAACCCTTCTGTGAGACTTGCAAGTTGGGCATTTTATTCAGCTCTTTGAGAAGTCCCCAGGCATGAATGCCTTGACAACTGAATGGGCACAAACGTGCTGGCTGATCTGTCCGACACAGGCGCCGTATTCTACCAAGAAACTGTCAAGAAAAATAAATTATATGTACAATAAGGTCCAGCAATCTTTTGTTGCGTTCTATCTTCAACTATGTTATTTATAACATTGGTATTTGAAATACAGCTTAACCAATGCTTGTATCAAATAACATCCAAGGCTACATATGAAACTTGAGGTTGACACTCATTCAGGAAACTCCAAATCGTTCTAATTGGACATTACAAGAACATCTGTGTTTTTCATGAGAGGATATGTGGGAATGGAGCTTAACCACATATTCTTGAAAGTGCAATTTATTAGACTGACGCAAAGATGTGCACCCCTATGGATTTATTCGCAATTCATATACACATTGACCATCACTTATTTCAGACCTACTATTTTCTGTTGTGAAGTTAGAGGCATATAAACAGGTTTCATCAGTTGACATGTTAAAATTGAGTTTGACTCTCTGTAAGAAATTGCACCTCCCTTTTTTATACCGCCTGGCTGTTTACTTTTGCAAACATTGGATACTTTACCTGTGCTAGAGTCTGAGTTCTCTTGAACAATCCTCCTCCATTTCTGTCGCTTTTAAAATTGCGTTCCCATCCTCCAGTGAAGCGATTTTAGCACAAGGCTTGTATGTCACTTTGAAGAACCACCATACTGTAATTGTAAGTTATGGAATATTAGGCAGAGTGCCTTGCATTTTGAATGTGTGTGCACATGGATATATAAGCACAAGGGGATCCGATATGCCAAAGAAACCTTGGTAAATAATATTGTGCACAGCAGTAGTTGATTATGAACTCATTTTTATACATTCAGTATCTTAGTGGGCATTGAGTTACCAACAGATGACTTATTTGTACAAATAGGAATAGGATAGCAGGATCAAAGTCAAGTTGCTCACAATGTTTGTATAAATGGACATCCCTGACTGGTCATCAGTGACGGCTGTTGCAGGTAAGAGTGGTGAGGTGGTGGGGCGGGGGTTGGAGTCGACAGACAACGACGAGGGAAAATACAATTTAAAAAAAGGAAACCACTTACCTTGCGCTCGCCACATCGCCTCGCAAGGTAAGTGGTTTTCTCCCTCGCCATCGTCTGTTGACTCCAACCCCCACCCCGCCCCACCGCTCTTACCTGCAGTGGCCACCACCGCTGGTCAGAAAGAACTTGTGTAATTTGGTTTGAGAAATGTAACTTTTTCTTATGTCTCTAATGTGCTCATCTAAAAACCACGCCTGGCTCTTTGCTAGAGAATATTTTGTAGGCCTTTCAAAAGGCCACAGCTTAACCTCCACAGAAACATTAACAATTTTATTGTCTCCGATTTGATAGCACCAATTGAAAATAAATGCAAAAAATATATATTTGGAAAGGCAACTCTCAAATTTAAAACTTAGTTGCCCTGTGTATGTTAAAAGAAAATATTAGGAACGGGCAAATGTTACACTTTTATCCTACCTTATTCAACCACTAACCTATTGTGGTTAATATGCAATAGGGGCTGGAGTGAAAATCTAATTGCAGAATACAAGCAAGTTCCTCTATGACCAGGTGTCTTTCATTTTGTTGGAAAATTTGCTTTGGTTCCCTTGAAATGCACATATCCTATATTAATACTGCTGTTTTCATTTGTTCTTGTAAGACACTTTTTCACTCAAACTCCATTATTCAGGATTTATATGCAGTAATTTTATCAACATTGTTACTACATAAAGATCAATGCATTTTGAAGTTTCCACTTCAACAACAGTATATTTGTTGTGTCAGGTGAAGGAAAATATACTACTAATATAGACCATGTGATCATGGAAAGTTCAAGAACCATCTAAATAATACTTTTCTCTGTAGAAATTTTACATGACACAGTACATAGAAAATATGCCAGCTTCTAGTCGGTGTTTTTCAACAAGCAATTGTATTAGAATCTGTAAGCTATTGCAGACAACAGTTATTCCCTATTTATTCTATTCACAATCTCAGCTATCATCAAGATACCCTTAACACTTCAATTTTTCAACCACTTTTTCTTGTTTTCTCGTAGATATCATTAGTACATTGTTTTGGTGCTGATTATTTCTCTAGATCTTACCATGTCTCTAGTAACCCAGAACCTCAATCTCTTTTTTCTGTGTTACTTGTTCTGTAACCCTCATCTGAAGTCTTTTCTATTTTCAGTTATGTATGTTATCATGTTGCTAGGATTTAAAACCCATTTCAGCTTTAAAGAGTCTCTCATTCATGTCCAAAGGATATGCCATGCTATTTCACAAATATCACCATTTCATTATTCATCTTAATACTTTTTTTAATCAAACCACGGTGATGTGCCATACATGTAAAACACCCATTTTTCATAGTCATTTTGTCCTTTGTGTGATAAAATATCCAATTCATTATTGTAAAACACTTCTCCTTGTCTTAGAAGGAAAGTTCCATCTATTCCATCTGGGTGTGGTCAAACCTCATCAGTGACCGACAGAAATAATTGCCAGATAGTCAGGTGTGCTTTTGTCCAATTTATGTATGTATTTATGTACATTGTATTTGTTTATCACAATCCTAGCCAAATGTTAGAAGAGCACTGTACAGGGTAAAAGGCAACGTTTCAGACAATGAGGAACTGGAGGAACAGCCGGGTTGCAAGAGTGAAATTTGGACTGTTTCTTTATCGTGTGTATTTTTCTTTGAAGAGAGGTGCCTACAGCTTTTTACTAAATTAGAGCAAAGTCTGACCAGTTTTGATGAATATGGAGATGCTGTCTCAGATCCTGCATTTACAGATAAAGAAGGCCTGTTGCCTTGTTTTTTCTTTTTTGCACCTCTTCAATTCCAGTTTGATGATGTCCTTGCTCCGGGTGCTCCGGGAATCATCAGAGGTCTTGCTCAGTCACTTGTGATAGCTTTGTAGATCATGCAACTAGTTTTCTAAACGCACACAATGTTCACAGCAATAATAGAATAGATTATAATGAATATTGAGATAAAAAGATTAAGATACCTGCAGGATGTGGGTTTGGGATGTTGTGTTGCAATACAGAAATTATTATTCATAATGAATGTTAGTCCTTGCAAGACACTGAGGATGACTCTTAAGTAATTATTGAAAAGTTGCAAATTAGGAATGAAATACTTTAGCTGTCATTTTAGATAGTTTTAAAAAATATATACACCTTGCAATGTAACTATCAAAGATCACACAATGTTTGATCATCGGTGACCACATATGTTCTCTAGAAGAAGCACAATTGAGTATTAAAATATATGTGGAATAGAATAAGAAGAAGATTGATATGAAAAGCTTATTTTTAAATAAGAACAATTGATAAAAAATCAACGTGAACAGCACTAATTTGTAAAAACAAAAGCAAGCCTTTAAAATAATAAATACAGAGAATAGGATTACAAAACAAGAATTGTCAATGCCCTTGAGTCAGGCTACATGAGAGTGCATAGTTATTTTCTGCAAGAATGAAGGTGTAGTTAAGATAATACATGTCTGTAAGGTGAGCCAGTGGAGTTCAATCAGCTTGGGTGTGATGAGTTCAATGCCTTTCTATGGGCAATGTGACATTGTCGAGCCACATGTTTATATTGCTTAGTGTTTAGCATAGTCAGTATTCTACAATTTAATTTTATCAGTTAGATTGCAAAAGCACTATGTGGAATCATTCAATTGATTGTACTATCAGTACAGGAAGTGTGACAAATTGACGTCTAAAGAGACCACCCATGGTAGAGAAAAAAAATGGTTCTCTTTGCCCAGTCCTGCTTCTCTAATAATCAATAACAGCAGACATTCTAGAATGTTTATTTGATGATGGCGGCTAGCATTCTGAGATCTATTGTGACATCATTCACTGAATGGCCCCTTTATTAATGTTACTGAGGTTATTACAATAGTAGAGCCATAAGGTATGTTCCTTTAAAGTTACAACCTATTAGTTGTGGACTATCTGCTCTTAATGGCCTTTCAAGCACACAGAGGAACATTTGGGGAGGGTAAGCTGAGTCTTTGGCAGAACGTTGCAAGTATGTTTAAGCAGCTCTTTTACACTCTCCCATTGTTCCATTGTAGGTATGTTTGCACATGTCTATAGATTTTAATTGTGTAGTTGAAACCTGACTACAGAACAATAATGCGTTAGAGGATTTCACTTTACAATGGACAACTGAGGCAAAATAAGGGGGTGCAGAACAGAATGGGTACTTGGCAGAGTTCTAGACACAATAATTGTGGTTAAGACATAAGCAGAAAAGGGAAGTGAGAAAAACAATAGTCTATAAAAGCTGAAATGAGCACAGAACATGGTGGGATTATCTTCCAGGGAGCTTGGTTACTTTGTGGTCATATTGTAACAATGTGTTGTGTCAATAGATGGTTCATTTGTGTGTGGAGAATTTTGATGTCTGTAAACCCAAATAATTTTGGAGCCTGTTGGACTCTCTAGCTATGCAAATGATTGGGATTTTCTATCAATTACCAATTAATCGTGTGGTGGGTATGGAATGTCCATAAATAAAAGTAATGCTTCTAAAAGATAGACCTCTGCTTTTATTAATGAAACTTGGAATAGCCTGCATCAGTTCAGATACTCTTCTTGATTTTAGTTAGGTTATAACCTAATACAGCAAATAAAAACACATAATATATACGATAAAAATGAATTCCGTTCATAAAATACTATAATACAGAGGGTAAAACAACATTAAAATACCTGCCACCTTCAGAACAAAAGCTACAACTATATAAGCCACTGCCCCTTGCTGCTCTGGATCAGTGTGTGGAGTAAGAGGAAGACCAGCTTTAACAGGACTGTTATTGTTGATTGTCTGAAAATGGACAGGGGACTTTCTATACCATGGTTGAAATATGCACTTAATTCTTTGGATGATATTGGTTTGTCCAAATTATTTAGCACACCTGATCTTATTAATAAGACTACTAAAAAGTGGTGAAGGAAAAATTTACAGATCTTATGACTTCTCAGTGGTTCCAGAAGGCAGTTAATAAGAACACCATTCACTATTTTTATTCTATGTTTGCAATGAGTGATACCCCCCTATACCTTAGGATAGAATTAACCCAATGGGAGAGGTCGCTCTAATTTAGATTTAGGTCCGGATGGTCTGGCGCTCAGCATGCTTTTATGAAACTGAATGTATATGGAGCAAGGAACTACCCCCTGTCCTTATGATGGCAAAGCGGATCAATCCCTACTACATTTTATGTTTTTCTGTGGTTTTTATCAACAACTTTTTCAGCTGTGCCTTAAACCTCTTTTGAGAAGACTAGCTATTCAGAAATATAGGGTGGCGTTAATCCATCTTCAAATGTTAAATAGCCCAGACAATTGTTTTACTGTATGCGGCTATCTTAGGATGGCCATTTGCAGTAGAAACTCAATGGAGGGGAGGCTATAGGTGCGCTTTTTGCTGCTGTTGGCTCTGTATTGTATTTGATGAATTACTGTGCTTTTAATGGTTTTATTTATTGTAATGACAATAGATCGATATTTTATGACAGCGAATGTATTATATTTTAACATGTACTTTTATGATCATTTTAAGATCAAATAAAGATTTTTGAATGAATGAGTCACTGTTTAGTGGAATAAAAATTACAGCCATCCACAAATTAAATTACATTGTTTTGCTAGTTTCCTTTTATCTGTTAGTTGTAACATTTAATAAGTGGACCAAGTATATGCAATGATTGCTCCTCAAACCATGGTCATAAAGTTGTATTGAATATTAGATCAACCAAATCATACTATTACTAAAATCCCGCAATAATGTGCTAAGGCTGGAACATTCATAAGGCATGTGAGACTGTATTGATAATTAAGCTGCACAAAAACATGAAGCGTAATTCCTCCTAAATTTCCCCCACAGGGCTAAAATATCAGGCAATTCCAGCTGTCTTGTTCCAGAAAGTAGACAATTACACTACACAGTCAGAGCTAAAGCCTCACTGACCAGCATTAAGCTTTTAAGCCTTGCATCTGGTAAGTAATTGTGAGCAGCTTTTCATTGAGCTAAGCATACAAATATCAGCATAAAAGTTGTAGCCACTTACTGCAGCCTTTATCATATCCTTTCTGCTCAGTGTGTAAGATGATTTGTCCTGTTATACTTTTTTTATACAGCACAGTAGTGTTGCTATTGCTCTCAAATAAAAAACATGCATGGACTACTTGTTTTTGTTAAACTGCTCTAACCAATAAACACAAATTCACAGTGGTAAGCTTATTTGAGAAATTTTTCAGTAGTGATTTGGCAAATAGCTGTACTTTCTGTTGAATAACTTAAGCTCATTACTAACCATCAGAAGTTCATTGTAATTTTCTGCAGATGATCATCTGCAGAGAGTTATATTTACTCACTACCTCCAAACAAAAGGCATTATGCATTATGCATGGAACCTCAAAATCACTGACTTATCATTAGATTCTAAGATGTCTTTCAATAGTCATCAATGCTCGGATGCCTTTGGCTACATTTCTGTAAAAGGGGACCAGGGCATATTACGGACGTCAACATTTTTGATCTAGTCCACTCTCTACTCATATCTATGCTGACCATTTATGAAAAGCCTAAGTATTTTTATTTGCAGATCATATGTATATCACATCAATGGGTTTTATGGTATAACATGTGAAACACATTTTGATGCTCATTTCATTAAAGACCTAATAATTTCTATAGGTAAATCACATTCAGTCCAATACGTTACATTATTTGTGTGTGAAAATGAGATTTGATTACACTGATTGGAGGCTTTTTGATTTAAATTAGGAGCAGCTTGATTAGCACTTTATTTCACCAGAACATATATCTAAATTGAGTTTGCACTCATTTTTCAAGAGATATAATAATTTCTTTGGGTAGCTCACAAACACATAAATAGGTCTCACATGATGACGTGAAATGGGGTTTGGCATGTATTTAATACAAGATCTAATTATTTGCACATTGGGAAATTAAAACAGATCAAATGGCTTTTTGAACACAAGTGAAATGGTAGTCAGACAAGGACATCTTGAGAAATCTTATTGCTTCTGAGCAAGCCTTTGTGAAAAATGGTTTTAGCCATTATTTTATAAAAGGCATTATTATTCCAAAATGAAAATTACAGATCAATAGATTTTTCTAGTGCATCTGTGGAAAATGTACCAGATTGTCTAGATTTGGATGGTATGAAAGCTAATGAACCAGCATTAAGAATATAGAGAATGTTCCACAAAGTGAAACTTCTGGTTGGAGGGTCACTGTCTAGTGGTTCTGATTGAACTGTAACTGAGAGCTGTCTGATCCTTTCAATTTCTCTATAAAACCCATTCTATCTCTCTGAATCTGTTCTATAATTATACCATATAATCTTACAGCCCATATTTAAAAAAAAAAATTTTGTCATCTGTGTTTAATAGTAATATTAATCTTTGCATTTAACATTACGTGGGTCCTTTCCTAGGTCATGTAGAAAGATAACCAGGGACTTTTTCATATACTTGAAAAACAAACATGGGAGTTAGAAAGGGATCAAAACTATGCCATGTCTTCAGCTGTTTGGCAAAAAATCTTGAATTAATATACAAACGGTTTGTACCCATCCGTAAATTGTAATAAGATCTTTTTGGACACAAAACATACTACTCAAAATAGGTTTTGTAGAAAAAGACGACCGTCAAATATTAATTCCTCAAATGCCAAAGTAGTAACAAGTTTATGGACTTCAGAAAATGCACATTCTCAGCCAAGAAATTGAATATTAATAACATTATTCACTGAAACAATAAATTCTGTCAATTTGCAAGACTTTAACGATTTTTTTTATAATAATACCTATTGTTAAGTACCTTAAACTTGTTTTGTAGCTACAGGAGTTTTATCATTGCTTATTGACCATGTAGCATTTTATTTGTTGGTTTCAAAACAATATAGTTTGGACTGACAACTGTGCTTGTTGTATATTGCAATATCTATATTGTAATTTTAATGAAATCTTTTAACCAAATTAACACACTAAGCATGCATATATGTTCTAAACAGAAATTGTATTTTCATGTTGTTTGTGAGAATGTAGGAATGAAAAATTGAGGTGAGGATGAATTGTACATACATAGACTCCAACAAGAGCAATCTGTTTCTCATACATGTTTTACAGGGAAATTTTATATGACAAATCATTGGTTCTCATTTTGCATAAGCATTAGTATTTATATCAAAATATCAAGAGTAAGCAAAGAATTGCAATACAGGAAAAACAACAAATCAGAGCAACACTATGTAATAAATGGTTACTCGTTATCTGTCAAATACTGTTCGTCCAAGTGGCCACAAGTTACACCACACTGATGATTCTCTAGTCTTTGAAGAATTTGAAAGTCAGTCCTTTGCTCTGTCTCTTTAAGGTTCACATGTGTAAATAAGCAATGAAATCAGAAGAGCCATAAGCCAGCATTTCGATTTGACCTTATGCAATTTATATTTAGCAACTGTGAGCACTCCAAACCCAACAAAACCTCCTTGCATGCATGGTACATACTCAAATGATCCAACAGCACACATATGTGTGTGAATCTTTGCTTCACATGCTGCTGTACAAGGGGCTCTATAATCAAATTAATTTTATTGCATTTTGCTAAAGTTCTGAAGTCTATCGTTTTTGAGTAGTCTTCTAGCTAGGCAGTCACAAAGAGTGAATTTTACCAATAGCTAACAGACTTCTTTGTGTCTGCAAAATTTGAAAATGTATAGTTTTGCAGTGGTCGAGGGGTGTTATCTTTCACAAAAAACTGAAGTCCCAGACTGAAAGTTCTTCTTCTATTTGTTCTCAATCTAACGACCTGCACCATATGTGGATATATCATCAATGAGGATAATTGGGGATTGCATGCGTGTAGTCTCCTTTCCATTGGACTGGTTCCTATCCTTAAGATGTGGTAGAAGAATTTAATTTCTATTTAGAATTTTGAAGATATTCCAAACTTGTTCACTTTCTGCAAAGTATCCAAGTAAACTATTCAAGATTAGAGAGGGTGCCTGTTAATTGAGTAATTTTCTTGAGTTTGCAGATATTGAAAATATGTGGTATTGGCATGTTTTCCCAAACTCCAAGCCTTGTTATATATTACAAAATTACAGAAACCCCAAATGGCCATTTTGTTTCCTAAACCATCCTGTGTAGGGACTATTTACATTCCAAAGCTGCTGAAAAATACTCAATTCCATAAGACCTAGGAAATATGGGGCCATATTATCAAGAACGGGCGATAACATTATCGCCGCTTTAGCGGCAGGAAACTGCCGCTAAAGCGGCGATAAGGGGCTTGATAATATGCCCTATAGAATTCCAATAGAAGCCCAGGTTCTGGTGTGAAGGACATCAAACCTGGGCTTCTATTGGAATTCTATAGGGCATATTATCAAGCCCCTTATCGCCGCTTTAGCGGCAGTTTCCTGCTGCTAAAGTGGCGATAATGTTATCGCCCATTCTTGATAATATGGCCCACAAAGTTCTCACCTACCTAAACAAATAAAATGTGATCTCTTAGGAAATATTGCTAACAATCTGAAAATAACCTTTGAGATGTCCTGCCCAATCATTCAGGATGTGGGAGTCACCATTTGGTTGCTTAGGCCAGGCACAATTAAAAAATGTATGATTTGCTATACTTCCAGGATTTTTCTGAAAGTACCCGAAGAAGAGTGCACACTATAAATAGTGATTCTACCACAAGTTTCAGCCAACCATTTCAATAGTACTGGTACAGGTCATAATCCCTACGAAAAAGTGCATGTGTAGATTTCCCAGATTTGGAACATTTGGGAAAACATTACCCTTATTAAAGTCTAAAAAATATGCGGTGTTTGGTCTGAAAAACAAAGCAAAGTATTTTGCAGTTCATTTTTTTTAATGAAAAAATATATTTTATTTGTTTATGCGAACAGATATTGAAAAGGAGACTCACTCAGAAACAAGCACGAATGCTCCATATAAGAACATATAGTTGTCTGGTTAAACAAGAAGATGTGTGCCTTAATGTGATTGATTGTCTAAAAAGTGACATTTTTAGCACAAAATGGTACATGGGGGAGTGCAAATGATCAGGCAATCAAGGTGTTCATTTCACCCATACACTGCTTTTGACCTAAATGTGTGTCACAAATGGTGTTGTGTCATGAATGCCACCACACACCTGTAAAGTCGTAAGTGATGTAACCCTAAAATCATTGATCGCAGTGTATGTGATGTGTGTGGAGGCAGACATGCATGGAGAAAGAGCACATACATACACCCTCTCCCCCGCTCACACACACACACACAAACAAACACACACACACAAGGTTGAAATGTAATATTTTTGTGATACACTGTCTAACGTTTTCAGAGAAAATACATATCAAAATGACTTTCTTTGTTTTTAGGTCTGGCATGGCAGCACAGATGTTGCATAACTTTATGTAATCAGCCTAAAAAAGAGCTTTCAGCACTGCCAAAGACAGGGAGTATGTGGATAGTAGCACATGTTTTGATTGGCAAATTTTTATGTGCTTCCACAGAAAAAGTGGTCCCCTTGAAGCAGATCTGATTATTTTGTTTATCAAGCTGCTTCAGTCCACAGCAACGTGGCTGACTAGTGAAGGCTCACCAACAGGCATAAAGTGTCATGCTTATAATTGGATAGAGCTTGTCATTTCAGAGGTGCATACATGGCACTGTAATGTTGTTAATGTGTCCTAGATAAGTAGATAATTTACTTTGTTTGCTTTTCCCTGGCAGTAGCACGGATGGGAGGAGGACAGTCATGAGGAATCTATTGCTGTTTTCCAGTCACAGCTCCCTCCCATTCCCTTTCCATTAATAACTTTAGACGGCAGAGGGCAGTTGTGTGTTTGAGAGCAATTTGGGATACCCAGGAATACAGAACTCTACATGCATTGGAAGGTCTGTCTTGACAGATCAACAAAACAAAAGCTTTCAGAGTAAATCTAAGAGGGGGCTTAGACTTCACTCAGATGTTGGTTCCTCTGAGTACAGGATTTTAGTGGACCAAAATTCTGTAATTCCATTGAAAAGAGTGCTTCTTTCACATTGTTTGGCTAGTAGCAAAGCTTATACTCAATAAGGCTGAACTGAGCTGTTTATGGTGACAAGGCAATTACCATGACTATATGCCTGATATGCTCATTATAGAATATTACAATAGAGGTAGTAGATCTGATTTGTTTTGTAAATTTCATGTGCTAAAATCAATCCTTTTAAGGATGGATTGGTATTACTCTTTATGAAATCTGGCAGAGAAAGAGCTTGTTACATGGATTCTCAATGATAACAGTAGGAAGGAAGGGTTTTGTATTTGGTTACCCCCTTCGACAAACAGTGGATAAAGAAGATTAGCTCTCCGATAATCATTGTTAGGACATCCTAGGAGAGACAGTATTTTGTTAAGTCAACTTTAATTGTTTAGTCTAATGTAGTTTTATAACTGTGTGCAGTGGTGGCTGCCACTAACAAAGGGTGGTGGGGTGGGTGGGGGGAGCGCGGGGTAAGCATGTGGCGCGTGTTAATAATAATTTTTATAAAACCTACCTGAAGCCTCCGGTCACCTCCTGCGTCGCGTTGTTCCTGATGGCCTCTTCCTGGTCCCAGCAGCCCCTGGGACAGACTCCCATCAAATCCCCAGGCTCCAGAGCAGTGCAGGGATTGTCCTGAATGGGCTGGAAAGACGCTCCGCTCAGGTCATGGAGTCTGTGGGGTTTCTCTCCAGCCACAGCCCGGCTGGAGAAACCGAAATGGGCATGTGTGTTTTGGTCAGCCTGAGACGTCCAGCCAAACACATATGCACACGTAGGGAGTTCACAAGCACACCTCCTCCCCCCTCTCATGCCCTGTCCCTCCCTGCACAAGCTGGCTCAGAGCCGGAAAACGAAAAATAAAAAGATGCTAGAACATCATTTTATTTTTCATTTGCTGGCTCTGCGCCAGGCAGTGAGGCGAAGCTCCTCCGCCATTGTGGAGGAGTAGCCGCTGACTGTGTGCCTTGTGGTTTCCTTGTGAGAAAGTTCACACTGAAAACAGTAGGCCTGAGTTGAATATGGTGACAAGCTCTAGACCTGATGGTGTGCTGGAAAAGGTTATGGCTGATGCAACAGAACTGATCTACTTATTATTAAAAGTTAGGACAAGGGCAGTAGGCCTAGCTTATTTATTGTGAAAGCTTGTTATATCCAGTGATCCCTTAATAGTGAGTTATTATCACATTGTGGTGCAGGCTACAGACAGGTATTCTGCTACATGGGATTTCACAGATTACTGTAGTAGGCAAGGGTTTTGCTGTTGGCGACCCACTCTGACAAACCCTTGGTGTTTTCAATGTTCTGATTCTTGTTAGGCACTATTGAGAGGAGTTGTATATTATTTTGCAAACTGCATTTTTGTACGTAATTTGTAATTTTATGCTGTATGCTTGATGGTTGCCAGTTTATATGAACTGGAATCTGCCCGTGTTGGTTACTGTAGCAAGCCAATGAGAAAGGCTATAAGGTTTATGGGTTCCTTTGGAAACGTTATGTCAGATTCCATAGGTCCAATCTTTTTTGTTATGAAACATTATGACAAAGTCAGTTTGCCCTTACTTACTGTGAATAGCATCGGTTAAAGGCTATAGGCTTTTAAAAATACATTGTTCTAGGCAGGTATTTTGTTCCTTAAATCTCACAGATTACTGCAGTATGCAAGAGTTTTGGTATTGGTGACCCACTTGAACAAACGGTGAGGATAGAAGCAGTGGCAGCTGGCACGGATCAGGGTAACGGGGTGGGGGGTTTTGGTGTGTAAAAAAATTTAATTAAACTTACCTCACCGCCGCATCTCCTCTCCGTCATCTCTCTGCTGCCAGAATGGAAGCAGGAACCACACAGGCTCAACTAGCCAATAACGACGCTGTTGATAGCAGGGTCGTGATTGGTCTCAGCACCGTGGTTCGGGACTCAAATGGGGACTATGGGCCTGTGCATGTTCTCCACTGAACCTGTAATACAGCCTGGTGGAGAACATGCTGAGTGGGCATGACTGTTTGGCTGTCTCAAGACGGCCGGTATAACTGTCATGCACACTTACAGAGTGCCCACCACTCCTCCCCCCGCTCCTCTGTGAGCAGAGCAGCCCTCCCCGCCCCGCAAAACTGCCTCAACAGGGAAAAATAAAATGATAATAACATTGAGTTATTATCATTTTATTTTTCCTTTATTTACACTGCTGAAAAGCATTGGGGAGGCGCTCCTCCGCCTTAGCGGAAGACCCGCCACTGGATAGAAGATGTGCACTTCAATAATCCTTATCACGGATGTAATTTAGGCGTCGCCGGGGCTCACAGCTCCTTCCATTGGCTTGCCTCTTACGACTCATGGCACTGCCTTTGCTACCCCTGGCATCAGAGGTGGCACACTAATGCCAAGAACACAGAGACAGCACATCAGTTAGGGCTACAGTTTTTTTGTTTTCTATCAATTTTTTATTACAATATTAGTGAATTATAGCATATGATTTACTATTGGTGTAATAAAGAGTGCAGTACAATTAGCTGGCGTATGACCCTTCCTGGCAGATAAGGTGAGAAAAAAATGCTTTTAAATGTCTGTTGTGTTCATGCTTGCAGTTGAGAGTGTGTTTCTGTTAGAGAACGTTTGTGTTTGTGTGAATGTGTTTGCATGTTTAAGCATGTGTATGTGAGTTAATGTAAAGGTCAAATTGTGTCTAATGTCACTTCCACTACTTCTTGCATATTGATGAATTGACATTCATGATCTTTATTAGGCTATTTTAGAAGGGATTTTATATTGTTTAGACAACTTTAATTCTGTATGTATTTGTAATTTTATTATGGTATCCCCACAGTTCCCTTGTAAGAAATCGTACGCCCAACCCAGTATGTCTGAGATAGCAATAGTGACAAGCCAATGATAAAGGTTAAAGGCCTGATTGCTATGAAAAGTTATGCTAAAGGCAGTAGGGCTGATGTATTTATTGTGAAAAGCATATGTGAAATTCAATAGTATTTTAAGGGTGGATTAGTATTACTCTGTGATAACCTACAAATAGGTATTTTGTTACATGGAATCTCACAGATGATTGTAGTAGGCATGGGATTTGGTATTGGTAACCTCATCTGGCAAATTGTTGTTAAAGAAGATTTGAACTGTAAAATTCTTGTTTGGGCCTCCTAGGGGAGATAATATTGTGCTTGTGTACACATGACTGTATGCCTAAACATTGCATTGAGGGAAATCTCAGTGCAGTAGGCCGTAGTTGGTTATCATGACAACCCAACAATAACTGCTATAGGCATGAATGGTGCACTAGGAAAAGTTATGCCAGATGGCTTATGCTGTGTCTGTTTATTATTAAAAAGTTATAATAAAGGTAGTAGGGCTGGCTTATTTATTGTGAAAAGCATTGTTTGAAGTATATAGGCATCTAGAAGTGGTTGTTATCACACTGTTACAGGCTGCAAAAAGGGCTTTTGTTTCATGTAGTCTCACAAATCATCATAGTAGACAAAAGTGTTGGTGTGACTGCACGCTCGGACAAACTCTGGGAATAGAAGATTTCAATGTCAGGATTCTTGTTAGACCATATTGAGAAAGGTTGTATATTGCTTCGCCAACTGGAATTTTCATATATTTGTAATTTTATAACAGTAGGCATGATGGTTGCCAGTTTATATGCACTCCAGTAGTCCTTTCTTGGTTATATTGTCAAGCTAATGGTAAAAGCTATAGGCCTTATCGATTCACTGGGAAACGTTATGTCAAATTCCTCGGGGTGATCTGTTCATCATGAAAACTTTTGACAAAGCAAGTAGGCCTGACCTACGTATTGCGACAAGTATGTGTAAAAAGCAAAACGTAATTAAATGTAGATTGGTATTTGTTAGAAGTGGGGTCTCTAGTTGGCAGTGGTTTGCACCCTGTCCAAGTAGGGACCCTCACTCTAGTCAGTTTAAGGGTGTCGCTAAGATAACCCATGCTTACCCCCTTGGTAGCTTGGCACGAGCAGTCAGGCTTATCTCAGAGGCAATGTGTAAAGCATTTGTACATACACACAGTAACACAGTGAAAACACTACAAAAGGAGTCCACACCAGCTTAGAAAATTAGCCAATATTTATCTGAATAAAACAAGACCAAAACAACAAAAATCCAACATACAAAAGTCAAAATGTCAATTTTAAAAGATTAAGCTAGTTTAGTCCATAGAAATCAATGGATGTGTTCGTTTAAGCACAAAGTTCCTTAGATGTGTCAAAAATCAAAGATGGTGCAAGGCACAGGGGAGGTGAGGCACCGGAAAAGTAAATCGATGCATCAGTTTCTTACTACACAGGGGAGGAGATGCATCGGTTCCTTACTGGCAGGGGTGGTGATGCTTTGGTTCCTTACTGCTGGACAGGGGTGGTGATGTGTTGGTTCCTTACTGGCAGCGGAGGTGATGTGTTGGTTCCTTACTAGCAGGGGAGGCGATGTGACAGTTTCAGGACACGTGGCCTTGGTTCCTTACTGTGGTGTGGTGTCAATAAAGAGTTGGCATCTAGGGACGACGGGTCGAAAAAAATTCAGATTCATTGCGTCGATGCGGCAGCGTCGATGCAGGCGATGCACTGTTTTTGCAGCCACGAGGCAGGCACTATGTCAATTATTCAGCCAGAAGCAGGTGCTGCATTAGAGTTGGAGTGAGTGCCACACACGTTGGTGTCACGGTGCTGGAGACTTCACGCTGCGGCCTTTTTTTTTATGTGTTACGACGGCGAGCTGGGGCCTGCTGTGAAAGCCTTGGTTGATGCTTCCAGCGTTGATCTTTTGCAACGATGCATTGAGGAAACAGGTGCTGGGAGTTGATGCGTGGATTTTCTCTTTAAGATCACCAGGTTACACTTCCAAGGGCCCGGAACTGGATTTGGCACCACTTGGCAAGCCAGGACTCTCAGCAGAAGAACCCAGGCACTGGTAGGTGAAATCTTTGATGGCCCTGAGAATTCTTAACAGGAGGCAAGCATGCACAAGCACTTGGAGGCAGGATACAGAAAGCAAAGTCCAGTCCTTTCACTTCCAGGACAGAAGCAGCAAGCAGCAGGCCAGCACAACAAAACAACAGGCAGAGTGGCAGTTCCTCCTACAGCATCCAGCTCTTCTTCCTGGCAGAATATCCTCAGTCCAGAAGTGTTCTGATTTTGGGATGTCAGAGGTACAATACTTATACCCCTTCTGCCTTTGAAGTAGGCAAACTTCAAAGGAAAGTCTTTGTAGTGCACAAGACCCTGCCTTCCCTGACCTGGCTCCAGACACACTACAAGGGGTTGGACACAGCTTTGTGTGAGGACAGACACAGCCCTATTCAAGTGTCAGTGACAACTCCTCGCACCGCTCTAGCTCAGGAAGGCCCATCAGCCTGGTGATGGCCCGTCAGGATATGAAAGGCACACCTCAGGTCCCTTTGTGCGACTGTCTAGAGTGAATGCACAAGAGCCCAACTGTCAGCCAACCCAGACAGGTATTCTACCGACAGGCAGAGGCATAGTATGACAAAGCAAGAAAATGCCTACTTTTTAAAAGTAAACCAAAAGGCGCGTGTTTGACGCGCCCATCAGTCGCACTGCGGCATTAAGGATCCGATCCTGGCTGTAAACAGGTTAACTTATTTTTCCACTCTTTTTCTTTGAAGTCCAAATAGTAAACCAATCAGTTATTCACTTAATTGTAATCACAACGAGGACAGCGTGACGCCACTATAATTCTTTATTTCATTTGATGTTTCCACAGCCTCCTGCGTGCCCATCCGGGCTTTCACATTGACTTGTAATAGTAAACAATTCATCCTGGCTAGCCTTGCGTGACTTTACCCAATGCATTTCGGGCCTGTATGGCCCTTCGTCAGGGATAGCTGAAATGATAGTAACAAAGACAACTAAACATCAGTTCTAAAAATGAAGTGATGCTAACAATGTGCATGCATATGCTATTCACTCGCCCTCTCACTGAACCCCCCCCCCATCAACCCATGCTGCCATTCCCAAGCAAAACAAAACTGAAAATAATATTTCCACCTACCCACTCCTAAACTCTCAACCAGGATAAACCGTGCAGAAAACTATTAAGTCAACCCCTCCCATTCAGTGCCCCAAATACCCTTGAAAACTGAGTGAAAAAACAAGATCAAAATAAACATCCCTCCCGCG
Source organism: Calotriton arnoldi (assembly GCA_963921515.1). NCBI lineage: Eukaryota > Metazoa > Chordata > Amphibia > Caudata > Salamandridae > Calotriton > Calotriton arnoldi. The sequence goes on from CAWUFW010014869.1 coordinate 268,984, forward strand.
TCTCCTCTCAGAAACTGTGTCCCTCTGTTTAACTATCCCTCCCATACTAAAGCAAACAATCCAAATACCTTCACAGCCACGGTCGACAAATATGTGCTCCTTCAAACTCTCTTAAACTCCCATTAGCACATAAAACCTCATCTTCACGAGCACCAACTAAACGTTCCCACCTGAAAACCATCAGCTTTATACCCACTTCACGCGGTAAAGCTCTGACCCCGTGACCATGTCCCAATACGAAATGTCAGCCTTAAAGAAATACAGCGCATGTGAATCATCGTAGCAAAAACAAAAACCCTTTAAAAACAGATCTATTCCACCCACTAATAAGTGAATAACTGATTGGTTTACTATTTGGACTTCAAAGAAAAAGAGTGGAAAAATAAGTTAACCTGTTTACAGCCAGGATCGGATCCTTAATGCCGCAGTGCGACTGATGGGCGCGTCAAACACGCGCCTTTTGGTTTACTTTATAAAGAGCCGTGATTCTTGGGATTGATCACGGAATCAGTTCGCACGCAATACAAATTGAAATTACAGAATCACACATTTTGAAACAGTTTAAGGGAAGGAGTGCACCCTGCTTTCATGTACTTTCTACTTTTTAAAAGTGGCATTTTCAAACATGCAATTCAAAAACCAACTTCACCAAAAGATGTTTTTTAAATTATTAGCTCGGAGACCTCAAACTCAAAATCCCAAATGACAGATTTTTCAAGGCAATCCCCATGTTACCCTATGGGGGAGATAGTCCTTGCAATAGTGAAAAATGAAATTAGCAGTATTTCCCTTTTAGGACATCTAAAACACACCATTAAATGTCCTACCTCTTAAACACAATGCACCCTATCCATGGGGCTGCCTTGGGCCTACCTTAGGGGTGACTTACATGCAGTAAAAGAGAAGGTTTGAGCATGGCAAGTGAGTGCACTTGCCAGGTCGAAATGGCAGTTTAAAACTGCACACAGAGACACTGCAGTGACAGGTCTGAGACATGTTTGCAGGGCTACTCATGTAGGTGGCACAATCAGTGCTGAAGGCCCACTAGTAGCATTTGATTAACAGGCCCTAGGCACACTTTGTCCACTTTACTAGAGACTTACTAGTAAATCAAATGTGCCAATCATGGATAAACCAATCATCAATACATTTTAAACAGAGAGCATAGGCACTTTAGCACTGGTTAACAGTGGTAAAGTAACCAGAGTTCTAAATCCAACAAAAAAGGTCAGAAAAATAGGAGGAAGAAGGCAAAAGGGACAGGTCCAACAGTATTCAATTGCTAAACCTTGTAACAGGATTTTTGTTACACCGAACCTCGCATATTCCAATCAAACCATGGAAATAGAAGACTTGCCCTATGGTAATCCTTATTAGCCTCTACTAGGAGGGATTTTATATTTGTTTAGACAACTATAATTTGGTCGAAATCACACTAAGGATCCAAGGGAGAAATCCCAAATGAGAGCATATCACTCCCTAACAGGACATAACACTCACAGAAGATACATTCTCTGAAGAACCGGGGGTTTATTATTTGATAAGGAAAGGTATTCCTTTATAAGGACGAGACCCTCACTCACCCGAGGGTGACATGCTTCATCATGGGGCTCCCTCATCACACCGGGGCCGCAAGGTCCCGGATGTGAGCTATGACTCTCCACCAAGCGAAGTAGGTGGAGAGGAGCTGAGGTGTTTTGAAAGGGGGATACCAGTAAGAGTTGTGAGTGAGGGGCAGAGTGCAAAACAAACCAAGTGAAAGGTTAAAACTATCTCAGGGGACCCAATATTTTTATTCAATGGTACCCTTAGATAGAATTAAAAACGGAGAGGACTGGGGGTCCAGAGCAAATATAGCCCCTTAGTGGTCAACATGTTTCTGCCTCTAATAGACTCCAGCCAGAGTTCTTAGGCATTCTTCAGGACCACTAAATAATTCAAGTCACTCTGCATTAAATCAAAAAATTATTCAGATGGATATACTGGCCGTGATTATATGAAGTCACAAAACTAATGGGTGATTAATACACCAGCTACATCTGAAGGAAAAAAAGGAAGTTCACCTTATATAACTGTGGTGCATGTGGAATTCCACTGGCATCTTATCATTTCACCCCCTTACAAATTGGTGACATAAAAGATCATTCAAAAGTCAAAAGATGGGTTACCTGATAGAGGAGATATATGTTACCTCTCTTGAGCCATATGGTACCCCACGGCAAACTCGGCTATTAAAACTAGAAACATAAAAGTGAAAAGGAAATGGCAGTGAAGTCTGTACATCATTATATACAATCTTATCCACCAAAACGGTAGAGAGAAGGTGAACATGAAATTACTGGACATCATTATCACAGGTTGAAGACAAACATACAAACATAGGGGACCACACGAATCTAGATTAGAATCAATATTATCCCATGTCTAAACAAATGAGTGTCCAATCCTCTATGATTCTCCTTTGTATATAATCTTCTCTAACTAAGGGACCAAAAATTCCCAGTTCCACATTAATCCATATAAGTGGACCTGTATAAAGGCAAGTTGAGTCCCTACTCTCAATAGGACAACCCAACTCGCAGAACAAGCAGACCTATTAGGCCGCAATGTCGTGACCAGAGCGTGAAAACATCTCTTAGTGTCTGATTGTATGCTATGTCGAATTCAGAGGGAAAACACCCCCTAAGACCTCAGGTAAAGACCTAGCATCTGGTGGAAGGTCTCGAGTCAAGCTAGTCTCAACGATGATGCCCTACGAGGGAAGACAATGATAAAAGGGAAACCTATGAACCATGTATTTCATACACGGGATGTCCTCAGAAGTTGTAAGATTAATGGGCATGCCGTGCATGAGCAAGGATAGACCATGCTCACGCTGTATTGTCAATACAACCCTGTGCTGATCGCGATACCCACCCGGTATCTAAAACCCTCCCTCGTCTAAAAAAAAACCAATAAAATAACAATGGTAAACTGGAGTAATGGGGGGGTGATATGAGAGCCATGCTCACACTTGCCAGTGCTATAGTCCGAGTGCGCTGTGTGCTCGGGGGTCCTAGCGAGAGACCGGACTCTCGTCTCTGCTAGATTTTAAGCAGAAGATGAAAAGGCAGAAATGACGTGAACCGTCACATGCGTGCGTGACGCTGAGCATAGTGGGACATGTAGTTGTGTCATGGCTCCCCACGCGAACACCAACTACAGATCTTAAATGGTGTGCCCTAGTGCATGGAAAATAGAGGTATTAATGATAAAAGAAAAAGAGCCAAAATAAGATTGCTTAAGAGTGCAACAAAACGACTGCCTTCATAGACCGACACCCAGGAAGAGTCAATAGGGCAGCTAATGAAATAATGGACACACTTCTTCTTCTCATTGAAAATATGCCGATCACAATGTAATCACCAGTGTGGCATATTCAGGCTAAGTGTCAGAAAAGCTGTAAAAAGTACACAAAACAGACCAAGATATGCGGTCACCGTTTAATTGGACCGAGTCTGGGATATAGGACCCTTGTGCCTATGAGTTATGTTATGTTATGTTAATCGTATTTTTAAAGCGCAGAGTTACCCGTGGGTGTCCTGGCGCTAATCATTTATCATGAAGGCAAAAACATAGAGGAGATGAGGTTTATTCTGCAAAAAGCCAGGTCTTTAAGCCCTTCCTAAAGGCTAGAAGATCCGTGGCATTCCTTAGGTGGAACGGAAGGGCATTCCATGCTTTCGCCGCACCAACGGCAAAGCTTCTGCCACCCCACAGAACTTTTTCTGTGTGCGGCACTGAGATCAGCTTGGCCCCTAGTGAGCGAAGTGTCCTTTTCGGTGTATACCAGTGGAACAGCCGTTTTTTAAAGTCTGGGCCTGTACCTTGAAGAGCTTTAAAAACCACCGAAAGGGTGGGTGCGAGCTCATAAGACCAGTTGTGTCTGCATAAATCTAAACACGGTAACTACACTCAAAAAGTACATAATACCAACAGGTGCTTGAGGTGTACCGTGTCTCAAATGGAACTATCGGAAGCACACTGGTCGTTCCAAAGTGTGTCGCCCATGTATTGTAAAACAAACAAGGCTGCCCTGCAAACCACCCGGCGGGAGGGAAAAAAAGGATGAGGAACAAATATATTCAGAAAAGGGGCTCTCAATCTGCGACTCAGAGAAAGTCATCATGAGGCGAGTGTTAGTAGCAAAATATGGCGAGATGGTCAACAGGCAGCGGATTCACTGCCAAACAAAGGGATCATCTGCCCAAACTGGTCCACGGAATCTCATCATTTAATCCCTGGGTGTCACATCGAAGCCTAAAGATCCACCTCTGCTCTCTATGGAACAGAACCGATTCAAGTGTTCCCATCTTCCTGAAATATTTCGGCCTGTCAATGATTGTCCAGTAAATGTCATTCTCGGAGTGATTCAAACTCAGGAAGTGTCTAGTGAGTTTTGTGTTGTCTTTTTTACATCTGATGGAACTCCGATGCTCGCCTATTCCCAGTTTGACCTTGCATGTAGTCTTTCCTACATACAACAGACTACATGGGCAACGTAGAAGATAAATCACACCTTCAGTTTTGCAATTGGTCAGGGAGTGTACACCCATGGAGTGGTAAGTTCCAGGTCTATGGATAGTAGTTTAGACGTAAAAGCACAGACAGAACAAGAGCCACAGGGATAGTGTCCCTTTGCAGGGGTTGATGACCATAGTGTGTTCTGTCTTGTCACAGGGAGAGTGCTGCGTGGACTTGTGTGTACTATCATGTCCTTGATATTCTGACTTCGTTTCAGAGCAAAGAGGGGCTTCGGTAGATGTTTCGAGCCAGTGTTCAGAATGTGCCAATTCCTATTAATCGATTTTTTCACTATGTCTGTCAAGTGACTGTAAGTACTGACACATACTAAACGGTCCATTGGGCTCTTTGTTACTGTATCAAGTAGAGCTCCACAATTGTTATTTCTTGCTCTCTTGCATGCTCTGTGTATGACATTGGTGGGATAGGCACGTTGTTGTAAGTGAGAACTCAGTGTTTGTGCATGTTCCTTGAATTTCATTATTTCAGTGCAGTTAAGCCGCAATCTTAGAAATTGCTTCACTGGAAGATTGTTCCTAATTGAGTGGGTGTAAAAGCTGGTGTAATTCAAAAGAGAATTCCGAGCCATTGGTTAGGTGTAAAGTTCTGAGTAAATGCTTCCATCTCTTGGATATAATAAGAGGTCCAGAAATGGTAAGGACATTTTGCTGGACTCATGGGTGAACTTCAGATTGGGATTCCTCGAGTTTAACCAGTTCACAAAGGTGTCTAGGGAGGCCACCTTCCCATATTATCAGTATGTCGTCAATATACTGCTTCCAGACTTTCAGGTTGGAAGAGTAGGGCTTCTCGAGTGGATAGATATGCTTGGTCTCAAAATCATGCATGTATAAATTAGCCATACTGAGGGCAAATGTACTGCCCATAGACGTACCAGTGACCTGAAGGTATAGATGTTCACCATATTGAAAGAAGCGCTCCTTCATTGCCAGCGTAGCACATTGGAGCACAAAGGAAGTCGGTGTCAAGTCTTCTCGTTCTTGTTCTTCCAGTAGAGACCTTATAGTGTTCAAAGATTCATCCTGTGGGATATTTGTATACAGAGATTCTACATCGAAAGATGCTAGAATATGAATCTCCGGGTCAAAGGACATCTCAGTCAATGTGCTTGGTGTCTTGCAACTATGAAGGCATTTCTGTAACCATAGGGCACAGGAACCAGTCTACAAACTGAGAAAGTGGTTCTAGTGCTGAACCTATTCTGGAAACAATCGGTGTCCCCGGTGGTGGTCTCAATGGTTTATGTACCTTAGGTTGCACATAAAAGTAAGGTGTCTTTGGTCGTGTGTTAATTAGAAAAACGGCTTCCCCCTTCATAATCCAGTTGGATTTTAAAGCATTGTCCACCATGGTCTTGATGGTACTCGATAGACGAGGTGTGGGATCAAGGTGGAGCCGACGATACTATTTCTCATTGTTCAGTTGACGGAGGCATTCCAAATGATAAGAATTCACATCCATAATGACAGTAGCACTGCCCTTGTCTGCAGGTTTTATCACAATCTCAGGATCTGAGCGTAGAGTACAGAGACACTCCAATTCTTTCTTAGATACATTGAAAAAGGGGGTCCTCGCTGAAGGTCTGAGTCTATCAAACTCTTTAATCACAGCTTTTTCAAACGTTGCCACTTCCGCTGGCACCAGATGGCGAGGTGGGTTAAAGGTGGACTTGGGTTTGAGATCAGTGTTGATCTCTTCATCAGAGGTCTCATTCATCCTCTCTTCTTGAAAGAAGAAGTTCAATTGTACTTTGCTGAAGAATTATGCTAAGTCCATCTGTGTGGCAAAATCATCTCCTAAGTGTGTGGGCACAAATCCAAGGCCCTTATTAAGGACCTCATATTCCAGGGGGTCAAGGTTCGGGAACTGAGATTAATGATTAAGTTGTCAGGGTGCTCGTCGATGGTAACAGGTCCCATGTCATGCTCCGTGTGATTCTCTGCTCGATCGAGGGATCCCATGAACCCTCTGTGAATCCTGATGGTTGTTGGCCCTGGAGCCTCTTCTTCTGCATCCTCTGCCACCTCTGCTTTGTCCTTAAAAAGGATAGCTTGGTGCTCCAAAGGACATTGGATGAAATTGAGGTGGTGGACATCCCCATGGTTGTGGAGGCCACCATGGTCCGGGTGGAAATTGTGTGGGCGGTCAGTCATATCCCCCTCTGTATTGGCGATTTCTGGGTTGAAATGACGTGTTGGAATTACTCGAATCGGAATCTCCTGAGATACTCCATTCCTCTGAGTTCAAAGTCCAATCGTCTGTACCTTGTCTCCAACCTCTTGCACCCCTACGATTGTTGTTCATAGTAGATGCCGGTGTATAGTCGTCTTTAATGTAAGGATATACGTTCTCGTGTGTAAAGCGATCCATATCCTTCTTTAACTTGTTGATCTTATATCTCAAGATCCCTTCTCTGGTTTCCGCCAACAGTTTGTTCACCTCTTCTAACTTCTTTTTGTAAGCCGAGATCTGCACTGACACCTTAATCTGGGATTCAAGTTGTTGTATTTCGATCAGCAACTGGTCTGCGACTTCCTTAGCCGTGTTGATCAGGAAAATCAGCCAGTCTCGGGTACATTTCCACGAAATCAGTGACCATTTTTGCTTGAAAATCTTGTATAATTTTGTACCTATTTGTAACATTTTTTACAATATACCTCATAATTTCCTTATGGGAAAGCTCATGCCCGTCCCAATATGACTGAGTTGGTTATGGTGACAAGCAAAAAATACTGGTTATGAGCATAACTGTTTGTTATAAAATATTTTGATTAATGCAGTTGGCCTGACATACTCATTGTAAACATCATATGAGAAAGTCAGAAGGCAGTTGAGGTTGGATTGTTATTACTCTGTATTAAAGCCTACAGGTAGAAGATTTATTACAAGGAATCTCACCGCTTACCATAGTAGGAAAGTGTACTGATGTTGGCCTAATTTATTCTTCATATAAAACATATGTTGAAGTCAAAAAGCCTTTAAGGGTGGATTGTTTGTGCACTGTGTTAAAGCCTGCATCAGGTATTTTTTTCACATGAAATATCACAGATTTCCACTGTAGGAATGGATATTGGTGTTGATTGCCCTCTTTGACAAACCCTAGGGGTGAAAATTTTACACTGTACCAAGTCTTGCTAGAATCTCTTCGCAAGGCCTGACAGGCTTAGCTTGCAGGATCTTGTCATAAAAAAATCATTAAATAATACGTAAATCCAAAAATATAAATACATATTCATATAGAGCCTTTTGTCCAGCCTTCTACTGCCAATGGTCTGCCATTCTTTTAAACTCTGTACCCATCCAAGTCAGCATACTGCATTGGTAATGAATCAGTTCACAGCACCCATTGGCTCTCTTGCCTTTCGAATGGCTGCATTGTCTGATCACATGTACAAATTTATCTCAAAATGAATGTGCTCCATTGCCAGGGCATGTTGGTCCATCGTTTTGTGTTCTCTATTTGTGGTTTCCCTTTCATTTCATTGATGCTCCTATTTTTATTTTTATTAAGACAATAATACACATCCTCAGGCAGTGGTAATGGCCTGCTTGCTCGCCACCTATTTAATTTGCAGTACGTGACATCCCACATGGGCATTTTCTCTAAACCATACGACCAATATAAAATCCAGTTGTCAATAGTGTATCATTATTTTATCCTTCCAAGGTGGTACAAATGTAGGTTCTAAGGGGCATGTTTATGGGACTGGTGGCGCAGGGCTGCGCAGCAAGTTACCTTGCTATGCTACCCTGCGCCACAGGAAAAGGGCAGGAATGTACCATATGTATCCAATATTGTGCATTCCGGGACTTTCCCCCTGCACTGGCACCATTTCGGCAGTCTATCGCCATTGCAGGCACCCTTGCACCATGGTGTGAGGGTGCCATGTTGTGGGCAGGGTTGTTTTTGTGCAGGAAGGGGCACCTTCCTGCACAAAAACAATCCATACAGGTGTTTTCCTCTTTCTATGTGTGCTGCAGAATGCACACATAGAAAGAGGACAAATCAATGAGAAATAAAGATATTTCCCCTTGTTGTGCCTCCCCCGGAGAAGCACAAGATTTTGACGCTTTCCCAGATTTACAAGTCCTTGTAAATTTGAGAATGCGTCAAAAACCATGGGATTGTTGTGGAACACCCAGTGCAATACCCATTAAACTACTCTCTTGTGCAGAGTAGGACAACGCAGCGATTTGCCTGCATTGCCTTACTCCAGATTTATGAAGCCATTCAAAGCCACGCAGTGTGGCTGTTCGTGACATCATAAATCTTACTTAGAGGCTTGCGTCACTTTGCGCGGCGCAAACGTGACGCAAGCCTCTCATACATATGTCCTTAAGTTTGGTGGCCAGGCTGAAACTTTCAAACACTGATAGCGCTGCAAAATGGACAATCGCTGCTATGTTTAGGTTTGTTAATGCAAGCATATGCCGCCACGTTTAGACAACAGCTCATTATCTACTTGTATTCTTTTTATATATTTTGCTTTTGTTGTCAAGTTTGTGTGTGTTTTATTGTAATTGTGTCAGAGAGAGAATACAAGAATGATTCAGTGGATGGATGAATGCATGCATGAGTGAAAAAATGATGATGCCTTACCGAGCACTTAAACCCATCAATTACACAAAAGGCACTCTCTAAATTGAAGAAAACACCTTTTAAAAATGGCTGCTTTGCTTACCTGTTTCAGCCTCGACCCTGATTGTGCATAAAGAGGTTGGATTACAATATCTAGAGGACATTTCTTTATTGAAAACATTCCTTCTTTGGCTTTCTATATGGAAAGGAAGAAACAAGCTTCATTATATCAATCATACAAGATTGTCAAAATCTGGATTATGCTCCCGCATCCCATGTCTTGCTTATATAAATTCTGGGGCTTACTTACAAGCCCATTGCACCGCCTGTGCTTCACTTTTTTAGATGCATCAGCGGCGCAGTGTGCCTATCCATATTTACAAGGCCACATAAAGGCAACCTGTGTAAATTTACAAGGCCACATAAAGTCAACCTGCGTGACTTTTCATGGTCTTTTAAATATGGACCCCTTGCATGCATTACTACGCGTGAAAGGGGAATTCCATGGGTGTTCCTGTAGTTGTTCCCATGCAACATCCATAGAACCTGACACATTCCCAGATTTACAAAGTGTCATAAACCTGGGAATGCATCAGAATGCTACGCCTCCCCATGGAAGGCGTAGGGGAGGCACAACGAGGAGAAATACTTTTATTTCTCCTCGTTTTTTTTTTGCTCTTTCTATGTATGCTGCATTCTACAGGACACGTAGAAGGAGCATAATGCCATTAATGTTTGTTTTGGTGCAGAAAGGTGTCCCTTCCTGCACAACAACAATCATCCCTGCAACGCAGGCACTCTTGCACCATGGCGCAAGAGTGTCTGCATTGGGGCAAGGCTGCTGTTTGTGCATTGGTGCAGTGGAGAAGGACAGGAATGCGCCGTATCTTGTAGATACGTGCATTCTTGGCCTTTTATTTTGACGCACTGCAGAGCAGCAGGAAGTCTTGTTGCACTGTGGTGCGTCAAAATATAGTAAATGAAGCCCTCCTATGCTTAGTTCTATATTCAGTTTGTCAGTATGGGTAGAGCCATTGCAAGTCCTATCCTTAACTAAGGAACTGCTCAAGGCAATCTTTTTACAATATAAGTTAGAGTGTAGATTGAGTGAAGAAAAGAGAAAATCGATGGTTACCTTTTACATGTCTCCAATAGTAAGGGAGGACTGCCAGGATTATTTGATGTACATAATAACTTTCAACATTGTTACGTCCTGACTAGGTTTAGATCTATCACGTGGCTGCATTTCCCAAAATGAAATCCTGTCCCTCTGATATGTTTCCTTGCCCATGTGACGGAACGAGTATACAAAGCACCCAGCACTTTATATTGTTTGTAGGTTCTATAAGAAATTGCATTATCATCTGAAACCCTTTGTTGTTGCACAGAAGATAAGAGATTGCAAGGATGTACTGAAATATTTGTTTGCGCTAAGTAATCATTTTGTTTGTTTTAATGTTGCCCTTTTTATTATGAAAGCCATTTATGGAATGGAATAGAATAGACTTTTGTATAGCGCATGGCTACCCGGAGGCATCCCAGCGCTGTAGCAGGACTGCGGAAAATATATGGTTGACTAATTACTGTTTAGGGCTATCGATTGTCTCATTATTTATCTTCATAAGATGACTTGTTGTGTTCGAATTATGGAAGTTTTTTAAAAAAAATGTTTTATTGGAAATCTATTGTTGGAAGGTGGGTTATTGGGAGCGGTAAATAGGCACCTAACACCAGCAACAAGGCCACCAACATGGTACTGGGTCCTAAATAGGGTCTCTATAATTAGTCCCTTGCTCAACCCTTCGAAGCTAACACTGAGCAATAGGGCTTAACTTAGGAGACAGACATGTAAAGCATTTAAAATCACCAGCACAGTAAATAGGTAAGACACACCAAACAGAACAAATCCCACACAATTTATAAAAATAGAAAGTATTTTTATCTTTAAGATGACTCCAAAACCATAAAAATCCATTGTAGGGAACCGGACATATGAGTTTGAATTTTTAAAGAATAAACACTTTCTATTGCTTAGAAACCAATAGTGCCACTTCTGGACATCTGGTCGCATTTGACTGGGACAAAGTCAAAGTTTGAGTCTGACCTCGATGGAGCCCTGCTCAGATACCCCATGCAGAAGGTCTCGGCCAAAATTTTACATTCAGACTTAGAAACTTTTCTGAGGCTTTTTCTGCCGAGGGCCTCACTGCTCTCCATCAGTCCGGATTTGGTGAGGGTTTGTTGGCTTGACTTTCAAAGAGCTCCTGGTCAAACTCTGGAAGTTGGACCTCCGGAGCTCTTCAGCTGGATGAACCTGGAATCCGGGCCAGGTAGCGATTGGAGGTGGCCGGCTTGGCTCTCGCGATCGGTGAGTCACCTTTTGGAGCTTTTTCCAAAAAGCTTCCCAAACTTCTGGAAGTCCTTTCAGAAAGTCTCCTGGTGGGTTTCAAGTGTCCAAAACACAAATCCAAGTGCCTGGAATCTCCTAGCTAGTCCTTGGCAGGCCTGGACTTCGCTTACCACAATGCACTTGGTCAACCCCTTAAAACTCCACAGGATGCTCTCTGGCTCTGGCTAGAGAAGGATCAGTTAAGCTTTGTTGACCTGTAGCTGTAGGGAGTCCACTCCTTACTCCTTCTTGAAGCAAGGTAAAGTCCTCAGAGCTGTAGTCCCAGATAGTGCAGCAGGCTCAGTCTTCACCAAGCAAGCCCTTGGATGCAGTTTAGGATTCTAGCAGGACAATCCTCCTTCTTCTTGTAGTTTCAGGCAGAAGGACTGAGAAGCTATGCAACTCGCACATATTAAAGCTCAGCTTTCGGGAATCAAGAGGGGGGCACCCCTGACCAATGGAGTGTAGGGTGTCCCCCAGGCGCATGACCACTTCCTCCAAAGTGTGGCATCTTTTTCTCCCAGAAAGCACTATTCCTCCAAAATCCATCATGGCTGAAATCTCAGCATAGCACCAAGAGCTAACTAAACCAACTCTCAGTGTGGCTTATTTCGATAGCTCTCCTCCACCTAACATCTGCAAATTCTTCCTTAAGCCTGCTATCTGGTTGGGGCACAGGGGACTGGGGGTAGGTAGGCCTGGCATTCCCTGCCAATCCAATCCTCCTTTGAAGCCTCATGCCTTATGACTAACCCTGGGCAAAGCACTACGCTACGCTCGCGTAGTTTGCGAAGTTTGCGCTACTTCGCACAACGCGAATTGCACGTAGCACAGTGCAAACACGCGTAGCGTAGCGTAGTGCAGCGGTCATTTTTTGCTTGCTCGCGGTCCTCAACATCAAGTTGGCGACCGCGAGCAAGCAAAATGACATCTCGGCGAGACTTTTTCCTCGTTCGCGATCAGCAACATCAAGTTGCCGATCGCGAGCGTGGAAAATAAACCTCCTGGCGAGATTCTCAACGCGGGGAGGTCAGGTTTCTCATTGCGAGTGGTCGCGTATGCTCGCGACCGCTCGCGATGAGAAACTACCAGTCCGCGTTGAGAAAGCTGCCGCTCGAGTAAAAATCTACTCGAGCGGCAGTAAAGACAGCTCGCACTGTGCAAGATGCCGTTTTCAATGATTGCATAGTGCGGACAAGCATCCGGCACTGTGCAATCATTGCGAACAGTGCACTACGCAGTTCGCGTAGTGCTACGCGTAGCTCGCGTAGTGCGAACTGCACTTTGCGTAGCTTCGCGTAGCGCTACTTCGTGAACTACGCCCAGGCTTACTTATGACCCCTCTCCCCTGCCCTTGCATTCCTGTGTAGCGGCAGAACTCTCTCCAGCAGATAGCCTCTCCCCTGGATAGACACTTATCACCTAAACAAGGCAGCCTTGCTAAGCCTGTTAGCACTGACCAATCAGGAAAGACAAATAATCAAAAACAACAATTCCCTTTGTGTGTATTTGGACAAACCGATAATAAATCATACACCATTCATCCAAGCATACCAATATCACCAAAGAGTGCTGCCCGTTTGCAAAAATCCAATATATGAACGTTTATTCTGTAAAAACAGTTAAAAAAGTCATATAAAGAGTGCATATAATAAAAACAAAATCTCTAAATAGAGAGCCACATCAAAATTTCACAAAGATCATACACATTGTTACAAAAATCACAATAAATGAACATGGGAGAATATCATAGACATTCATTTTTTGTCATTGTTACACACTAATCACAAAGAAATTCATTGGTCAAACAACTATTTTGTACAGTCTCTTGTTTGGCCAAGATAGGGTTGATTTAGTGCTTTTGTAGAACCAGTGCGATGCATTTCGGTGGGTTAAAATGATCCGACCACCTTCTTCAGGAAAAAGACTTGGGGGCTGATTCCGATCTGGGTCGGAAATTCTCCGACCGAGCCGGATCCGGAGAGATTTCCGACCGAGCCGGACTCCCCCAGTCCGACCGAGCGAGTACGATGCGGCCGTATGCTGCCCGACTCGATTTGGTCGGACTCCCATTGAAGTCAATGGGAGCCGGACGTACAACGCGTACACGGGCTCCCATTGACTGAATGGGCACGTTGCGAACAGGGGGGCCCCCTACAGTGGGTACGCATCGGTGCGACTCGCACCGTACATGCATGTGTAGGGGGGACCCTTGGGTCCCCCTGTGTTCGACTCGTGCGGCTACGCGTGCAGGGGGTCCGACACGGACCCCCAAGTCCGGCTCCGGGTGCTTTTGCGAACCGGACGCTCCGACTCGATCCGGCCGTCCGACGCGTGCATCGTACTCTCGCTCGGTCGGGAAACGTCTCCATTGCGTGAGTGCGAGCCGTGTCCGTACGGAGTCGGTCGGAGCGGTTCGGACCCGGGAATGAGTCGGTCGGCGATTTCGCGTGCGCCGCATCGTACTTGCTCGCTGGGACGACTGTACGAATCGGTCGGAAAAAAGGCCCCCGAATCGGATCCGGTAAAGCCGAATCCGATTCGGAGCCCTACCGGCCGAGATCGGAATCGGCCCCTTGGTGTCTCCCACAAATTCAGATCTAATGTAAAACATTATGTAAAAAAACGAATTTCAAATATCATGAATGCTCAACATTTCTTATTCACATAACATTATATTCATTCATAGTCAGTTCGAACAAATCGCCTACATGCGTAGGGAACCCCCCTTTTTTCCCTTTTTCTTTGCACATCCATGTACCAATAAAGTTGAAAATGTTATCAATATCTAATACATTGCTTTATAAAACATATAAAACAAAAAAACAAACAGTGAGTCCTAATTTAAACAAAAAACTTTGGTGATATTGGAATCTCAACTTGTAACACCACACATTATATTGTCCATTACAACTACCACAATCGGATGTCACACCAAATCAAATTAATTATTCTAAACCCCCATCTGTGATAGCAGTTCGGAAGGTTAACCCACCGGAATTGGTGATGTGTTATCATTCAATGATCACTCTTGGGAACTGGCTCCTCAAGATCAAGTGTCACCCATCTGTTTTTAGGGAATGCCCACCAAATGTGGGGCTCTCTCTGTGAGCCTAAAGGATAACAAAAAAATAATTATTTGTAGTATTCTGTACTCAAGGAACATTATTTATGTTCTATGTCGCTATACATAACTAGCCCTGATGTATTACCTTCAATGCAATGTAGTCTTAATATATTCTGAATTTTCTGTCACTCGAGTTCTGGGATTGAGCAATCTCCAAATTATTGATCCTCCTTACTGTGGTTACATAGGTAGACTTCTTCAAGTTAAAATCAATGCCTGTATATAGCAAAAAACACACAGGGTCCTTTCACTAATTATTCACCAAACTTTGTACCCCCACAGATATCTATCCTTTTTATTTTGCAAAACCTGCAAAGGGACTCTTTAGACCAGGTGAAGAATCTAAGCTTTCCATATGCATATTGAGGACCCCAGCTCTTCAGACCCAAAGTACCATTGCTACATAGAATTGTTTAAAAACACTTTAGCCGGTACTTCACCCCGCTGTATGCGTGCTGTTTCATTACTTATTGTGTGCTAGTTTGCCCTTTGATGTTAATGGGCATAGTAATTTAGGCTAAGTTCTCCATATACATTTTTAAATTCAATGCCCTTCTTCAAAATTAATAGCAGACAAAACCTCATTATGCCAAACTTACATTTGTCAGTAAAGATAGTTAAAACATGGCTCCCTGGATTGCCAACATACTCAGTAAATGATGTCCCTTAATTAATGTTGAGCTAAGCGCCACATCTACCTATCCATAGTTCACTCCTTTGTGACTCAAGATCAAGGACTCACGGGACACGTCTGCCTCCAGCCTCACTTCGGTCGTCTTTCCTTTGTGTATGTAAACCGGGCTCTGGCAAGCCTTCAAGTTTATATGGAGCACTGCCACATGCAATCATAGATATAGAAAGGGGATACGAGTGTCTCCTAATACCAAACCGGCGCCGCCATTTTTAAATGGTCACTCGCATCTTTGGTCATGGACCTAAAGATAGTATAAGCGTGTGTGCGAGCAACAAATTGGCACCGCCATTTTGAAATGGCAAAATCGCTAATCTCTATTTGCAATGGTGTTGAGTGATTCCCAACCTTAGATGGACTGCGGCTGCCATTCCAGACTAGCCCACAAATTAACTCACACACAGATTAGCATTTAGATCTTATTATATTGTTGAAACAGTGTAAGATCACTCTTTCATCCTCAACCCGGTTTCTTGTGTTGCCATAAAAATGCTATATCAGTCGCTTATTGATTCATACTAACATGGACATTGTTCAATGGCACCCTCACCAATGAAGGAGTGATGGAAAGTGGCCGCCATCTTAACACGCCCACATTACAGTGAATTCTCTCCTAATTTGCCCTAATGTGGTGGATTTTAAACACACCAGCATAGATATGGTGATGTCCATGATGATGTCCATCAATGTTACATTAAACCAAACAAACCCTAAGGATGTAGTTCTCTTACAATTCACTGTAATGTGGACGTGTTAAGATGGCGGCCAGTTTCCATCACACCTTAGATCTAAATGCTAATCTGTATGTGAGTTAATTTGTGGGCTTGTCTGGAATGGCGGCCGCAGTCCATTTAAAGTTGGGAATCACTCAACACCATTGTAAATAGAGAGAGATTAGCAATTTTGCCATTTCAAAATGGCGGTGCCAATTTGTTGCTCACACACACGGTTATACTATCTTTAGGTCCATGACCAAACATGCGAGTGACCATTTCAAAATGACGGCGCCGGTTTGGTGTTAGGAGACACTCGTATCCCCTTTCTATATCTATGATTGCATGCGGCAGTGCTCTATATAAACTGAAGGCTTGCCAGAGCCCGGTTTACATATACAAAGGAAAGACGACCGAAGTGAGGCTGGAGGCAGAAGTGTCCCAGTGAGTTCTTGATCTTGAGTCACAAAGGAGCGAACATGGGGAAGGTAGATGTGGCGCTTAGCCCAACATTAATTAAGGGACATAATTTACTGAGTATGTTGGCAATCCTGGTTGCCGTGTTCTTAACTATTTTTACTGACAAATGTAAGTTTGGCATAATGAGGTTTTGTCTGCTATTAATTTTGAAGAAGGGCATAGAATTTAAAAATGTATATGGAGACCTTAGCCTAAATTACTACGCCCATTAACATCAAAGGGCAAACTAGCACCCAATAAGTAATGAAACAGCACGCATACAGCGGGGTGAAGTAATGGCTAAAGTGATTTTACACAATTCTATGTTGCAATGGTACTTTGGGTCTGAAGAGCTGGGGTCCTCAAAATGCATATCGAGAGCTTAGATTCTTCACCTGGTCTAAAAATTAATACATTTTAAAATAAAGGGGAGAACAGTTAAAAAGTCCCTTTGCATGTTTTGCAAAATAAAAAGTACAGATATCTGTGGGGGTACAACTTTTGGTGAATAATTAGTGAAAGGACCCTATGTGTTTTTTGCTATATACAGGCATTGATTTTAACTTGAAGAAGTCTACCTATGTAACCACAGAATGGAGGATCAATAATTTGGAGATTGTTCAATCCCAGAACTCGAGTGACAGAAAATTCAGAATATATTAAGACTACATTGCATTGATGGTAATACATCAGGGCTAGTTATGTATAGCGACAAGAAACATAGATAATGTGCCTTGAGTACAGAATACTACAAATAAAAAAATGTTTGTTATCCTTTAGGCTCACAGAGAGAGCCCCACATTTGATGGGCAAACCCTAAAAACAGATGGGTGGCACTTGATCTTGAGGAGCCAGTTCCCAAGAGTGATCATTGAATGATAACACATCACCAATTCCGGTGGGTTAACCTTCCTAACTGCTATCGCAGATGGGGGTTTAGAATAATTAATTTGATTTGGTGTGACATCCGATTGTGGTAGTTGTGATGGACAATATAATGTGTGGTGTTACAAGTCAAGATTCAAATATCACCATAGTTTTTTGTTTAAATTAGGTCTCACTGTTTGTTTTATTTGTTTTATATCTTTTATAAAGCAATTTATTATATATTGAGAAAATGTTCAACCGTATTGGTACATGGATGTGCAAAGAAAAAGGGGGGAAAAAAAGGGGGGAGTTCCCTATGCCTGTAGGCAATTTGTTCGAACTCACTATGAATGAATGTAATGTTATGTGAATAAGATATGTTGAGCATTCATGATCTTTGAAATTCGGTTTTTTATATAATGTTTTTACAATAGATCTGAAGTTGTGGGAGACACCAAGGGGCCGATTCCGATCTCGGTCGGAGGCGCACCCAATACCATTCGGTCGGGAAAAAAGCCATGCGAAAGCCTGTTTCCCGACCGAACCGTACGCGTGGTCCGGCCGAGCGAGTACGATGCGAGCTCGCCGACCGACTCGTCCGGGCGACCCGACCGCTCCGACCGACTCGTACCCGGATCGTACCGCTCCGACCGACTCGCTCGGACCCGAGTCCGCACCGCGCAATGGAGACGTTTTCCGGCCGGGTAAGTACGATGCGCACCTCGACCGCTCCGACCGACTCGCGCCGTCCGACTCGAACTCGCTGTCGGAGCCGTACTTTGGGGGTCCGTGTCGGACCCCCTGTACGCTGTACCCGTGCGAGGCGCACACAGGGGGACCCATGGGTCCCCTACCTGTGCGTGTGCGCCGCGCAGCGCCGCGGCGTACTCGCTGTAGGGCGCCCTTGTCCGCCTCGCACCCATTGGAGGCAATGGGAGCCCGCGTACGCGTTGTACGACCGGCTCCCATTGAGTTCAATGGGAGTCCGACCGACTCGTGTCCGATAACATACGGACGCATCGTACTCGCTCGGTCGGACTGCACGGGTCCGATTCGGTCGGGAAATCTCTCCGGGTCCGGCTCGGTCGGAGAAATTTCCGGCCCGAATCGGAATCGACCCCTCAGTCTTTTTCCTGAAGAAGGTGGTCGGATCATTTTAACCCACTGAAACGCGTCGCGCTGGTTCTACAAAAGCACTAAATCAACCCTATCTTGGCCAAACAAGAGACTGTACAAAATAGTTGTTTGACCAATGAATTTCTTTGTGATTAGTGTGTAACAATGACAAAAAATGAATGTCTATGATATTCTCCCATGTTCATTTATTGTGATTTTTGGAACAATGTGTCTAATCTTTGTGAAATTTTGATGTGGCTCTCTATTTAGAGAGTTGTTTTAACTTGAAATAATCCATGTTTTTATTATATGCACACTTTATATGACTTTTTTAACTGATGTTACAGAATAAACATTCATATTTTGGATTTTTGCAAACGGTCAGCACTCTTTGGTGATATTGGTATGCTTGGATGAATGGTGTATGATTGATTATCGGTTTGTCCAAATACACACAAAGGGAATTGTTGTTTTTGATTATTTGTCAATTTGGCGTCCTGTCCCTTTGTGTAAGGTGGACCCCTCTCTTGTTGTTTGACAATCAGGAAAGACTGCAGGAAGGCTGGATTTTGGCTTACAGACAAGAAAGCGTTATAAAGTATTTTCTCTATAAGTTAGGATAAATTTAACAAGAGCATTCTGATGGATTTATCAATACCATTATGTTAAGTGTTTGAATGATATTTTATACTTTCCTAGCAATAGTTATGTTTACACCAGATGGCGATTTTACTTGGCTCGGTTATAACCGCAGAAACAGAGGAGTCAAGAAATTGCAAGATCCCAACTATATATGAACTTATCGTAGGGAGAGAGGCTGGGGGGCTGTTATTACGTCAGGGGGAGTCAAGTTATTTTAAGAAGGCACGTTCAAAGGTCATGCGTAGTGCCTGGGAAGTATGGGTTAAGGTGCGCAAGGCTATGTCAATCCCTAAAATTAACTATCATACCCCATTGTGGCACTCTCAAGCACTTCCGCATTCTTTTTATGATATCATGGGTAGGCAATGGGAACAATCTGGTCTAACAATGATAGGTCATATATATGATACAGATCAGATACGTCCCTTTGGTGCCCTACAGCAGGGGTATGGGATTTCGACTAGACAGTATTTTAAATATATACAAATACGGGAATATCTTAGTAGCCAAAGGCCTGTAGACTCTTTGGGGGACAGGGTACCCCTACTCGAGGTTATAGGGAGAAGAAATAGGATTAAGATCATTTATAATATATTGCAAGGAAGTATGCAGAATGATTTGAAGAAAATTGAAACAAAATGGGCTGAGAAAATTGAACGATCCCGATGTGGATGTGTATATGGCTCTGCTACTAGTGGGAATTTTTTTCGGTCAACGAACCTAAAGGCTCAACACTATAAAACTTTATTTAACCTGTATTTTACCCCCACTAAACTTTTTAGCTGGGGCATGAGAGCCGACGATTGCTGTCCAAGATGCGGGGAAGGCCACGCAACTATAGTGCACATGTTTTATGACTGTGTTAGATTGATGACCGTAAAGAATGAGGTGGTAAGCTTCCTGGAGGGGCTGCTAGGACGCAGCATTAGCCTATCCCCTACCTTGATACTTATGGGCCATGATAGTGGCTTAGGCCTAGATACCTCTGAGAAATATTTTGTATTTATTTGCACAGCTGGTTTTAGGTTATTGATAGCAGGAAGGTGGAAGGATGTGGACCCTCCCTCTTTTCAAATGTGGGTAGCTCGCCTCCTGGGGGTCTACAATCACGAGAGTGCATTATATGCGTGCAGAGGCAGGGAGGCCAGGAAATTGGGGTGGGCAATCTGGTCACCCATTGTGAGGTGGAAAAGGAACGCGGGATGCTCTGATAGAAGAAGTCGTGAAGGAATATGGGATATCACATAAATTAGGTTTAGTAAGGGAGCACCTATATTAAAGCAAGGATTTTATCTAAGATTATTTAATTAACCAACTAGCTTGGCCTGCTGAATACTCTGTTTGACCTGTACTGTACGCAAAATGTTTATAATAATGTTTATAATATTCATGTTAAGTATCTTTTAAACCTGATTTTAACGCCTTTTAAGCTTTGATGTATTTAAGTCTTGTAAACTCAATGCATTGCCTTAGTTATATGTAAAAATGAATTACAGACTTTAAATTGATTCCTTGGGTACATAATTAAAAAAAAAAAAAAAAAAAGCAATAGTTATGCATCCATAAAATATTGCCATGCTAGCCTACGAGGCCAAGTATCTACATTGGGGAAAATGAAATGTGCAATTCCTCCCTCATCAGGGTTCATTAAAACAGCTTTTATAAGGGCCCTGCTAATAATTACAGGACCCCCTGCACCCCTAGGACACCTAGGGGGAGACCTGGGGGTTGCCTAATAAGTAATATTGATGTAGATTAATACTTCACAGTGCCTACAGCACCAAAATCGACTTTGTAGTGAATTTCCTACACTGGGGAAGAATAAAATGGGCAACTTTCACTCACCATGGTTTATAAAACATCTGCTTATAGTTACACAATCCCCCACCCCTGGAACTCCTAGGAGAGACCTTTGGGGTACCCACAATGTAAAAATAAGGTAGATTATAACTTTTAAAGTACCCCTACCACCAAAGTCGAGTTTGCAGTGATTTTTACTTTTAAAAGCAGGGCTGCAAAACAGGGCTGCTTCTAAAATGAGCTCAGGTTCTCGGCAGTGCACACATGCAAGTGCAAGAAAGACTGCTGGCCTCTAAACTGCCATGCCCTATTATATACTAGGGACTTATAGGTAGTTTTTATCCCATTGTCCTATTGTCTAAATGGGACTTATAGGGTAGATCATGCCAATTATGAGTGTACCTCAAAGGATGTGTTTGTGTTTAACATAGAACTGGCCAGGGCCTGGCTAGCAGAGCCCAGGGCACAGTCAGAGTCAGCTACCACCAGTGTCAGTCAGTACACAAAAAGTGGGGGAGAACAGGCCAAAAGGATGACTTTCTAACATCTTTTTTATCATGTTTTATAATTGTATTATACTTTTAAGGCATTTTTTACTTGCCAAATAAAGTTTTGAACTGAACTGACACAAAAGGGACTTGCAATTATAAATCAGATCTATTGGCATTACCAATGCTTGTTTTTGCCTTGTCCTCCATTGGATGATACACGCTTATCTAGATGCAGTAGGTTCCAGTGAGCAGTGAGAGAAAGAAGAAGGTGGGTATACTGCATGAGGAACACGGAGATGGTGGGGGATGGAAATACATGAATTAATGAGTTTGATATAAATTGTACGTTAGCACAACAGTACTTTCTTACCTGTTTAAATAAGAGAAAGGGCTGGCTTCAGCTACATTCTGAATTTCTGGAATGTATATTTTAAAGCAGAAAACGTTGCACGTTTGGAAACGTGATTATTAATGTACTTGAATGCGTGTTCCATTTTTTATGCGTGCTTTCAACAAACAGCGCGTTTCCCGGGACAATGCGGGCTGCCGAGAGGGAGTGGATGGAGCATTGGGCTGACGGCGCAGTTTGTATTGTAAGCCACTAAAGCCAGTGTCTGGTTATCGGTGACACGCCAACCTGTCATATGCTGGTAGCACCTGCTACTAATTGACGCGAAGATTTTGTTGGTCACCGAACGCTTTAACCCGCTAAGCCTTTTTTTCTGGGATTTGCTGAGAGCGGACGACTAATTACCGCGGCTTCCGAGTCAGCGCCAGTGTGCTGCGGAGCTGCTGGTTGCAGATAGAGGGCAGACGTATTCCTGCTAGCAGTGTTTGTTGGCTCCATCCGTGCGGTACCCAATGCAGGCGCGTGCAGAACTAACGCGGTGATTGGTTCTAGGCGTCTTCCTGGCATAATGTGGCACAATCAGGTATCAGCTGCCATTAATGTCCGCTTCGCTGCTTCGTCTGTATTGTGGTCACGACGAGTCGAAGCGTCGGTTTAAAATGCTAAAAAAAGTTGAGTAACTTCATGCGGCGGATTATTTTGATTGGAAACGTGTTGACTGCGAAACTTCTCGAAAGTTCTGACACAATGCATTTTGAATGGTTACAGTTACTGCGTAAATTGGCTGTCGCATGTTCTAAAGTAAAAGGGGCTTATTTACAAGCCCCTTGCGCCACGGGTGCGCCACTATTCCCCATGTTAAAATTGACGCAGTGGCGGCACAAAGGGCTTGTAAATAAGCCCCAGAATGTTTAGTATATATTAATACTACTGTCATTAGCATTGTCATTATTAATATTGTTTTTGTAGTTGTTATTGACTTATGATGTAACAAGATAGTCAGCTGTCTGAAAATTACTTATTCAACTTGTACAGTCAGAATTTGGTGCAGTTGGGTAATTACAGCACAGTGGAGAGAATTGTTATTTTGTTTATATCTCTGTTGCAAGGTTGGTGGTCACAGTATGTATTCTTTGGTGTGTCGTGTGTGGACTCTAATCTGGTTTATTCCACTATTTTAATATTTGCCTTCTGTCACTTGTGACGTTATTTGCTCTTAAGGGGTGTCACTATGCTGTCCAGTTGGCTTTGGAATACATTAGCATAAAGAAGTTTAATGCATGTATTTATCACGCAAAACCTGAAGTTGCACTGAAGTTGCATTTTTGGATGTTTGGCAAAGTTGAAATATGCATAATTGTTTTGCGTATGGGACGGTGCTTGTACATGTGTGCCTGTGCATATGTGTGCATGCTGGGGGTAGTGTGTAAAATGATGTTTCACGAAGTTTGTTTAGAAGTTTCACGTTTCCAGAATGCTGTTCAACACGTATAAACACATGGCAAATTGCTGGTGTTGCATTCTGTTCTTCGCTGTAGCACGCGACCGTTTCACTCGAATATGATTTATGTAATCGTATTATGTATTTTTTAACATTAAAGCAATAACATCAAAGGCTGCTGAATTAGTTAGCTAGCTTCTGAGAAGCATCCAGTTTTAATTTTTTTTTTGTTTTGCATTAAAGCAAATCAGACGTAAGACTGTGCCGAGTTGATTAATTACTGACATACATTCTCACGAGGAGATCTCTTAGAGCCATTGGAAAAAATGCATTTTCTGACAGGATTTTACCACCACACACACCTGCCACCTGCGGAAGTCTGAATACCCGCTGCACTGAATGCCGTAGCTGTGTTTGCTAAAAGTGCCGTTGTTAGCAGAGGGATGGAGGCACAGCCGGCTCCGTCCCATTCATCTTCGCTTCACCCGTCACTGCTTCTCATAGCGGCAGCTAATTGTCAAATTTGGTAACATAATATGGCGAGGGGTGGAGTTAATGATTCCTTCGCGGAGGGGGCCGAGATGTGTTTACCTGTCAGTCGCCTGCGCGAGCATTAACCAGACCCAGGGTCCTACACGTATCCGGGTGGACAGAGCGAAAAAGAGCAGCAGGGAAATAAGTTGCAGCGTCTGTGTCCACCCTCCCCTGGACGAGCTCTGTTCCGGTTTTCCCCGGGCACCGTTCCAGCTTGGCAGCGTGTTAATCAATGCATTTATTGATGCCTGCTTAGACTCGGTTTTCAGTAACCTAATCCGAGCCGCCGGAGGGTCAGAGCCCCTGTGAAACACGAGAGCGCTTTAATGTGAGCAGCCATGAAGTGCCCGTCTGCTGGCTGCTGATTCTGCCGCTGCTGCTCCTGCGCCGAGGCTGGGAGGGATGTCAGTTGAGCTCCCACCACTCGAATGCCTTCCAAGTTATCCTTGAACGGTAAGCAGCACCCCGGATGTGGCGAGCCTCTCTTGGCGCGTGGAGCCGGCTTCCTTCCTTAGGCATTGCTGGATTCTGTTGTCACCCTGTCCGAGGCGCAAACGAGGAACATTATGGCGTGGATTTTTTGCCGTTTCCCTTTGAGCGCGAGGAGGGCTCTTCCTGTCGCTGGCTTTCAATGGTCTTGATGTGTGTATTGACTGGGTGCCTCTGTCACTGGGACCTGGCTGCTCTGCTGTGAATGGAGCCAGCAGTGTGCGGCAGACGAGGACAGATTCCAAGGGTTAAGGTGGGTTGTCAGAAAGAGAGCGGACATGGAACACTTGTTTTAGCCTTTAGGTCGCAGAATGGCAGTGCTGCCGCTTAGTTCGTGCTTGGTGCGGCTAGCTTATCTCTCCCCACATTACCAACATGACAGTAATTAAATGAAAACGAATTGATTAGACATTCTCGTGTGAAGGCGAGAGGGAGATTTTCTCTTCGCTCTTTCGGTTTAAGTGTCTTTCTGGTGGCAGCTGATGCTGTCGTTTTTATTGTGTGAAAAGTTCTTCCAATGCAGCCTAGTGAATGGAATGTCTTGAGTGTTCAGAGTGGATTTGTAAGTATGAGGTGCTGTCAGAGGCGCATTCAGGCTTCTGGGAACTCCGTTTGTCGTGCAGTTCAGTGCATGTTCTCATACTGAATTGTGTGTAATAATGTACGGCGAAATGTGCCCAGTGTTTTCTGAGATCCTTTTAATATGTAGTGTGGTGTTCGTCTGTGTATACTGAAACAGGCAGCACCATGGACAGGTACAGCGACTGGCTGCATACAGACAAGCAGGCAGACTGTCGGGCATTGAAACAGGCACACTCAGAGGCAGAGCGACAGATAGATAGACAGCCAGACGTTCAGGCAGACGTATGTTCAGATACTTATATAGTTGCATAGAGTGCTAGATAATATTCTTCAAAGATAGATGTATAAATCGACCCAGAAAACAATACATCGTACGACAACGCTTTGCTCTGAGCTCTACTATAGATGCATGTGGTAACACCACTTTATGCCAAGAATAGAATAGCAAATGCAACGGAACGATCAGACTCTTTCAAAATATGATCAGTAGGTCATAAAATATGAAGCCGAGCACCTGGCTCTGCATCACACGCTGCGGCTTTTGCTGTGTTTTTATTCAGGGAAATGTTAGCGCTGTGAAGCCAGCCTAAAATGTTGAAATTAGGAGCGTGGCTATTCATGCTACACTGACAAGTTAACCTCCCTCTGTCTATCCAGCTGGCCAGTGTTGTCTCTTGACTCACCCCCGCCACACTCACTTACCTATCAGGACCTACCCCGGGTCAGAATGTCAGCTCATGTTCCCGCCAGGGCCTTGACTCATCTCAGCCATTGCTCGTGACATGCGCTGCATCTCTCGCGAGACCTGATGTCAGTAAACTCTTCCTTTGAATGGAATCCACCCGGGTGATATTAGTAGAGATGAGCCAGTGGGCGGAGGAAGTGTTTAGCTCTATTATTTGTTTTGATATTGGAGTTCCAAGGAACAGAGTAAGAGTTTTATTGCAGATCTGTGCATTGCCTAGGAGTCCTTGTTTCCAAATCACTTACAGTTCTTCCACAGTTTTGAATTCCTGACAGATTGCCTTTTCAATTTGAAATGTCACATGTAAGCGAAGAATGTCATATTGAAAAGGAAAATCATTTAGGAGCTCACTGCTAACCAGTCAGCGAGAATTCTTGATTCGTCATGCTGCTAGATGTTGACATTATCCGATTCGAGAGTCAAGTGTCTGAATGTTTTACTGTACTGCCAAATGAGTATTTTAGCCCCAGTATGGCTTGTTCACTAAACTACCAAATTTCATCAGATATTTCCAGCTCGTTTGCAAATAGATTTCTCAAACGAAGAGTATAAATGGACAAAATAAAAAGTCGGTCTTGTTCTAAAAATAACTTTCTTTGTCACAGGGGTTAATAACATTCCTCTTATTTAAAGTTCCTGGACTAGGAGATTACCTAGATGTCTTGCCAATGATTTTTGTGAGATGGCAAGCAACACAGACTACTCTTCGGCAGGACAAGAGCATCCCAATTGAAGTGATATAGTTCCTGAAAGAAGTGACAAAGCATTTTGGTGCCGTAGAGATGGAAGCCACCAAGGCTACCATAATGAGTGGCTTATTGAAGATAGTGGGCAGACACACTTCACCCATTTTTCTCCAGCTTGACACATGTTCATCAGCCCCCTCTCCCCCTCCTCGTCGTGTGTGTCAGCCCGGCTGCGACAGCTTCCCGGGCACACACACAGCCGCACCCGAGTACTTCACAGGTCTTTAAAAGACCATTTACTTGCTAACGAGGCTTTGTTGTGTTTTCACCCCTTCTTAGCGCCCCTGCATCGCCACTCTGCATATTGCTGGAAGAATCAGCCCCCCCCCCCGAAATTTTTGGTAGCCCCCACCCGAAATTTGGCTCTAGTTGCGCCTCTGACGACAACCTTTATTACTGTGCTCAGTGCTTACTCTCCAAAGTGTAGATCTGTGATAGATGCTCAAGTTTCTCCATCCCCAAATTTAAAATGATATACTAAGGATAATCGAGTCAGGGGCCCCAACAAGGTATTTGATGTCCAGAGATCATTCTCCCAGAATCAACGCGTGTACAGCTGAGTGAGATCCAAGGTACATTTTTATGGATATATGGATGTATTGATATTTAGATCACACAATTAAGCAAAAACATTTCACACACATTTAGGCACAGGCAAATTAAGTGATGTGCCCAGAATGTTGAGTCTAGTTCCAAGGCCAGGGTTTGAAATGAGTTCCCAGTTTTCGAAGACAGGCAGCTTGAGACCCTAGGCCATATCTCCTCCTTTCCCTCTCATTACAGTAGGAAATATTTAGCAGGAATCTCCTTAAAGACAAACATACTGCTTAGCCTCAGTGCTTCATGCCACACAGACATACTGAAGTTTAAGGAAATGTACCATAGAAACAAAGATGTTGTAAATAAAATAATTTGGTGACATACTTATGATTGTACATTTTGGAAAGTAATTAAGTTGTATCTGTGACAGGAAGCAAATCTGTTTATATAAGAGGTTGATTTATTTAACGTATATCTCAAAAACATTGTCCTATTATTCAAGCCTTATGATGCAGAGGGAACTTGCTCAGGGGGATACTGGATATGTTACATTGACATGAGGAAATGTTTTCTTTTTTGAGTCTGTAAACCACAAAAAACATTGGTGTAGCGAAAACAGTGGACCCAATATTAGCAATCCGAGGCCATGTGACAGAGTTTTCACTACGTTGCCTACGGATACTGTATTTATGTCTGAGTTTGTTTGTCTGTCTATATGTGCTGTGTAAGAGGTATACCATACAATAATGGAAAGTGGCATCCGCATGAGGAAACATCTTCCTCCATGGGCAGAAAAACAAAAATGAAAAAAATACTTTTGCACATTCTGCTGCCTTTTTCACTGTAAGATCGTATGCTATATACAATAACATAAGATGTGTATTTGTATAGTGCATGCTCACCCAGAAGGATATCTTGGCACTGAATAACAGATGTTTACTCAGCCCACTCCCACTCCCTCTACTCAGAGACAGGAAATGGGACCCCTCACCCAACCCACTACCCTGGGACCTATCTGGGTCACTACCAACCTCCCCTACATCACCTGGTTGGGGAAGACCTGAGCCACCCCCTTCAGGATCACTCCCAAAAGCTTCTTCAGACCCTGTGGAATCCACCAAAAGGTCTGCCTCCAGTGCAAGGTCCCTGGGATCAGCGAACTCACACTCCAACGGGTGTTGGCATTGCTCTGGAAAACAGGGACTTAAAATATGCTCTCCAACAGTTGAATCACACAGCCCCACACAGGTGTTGACCAAGCTACTCTTCACCTCACCATCTAGTGCCTCTCTAAGGTATCTCACATCACCCTCCTAGAAAACTCCCCCTACTACCCTAAATGCAGCCAAGGTCTATTCAGCTCAGCACCGAGTCATCCAGGAAGGGTCAGGCACACCTCAAACCCCCCATTGGCTGTCTACAGTGACTGCACATCCCTAACCCCTGCCACTCCAAAACCAGACAGTCAATCCACAAACAGGCAGAGGCACACAGAATGGTTAAGCAAGAAAATGCCTACTTTCTAAAAGTGAACACAAGGAGATGATGGACGGAGTGCTGAAACTTTTCAGACACTCACCCCCAGTCACAGATCTGGGTTGAATCCATCATCATTCTTTAGCTCACTTCGCCACCCCAGTTCAGACACAGCTATATGCAAATCAGTCTTGACCCTGTGCCTCGTGGGAACAGTCCAGCCCGAACTGCCAAGCCATGTCTTCCCTGGACCGGAACCAAGCATCCTGGGACCGGTTTTGGGCTAACAGCCCTCATCAGCCAGGCTAGCTTGAATCCAGTGGCAAAGTGAGCAAGGGACCCACGTCTGGGCATGCCCTGCCAACTTAGGGCGAACAAAGCAAACACAAGAAGATGATGGACGGAGTGCTGAAACTTTTCAGACACTCACCCCCAGTCACAGATCTGGGTTGAATCCGTGCTCTCCATGCCACTGGAGTCAAGCTATCCTGGCTGATGAGGGCTGAAAGCCCGAAACCGGTCCTAGGATGCTTGTTTCCAGTCCAGGGAGGACCTGCCAATCCGGGTACGTTGGGCCTACCTGAGGGGGTGTCTTACATGTAAGAAAAGGAAAGGTTAGGGCCTGGCAGGTGATTGCACTTGCCAGGTCGACATGGCAGTTCACAACTGCGCATGCAGACACTACAGTTGTAGGTCTGAGACACACTTACAGGGCTACTCTTGTGGGTGGCACAATCAGTGCTGCAGGCCTACTAGTAGCATTTGATTTACAGGCCCTGGCACACTCAGTGCACTTTACTAGGGACTTACCAGTAAATCAAATATGCCAATCATGGATAACAAATTTTCATCATAATTTATACAGAGAGCATATGCACTTTAGCACTGATCAGCAGTGGTAAAGCGTTCAGAGTCCTATAGCCAACAAAAACAGATCAGAAAAAATAGGAGGAAAAAGCAAACAGTTTGGAGATAACACTGCAAAAAGGGCCATTTCCAACACTTCCCAACTCAATGGTACTCATTTTATCAACCTCAGAAGGATGAAAGGCTGAGTGGACAAGCCAGGAATGGAACCCGTGACTATGAGGTCAAACACAGGCCCCCACAGTGGACACATTAGTCCAATAAGCCACCAGACAATCCTGCAGAATGCAAATGGGCAGTCTAAAAAAATGGCATGACAGGTCCCCCGTATACCCGGAAACCTGTGCCAGGCATATCATTACATCACATACACCAGACACACACATGCACACAAACACACTCACACACACCAGTTTGATGTCTGTGAAATAGAAATGAGTAAATCAGAGGATTATATCAGGAACTCCAGTTGAATTGGGGACATCTACTTGTAAGTGGGAGGGAGAGGCCACTTGACATTTCTGCATACTATATATAAAGAACCATGCAGTATCTGTTTAGCAACATTATTGTTCAGATTGTACATTCCACATTTCGGAATTTGTGCTTCTAACAATGGGACCAATTCACAAATACATGTATGAGTACATGAAGTAGTATTCCCCAACCTAGAAGATCTGAGGTAGTGCTATCTTTAATGAAAATATATAAAACTCCGTGTCTACCCATAGTAACATATGGGGCAGAGCTATGGGGACACACAAACAGCAACAGCACCCAGATCGAGGAAAATAGATTCTGCCGGAGAGTATTGGGGGCACCGATCTCTTCATCATCCTATATTTGTCACAGAGAGTTGAATTTGCCATATGTGGAAGATTATATCAGGTCCCGCCCGGCCGTATTTTGGTTGAAAGTATGGCAAAATCCAGCGGCAGCACTGACCATAGAAATTATAACTGACTGCCTTAAATGTGATAAGCATTATAAAAATGGGGTAACCCAATTTGGTCGTGGACCTGGGCTCAATTTGATATGAAAACCAGTGGTCCTAGACCTCAAGTCGAGAATTAATACATAATAAACCTTTGCAGTTTGGAGCATATGCAAAGTCAGCTCACAGTACTTAATACAAAACAATATAAAGATGTGCAACAATCGATTTCCAAATTGGCGTCAAAATTTTTTAGTCAAAATCCAAAATAGCAGTAGATATCTTACTGCATTAAAGGGGAGAGTTAAGAAAAGGTTGCTCCAGGGGAACGTGCAAGAAGGAGGTGCTCGAGTGAAAGGAAAATGGAAAAGAATTCTACTTAGTGTACAGGAAAAGGGGATTAAAACAATTCGAATAGTGGATTGATAAACTGATATCAATCTCTACATATAGACTGACCGCATGTGATTATTTGTTCACAAAATTTCATTTTACTATATACTTTCAGAATCCAGAAATGTATTATTTAGCACGCTTTAGTTTTGGGGCTTGCGGTCCAGGCTACGGTGATGTGGGCGTCGACGTTTCGACCCGACTTGGGGCTCAGAGGGTAATTCGGGGCCTCGGCCTGCGGGGCTCCCAGTAAGCCTGTAACTTGTGTGCGGACCGTAAGGAGATTCTAAGTCCCAGCATTAAGTGCCAAGACTTTAATTTGATTCTACCCTTCACTGACGGATGAGGACAATAGCCTCGAGTACCCGGAAGACTTATCCCCGCACTCCACTAATCCCTGTGGGTGTGGAACTAGGAAGCCACACACTTTCCCAGGTTGCCCACCCCTGTCCTGAGGAAGACCCGCAGGCCGAGGCCCCGAATTACCCTATGAGCCCCAAGTCGGGTCGAAACGTCGACGCCCACATCACCGTAGCCAGGACCGCAAGCCCCAAAACTAAAACGTGCTAAATAATACATTTCTGGATTCTGAAAGTATATGTAAAATGAAATTTTGTGAACAAATAATCACATGCGGTCAGTCTATATGTAGAGATTGATATCAGTTTATCAATCCACTATTCGAATTGTTTTAATCCCCTTTTTCCTGTACACTAAGTAGAATTCTTTTCCATTTTCCTTTTCACTCGAGCACCTCCTTCTTGCACGTTCCACTGGAGCAACCTTTTCTTAACTCTCCCCCTTTTAATGCAGTAAGATATCTACTGCTATTTTGGATTTTGACTAAATAAAATTTTGCGCCAATTTGGAAATCGGTTGTTGCACATCTTTATATTGTTTTGTATTAAGTACTGTGTGCTGACTTTGCATATGCTCCAAACTGCAAAAGGTTTATTATGTATTAATTCTCGACTTGAGGTCTAGGACCACTGTTTTTCATATTAAATGTGATAAGGGCATTGACATACCATGGTTGGCTGCTGTCAGGGCTAGTTTGACTAGTATAAATCTTGCACATATTTTTACAAACCCAAACCACTTGGAAGGCATCAATAAAAAGATCATTCAGAAGGCCCTGTATAAACATTATGAAGGTACTAGGTATGAACGAGAATTCCCGAAATCCACAGTATTTCGTTATATATCCACGGTAGAGGATGACGTTCCCCGCCCATACCTGCCAGCTGGTTATCTTCTAGAAGCTATTAACCGCTGGGATCGTAGTTTGCTCTTTCGCCTTAGATCAGGCACTCTAAAATACTTATTGTGCTTCCCCTTAGGCTTCAACATCAACCTTGAGCAAATGCCATGTTATTGTGGCAACCGTGGAAACCAATCTATGTTACACTTTATATTCTTTTGTAACTATTACCGAAAATACAGCATGCAATTATTGATCCCTTATTTTAAAGCCCTGGGTATTGATGATTTTAGGGTAGCATATAGTGTCATTCTTAAACTTGATGGGGAAAATTTAATTCTTCGTGTTTGCACATTCTTGTAAATGGCTGTCCGCTCACGTGCCTCTATGGACATTATTTAAGCAAAACTTGAGTGTACTTTTATAACTGTTCTCCCCTTCGGATTAGCATTTAAATTTGGACTCTGGTTGTCGTAGAACGTATTTTAATGACTGATACCTGTCATAATACATGCACTTTACTCATTATGTTGCTATATTTTTATGAAATATCCTATTCTTGCTGTGTCGTTGCATGTATATGTATATGATATTATCGCATCTATTGTATTAAAATTAGGTATTTATTGTATGTTTTAAATTAGAATATATTAATGTATTTTTTGCTGGTACTTTGCTCTGTACTTTTATGGATATTTTGTATATCCGAATAAAGGAGATTGATTGATTGATTGATAGTATTCCTGTAGTTCTACTTCACACATTTTTAATACCCATTTGAACAGCCTCCAAAACATCTGAAATGGGAATAACATGGGAATATTCAGTGGATATTCATATTCACTTAAAAGTACTAGAAGGGACTGTACCCTCTTTGCTCTTTTACTAATCGAGTATTTGGCATTTCGGAGCAGATTTACAAAGGCAATTATGTCTTACTCTTATAGCACTGCTTCACTTACTCCTAAATGCCTCTGTAAATTGGTCCAATGTCTTCTAACAGTCTGTTCATAGGTGTTTTAGTTTGAATTAAAGTTCTGGTTACTTTAAATATTGTGCCTTCTTTTTGCAGGGAACATATTATTTATGCATTTTCTAGTTAAGAACTGATGCTGAAATTGGAGACACAGAAATTATTTCATAGTTAATTATCTTGTATCTTTAATAACAAATATATTTCCTTGAAATGTGATTTAATCAAAGCAAACTAATACAAATATGTTTTCTTCAATTATGGTTTTCTTAATATTTTTTCTCAATGGTTATTAGTAAGTATGAAGTGAGTCCGTAGGGGCTAAAATATTCTACACATACCAATGCATATTAAAGTTTTCAGAATTCACAACATAATATCCCAGTGCAGACATTTTAAAGTATATAAAAATATAATCCCAGAACTGTTTTGCTTGAATTGGTGCAAACTCAGAAAAGTCTCTATTTTAGGTTACATATTCTGTTGTGCATGCTGTTGCTGATTACCCAAACAGAGTTCATCCATTGGTGCATTAAACTAAGGATTTGCCATCTAAAGCCCCATTATCAGACATGCACTTAGACAGAGGCAGCTTCCTGGTATGTCAAAAATGTAGACCACCTTTTGGTGGTCTTCATTTTATTTTCTCTGTATGGAATGCCTTAGAGAAGGAGCAAAGAGGTCCAACAAACTCTTAAAGAACCCACAGAAGGGGATCAATTGGAGACTGCTCCTCCTTGTCCAAATGAAGTTCTGGCTCACAGCTAATGTTGGACAAAGGTATGGCAGAAAAAACAGAAAGGTGTGGCCTGTGCTCATGCCCTCCATATTTGAAATGACAACACCCCATTGTTATTTTTTAATGAGGGTATTAAAATTTAATTCTGTAAGAAATTGGGTTGTTGGTTTCAAAGAATGCATGCCCTCCACTAGCAATACATCTGCAATTGTTCTATCACTGGGAACCAAGTACACCTTTATAGCAATTGGCTCTCTCAGGGTAATAAGGCAGAGCAATCCAAGGCCTACTCAGGGAAGGTGGTGTGGGCTAGCAAGCACAATTTGCAGGCCTGCAACAACAACACTCTATAAATTAATTTACAGTCAGTGCTTTTCTTTTCAAAAGGGAAAGTACATTTATTGCACACACACTACTAAATACTACACATTAATTTACAAATGTAAACATCAGGCAGCTAAAAATACCTTTGGTGACACCCTCATATCACATTTCATCCCAAGTTAGTGCTGAACCCCAAATTCACAATGCCCCCAACTAAATCAGATAAATGTAACATCACAAAATAACGAGGTGTCATTTAAAAAAGGCAGGACTATTGGCTGTGTCTAGGAGTCACCACATTGATAGATATAAGGAAGGGTGCCATAATATTAAAAATATCATCACATGTCAAATTTCATCTTTAAAGCAAAAGAATCAATAACCATTCCCAAATGCATTAATTATACAAGTAAGCATTGCAGTGTTTATCAATAATCATTGTGAACAAAATATTTTAAATAAAGCATTTCAGTTTAATCAGAAGAGTGTCTCCATGTTTCATTTACATTCTTCAGGCCATATAATGCAGCCATAGAACCAACCACTAGGATTTCCTTGACTCCAGAGCCCAAGAGAAAAAGCCCCAGCCCAGAGAGTGCTTAAAAACATAGTCAGCCTCCCTTGGGGCCCTGAATTCCATATTACATGAAACCTTTTCTTAAAATCACTTTAGCATGGGCTGCTGCACTCTCTCCAGCTGCTCCACAACACCTGAAAAATGTGCTAGTGGTGCCTCTGCCCTCCTTAGGGCACAAAAAGAAATTAATCAGTCAGTTAGAAGCCCACAGAGGGTATTATGAGACTCTCTATGGCCCAGGTACTGATTAATAGATGATGGGCATGTCCCACTCTTTTTGTTGTTGCACCGCCGTGTACCATGGTAGTTCCTTTTTTTTATTTTTTTCAATGTGGGTGTTGTGGTCCCACCCGGGACACTCACACGTGTCAATATTAATTGTAGGCCATAGTTAGAGGCCCATGGCCACCCTACCCCAGCCATCTCTCCAAATGATCCACATTTCCATGTGCAGGTGTGGGAGGCGACATTCTTCCTCTCTCCCAACCACAGCTGCTGCGGGCAGGAGGATTACTACCATCTGGTGCACCCATCCGTCACAGACAAGGGCACAGACTAGAGGAGCAGCACATGGCCTAGGCCCTTCTTTAGGTCCTACACACGCCACTCTCCCCAACTAAATAAATACATAAAGATGTATTGAACACCGGGCCCTAGTCCACCCTGGTAGTAATTTGAGAACTTAAAGCAGTGTGCCATGTGCTTGATTTCTTGTTTCTAGGGTCAGAGGTCAAATCTTTACAAATGAATTTCTCTGGTCCCACTGGGCCAATGTTCTCCATCCTGTGATTGTCTTGCTCCTGGTGGTGAACTCTAGCCACCAGGATCATTTTCAACAGGCATTTTGTCCTATAAAGGGGCACATTCTGTGGGGAGTTAGATGTACTAGCTCCACTAGCCTTCTCCTCTGCCTGGCTCATGGTTCTCCTGTTATGCTGGTGGGTGCATCTTGTGCAGCCCCTCCGCAGCCAGCCTACAGAGCACACTCTTGCCCGCACTCCCCAGGCCCCACAGCATCTTGGCTGTTTTGAAGGGCACCCAGAGGTAGCGTTGGAGTCCAGGTCCTCCTCAGCTGGTCCTCAGTGGCTGTATAGGGGCCAATCCTGGAGAGACACATTTTAGTCCTAGGTTCAGCTTGAGTCAAAGGTGGATTCCCTTTCCAGCTGGTCATACTTCACCTGTTGTCGCCTATGGTCCCAATGTCTTCTCCCATGTCTCTCCTTTGCGCACTATTTTTTAAGTGGGGGTGGACAGTTCTAGATGCCAGGCACCCTTCACCAATCATAGGATTCCACATTATCCTTCCACCACTGTCCCACCCTTCTGGGACAATCCAACATGACACTGTCAAGTATTTTTCTGAAAATAACTTTTCTGAGAGCCTCAGCTCCACCCCTAGCTAACATCACTGGAAGATCCCTTCCCATCAAAACTTTAATGGTGAACCCCTCCTTTGTTGGTTCTAGATGTCTGGGCTGCCTCCTTCTTTCAGTGGGCCCAGTTGCAGTATGACCACCTAAATATAAAATGCAGATTTACTTCCCCACTCCTTCATTCCCAAGAACTGAGCCAATCACTGATAATTGCTCCTTTTGATAGGGAGGCCTCTGCTCCCTCTGCTGGAGAAAAGAGTAATTACCTTGGCCCAGTAGGGGGGACAAAGACCTGGAATCTGATTATGAACAGAGTCAGGAAAATGACAAGTTCTGAAGTCTCAAAAGATGCTGATTTAGTGTTATAGGAACTGCAAAATCAAACTTGGTGTGCAAGTTTTTCCACTGTTTGACACCCTATTGGACAATGTAAGCCTAAGTGGAACAAAACTGCACTTTAAAGCAGATTTTGTTTATGTATAATACAGTAAGAGCACTGCAGATTTCCTAGTACACCCCACTGACCTATCTATGAATGGCCACTAATACTATAAGGACTACTCCGGGTGAGCACCTATCCTTGCTGTGTCCCTTCTGCACCAAGTTAGCCTTGCGCACTTACCAGGCTTCATATGATAGTAGTCTCACACGTACATCCTGCACACGTATATACATGCATATGCACAAGTGTTCACATGTAACCAGCCCAATTCCTTTTCCCCTACCTTTGCCTTAGCGGCCTTATCTGAAATGGGGAATCCGGGCAGTAAACACGCTCAGTTCAAATACAATGAAATTACTGTGACTGCGACTCAGGTAGAGAGAGTCACCCACAGTAAATGTTCAAATGATGATACCCTAATTTTTTGTTTACAAGAAACCTAGTTAACAAACAATTCCAATTTAGATAATTACCTAGTTATTTGTTGCCCTGCCACCCCCTCACCAGAGGCCGCCCAAGTGTGGGGCTGTCCATTTTGCTGAGATCTTCATTCGGTTGGAAAGACTCACAATTGTTAGCCATACTTTCCTATGCCATGGTTGTGTACTGTTCGTAGATGGGATCAGATGACTTTTTGTATACATTTCCTTTGTATAATGTCTATTGTGGTTCTTCCATCAATTTTGCACTTTCGTTGTCTAATCTTCAAAGAGTCTTGCTAAGTTCAGTGGCTAAGTATCCATTATCAACTTTAATTGTGTCAAGAGAGTTTAACACGAGAAACAATACAAATATACGATGTTACATCACCGTGATACCTTTACAACGCAGGCATTACAACGCAAGTCGTTACAACGACTTGCGTTGGAGGGCGCTGGACTTAGGAATAGTATGATTTACTATTCCAACTCCAGCCTACGTTACAGTAGGGAAGGTGTTGGAATAGTAAATCTTACTATTCCTTAGCTTAGAGCGCCATCCAGCGCAAGTCATTGTAATGACTTGCGTTGTAATACCCGCGTTGTAAAGGTATTGCGGTGTAAACACCGCGATGTAACCGATGTTTCCCGAAACAATACTCTAGCATGTATTTAGACCTGTGTTTAAATGTTTGAAATGTATTAATTTATATCTTTTATGATTTTTTAAAATCGAATAAAGATTTGTATTGATACTCTAGCATATAGGAAAGACGTATTCTTGAAATGTGATGCCTTATGGGGACTTTTGTCACCTACTTTCCCCCTATAACAAGTGTTGTGATTGCTCTCTTCAATTGTTAACTTAGTCTGTGGAGATAAATTTGGCAGTGATAAATAGACAATTTGATCAATTGGAAATTGAATATTTCACCTGACAAAGAGGCATGCAGTGCTCCTTGAATGATTAGATTTTCATGCAATACTTGGAAATTAACATTATCACTAATCTGGAAATCTGCCCCAACACATGGAGTGTTTGCTCTCAGCTTTATGTTTCAGTTGACCTTAGAGCTGTTAAGATGAGGAATGCTAAAGTAGCAAGTTTTGAATTAATAACTCATTCGGACTGCGTTTATGTTTGGAATTATGTTGCAAGTGATAAGTAATCAAATTGGTTGTATGGCACTTTAAAAGCGCTACCAAACAAAATGAATGTCACCTGTTTTGAAGCTATTTTGAATTCATTTGTAATACCTTTTCAACTATGTTAAATGTGCCCAGGGTGGACCGGAAGATGTCAAATAATCCCCCTATTCTGAGATCTAATAAATATAGTCCTGAGTCTTGACAAGATAGTAATTTCATCCCCCTTTCTAAAAAAAGGAAAGCATAATCTTCTGAAAAGTTATTGTCCAATCTCATTTCTAGACGTCAAGGAGAAGATTTTCGCGAAATGTATATTAAAATGTTTAGCCTCTTGGGTAGATGATGTCCAGCTCCTCAAATCAACCAGTCAGGTTTGCTTAGATAATATTGTGTGTTTATATATGCTGAGTGAGAAGTATGTGAAATCTCGGAAAATTAAGATGTATGTGGCCTATGTGGATTTCAGCAGTGTCTTTGATTCCGTTGATAAACCGACAATTTGGCTTAAACTTATTGGATTTGCTATACAGTGTGGGTTATTGAGCCCATTGATATCTCTTCACTCAGATAATTGACTAAAAGTACTTTTGGGAACTTGAAATGAATACTCCAATAACATTCCTGTAAACAATGATTTGAAAAAGGGTTGTATTCTGGTCCCTTTGCTATTTTCTTTATATTTGTTTACGCTCTCATCTCTTTTAAACAAAGTTGTTATAGATCCCCCAAAATTTGGATCAAAGAAAGTCTCAACTCTGTTGTATGCTGATGATCTGGTTTTAATGTCTCTTGCCCAATTGGTTCGTAGAAACAGCTTTACATCCTAATCGTTTTGCACTTGCTCATAATCTCTCAGTTAATGAGAGAAAAATTAAAATTATGATATTAGGTCTTAAAGGTATTAAATCTCCCTTGTTATGTTTTTTCAACTTGGGAAAATTAGAGGAGGTAAAAAAGTATAACTACATGGGAGTGCGTATCTCAAACAATGGGTCATGGGTTAAGCAAGATTTAATATAGCTATCTAAAGCAGAGTCTACAGGCATTGCCTCCTGCTATTTTTCAATGCACATGGTAAGACAGAAGTGTAATCACTTTTAATGGTGTACGTAGTAAATATACCCCCTTGTAGAATGGTATGGTATTGAGGCAAGATCAATGTCTTATCTCAATAAAGTACCTCACTTTG
Source organism: Calotriton arnoldi (assembly GCA_963921515.1). Taxonomy (NCBI): domain Eukaryota; kingdom Metazoa; phylum Chordata; class Amphibia; order Caudata; family Salamandridae; genus Calotriton; species Calotriton arnoldi. The sequence continues at coordinate 307,924 of CAWUFW010014869.1, forward strand.
AATCTGTTTTGTGGAAGCAATACCTTGGTATCAGTACATCTAGCTCGATTGAAATGATTTGTTTTGAGCTGCGATTAACTCATGTAAAATATCGAGCTTATTCCCAGGTTATTTGTTATTTCTTTCAATTGTTTTGCAACTCGGAAAATACATTGAAAAAGATCATATGGAGGGAAGTCTTGAGGGATAGCAAGGGGGTTTACACATTTGGTGAGGTTTACTCCTTTAGCCTGAAGCAGATGGACTTGAAATGTGACAAGGTGCTATCATGTAAGAGCAGTAGTGTCTTAAGGTTTTGTTTAACTTAGTCTGCTAGGAAAAAAAGGTTTCATGATGATTTGCAACAATGTTTACAGATAAAATGGTTGCATTTGAGCTTTATGTTTGTAAGGTGCGTGAGATGCAATGCTACCTAAAGCCTAATTTATGTACCTCTGTACAAAGATTCATCATGAAATTTAGACTTGGCCAAATACCTATTGGTGAAAATATATAGATTTAAAATGAGAGGACGGCTTCTCATCTAGGTTGCCAGTATTGTGGTGTCAAGAAACAGGTTATAAATCATGTTTTATTCTTTTGTCTGGGTCTTTTGTAGCTTTTAAGAAAATTCATTTGCCCAGTTATTTCTAAACATTTCATAGAAATGCACAAGGAAGCAAGTTACCTTTTGTTAAATCCCCCACAGTGAATATTTGCTATCGCCAATTAAAGTTCTTGGATCTTTTCTTGTATTATAATGTGTTATTAATATTTGTTATAAACCCACCTATGGGAAATGTTTGTTGACGCCTGATGAAATTTTAAAAATCCTTTTCTGCATTATAATGTGTTAACAATCTTAATGAAAGTTTTTAGTGGATATTTTTATACATTGATGTATTTAAATGTACTTGTTTATTTTAATCTTGTATTGTATTGATGCTTTTTTACCCATTTGTGGTTTGTCTTCTGCGAAAGCACTTTATTGAATAAATAAATATATAAGTAAAGGTCCAGAAATCAGATAGTCATAAGTGAAAAATCCCGGTGGATTAAATGGGCAGTACCGAATTGCTACAGATTCTAAAAGCAGTGGATATGGTGTTTTGATACATATGAAATATATTTGTAAGCATGACAGTTGCATTCACTGTGTACCTATAGCATATATACATTGTTCACTATAGTACATGGAATGAGAATCTAGACCTTGGCCGTGTTTATGAAAAGTGATTTGTAGGTATTTGTTAATTTCTAAGGGAATATTTAAGTCAGTTCATGATACTTCTAAAACATATACTGCTTCCTCTGTCAGTTAGCATCTCCTTTCTGAATGACGATCCTGCAAGGGACGTTTGGGTCTCAGCCAGAAACTTGTAGTGAACATGTTTAAGTTCAAAGTTTGGAAAATCTTCAGCAAGGAAGAGAAGGATTGGGAGAAAAATGTGATGAGTTATTGTATTAGAGGGAGAAAAAATAGTACTCTGAACCAGTCAATGTTGTGATAGAAGACAGCACAATAAAATCTACAGTAGGAATGCACAGAAGGAAAATATATTACCACAGATAACTTTGTCTTACCTGAAACAGTCACATGGATGCTCTACCCAAGATAGATTAACATCTTTCTGACGATGATGGTATGGGTTCTGTTGAGGAAGACATTTTAGAGTATGCTGAGTTGATGGCAGATCAATACTTTTGAAAGACTTTCAGAACTGGGGCTGACCCAACCATGAAATATTCATGATACTGGTATTTTGACTTCTGGAGGCAAATAATTAAGTACCATAGATATACTGGTAATATGAAGAATTCATGGTTAGCCTATGCTTCTGAGCATTCTATAGAGAAGGGACTGGGTCAGCCTGATGTAAAGCATGTATGATGTAAAATTAATTTATTTTGAGATTGCTTAAATAAGTTTTATTAAGGTAGATAACTTTAACTTGTAAAAATACTGTTGAAATCCTGCACGTCTGAGAGGTGTTTAAACAGAGTTACGCATTTGGCAAGCCTGAATAAAGATGCTTTCCCTCTCCTAAAAATGCAAAAATGAGCACCTGTGACAATCTGGTGCTCCTGAAAGGCTTGAGCAGCAAGATCTCTGAAGATATTGTTAGGGTTGAAAGAATAGTTTCTTTGGTAGCAAAAGAAAGACATCTACATGCAAGACTTTATATCCAATATACAGAAACAGTTATGAAATAAGATGACCGTTTTCCCTTTTACAGGAACTTTTATTGTACTACAAATGCCATGTACGTTCCACCTAATCATCGTAACATTCCAGACATTTAGAATACAGATTCTCAAACAATTTGTGAGTTTTGGTTAGCCAACAACAATTGAAGAAGACATGAATTGGTGATCATTCTTTAGGCTTCATAAATAATGTCACAAAAAGAATGAAGTTATGTATAAATACATGTTCATTGTAAATTAATTGTTAGTGTGTCCGTATCTTTGACAAAGATTATACAGTCTTAATCTGATAGTTTTTCAAATAGCAGGACAATCCACTGGCTGAATGTAGGATGTCAGAGTGCTAGTCTATGGGAGAGAGAGAAAGGGTACAACTTTGTTAGGATCTGTGACTGAGCGCCTTAATCATCTGACTTACAGATAAACAGATTTAAGTGAGCAATCTCTGGCTCACCCATATTCGCTTGCCATAAGCAGAAAGGCCTTCCTCAGAGGCAAAATGTGTACATATGGAGCAACTTTCCAAATGATTGTCCAGTTAATAAATAAAATTATTTAATCAGAGAAACATTTTAATTGAATGGAAACAAAAACTAGCATGAAAATTATAACAAAATGAAGAAACCTGATTCAAAGATCAAAAGTTATAAAGAAAACAAAACCTGATCCATAGGAAAGAAGCATGAACATGCATTCAGTGTTATGATATGGAAAATTCAACACAATGTATGCCACAGTGCTTTCTGTGCAGTTGCATTGCCAATCCATATTTGCCTGTGGGTATTTAAGAGCTAGCGGTTGTTCCCAATATAGGTGTTGAGCTTTAAACTATTTTACATTCAGAAACTAATCAGAATTTCAAAGCTGTAACTGAAAAAGGCTCATTGAGCTCAGCACGCACGCACACACACACACACACACGTACACACACACATATATATATTCATTAAAAAAAACAGAGGTTACAGGGACATTATAGTTAGGCTCAGATTTCACTCGTACAAAACCATTGAAATTCAGCAGTGTTAGTTACCTGAGCTTACTATAACTTACGCCCCCGCAATATTCTGCAATGACCTTGCATATTACATCACTCATGACATGGTCAGTGACATCACTGATGACATCTTCCAGTGCGTGTGTTTTGTAAATGTTTCTGAGAGTTAAGGATATATATACTAAGCTACTGCATAAGTTAAATTACTATTCTTTTTGTACTACTAATTAGTGATACTGTTTCTAATATATGTGATGTAAGTGGCACTGTGACTGTCCGTATCAGTGTGGTAGTGGGTGTCTGAGTCGCTGTATGGGTGTGTGAGTGACTGTTTGTGTGAATAGGTAGGTGTGGGAAGAGCTGTATGGGTGAGTGAGTGGCTGTGTGAATGGCTCTATGGGTAAGTGTCTGGGTGTGTAAGTGCACGTATGGGTAAGCGAGTGGCTGTCTCAGTGGATGTATGGATAAGTGAGTGGGTGTGTGAGTGGCTGTTTTGCACAGTAAGAATCTAGGTGAATGGCTGTATAGGTGAGTGAGTGAGCACATGAGTACTTGTATCGATGTGTGAATAGGTATGTAAGTGGTTTTGTGGATGAGTTCATGGATGTGTAAGTGGCTGTATGGATGAGTGAGTAGCTGTTAGTAGCTCTACGGGTGATTGTTTGGCTGCGTTAGTAACTATGGGTGAGTGAGTGGTTGTGTGAGTGGTTGTATGGGTGTTTGAGTGAGTATGTAAGTGGTTGTATGGGTGTGTGGGTGGCTGTATTGGTCTGTGATTGGATGTGTGAGTGGTTTTGTGGGTGTGTGAGTTGCTGTATGGGTCTGTGAGTGGCTGTATGGTAGAGTAAGTGGTTGTGTGAGTGGCTGTATAAGTGAGTGAGTGTGTGAGCCAGTTATATGGGTCTATGAATTGGTATGTGAGTGGTTGTGTGGGTGTGTGAGCGGGTGTATGAGAGGTTGTATGGTGGGTGAGTGGATCTGTGGCTTATGTAATCAGTGATGTCATTTGAGATGTCATCAGTGATGTCACTGACCATGTCATGAGTGATGTATTATGTGAGGTCATAAGCAGTGCATTGCGGGGGCATGAGTTATAATTAGTTCAGGTAACTATAACTGCTGAATTTCAATGGTTTTACACAAGTGAAATCTGAGCCTAACTATAAGGTTCATGTACCCTGTGTTTTTTTCAGTGAATTTGTAAGTTTTTAAAAAAAAATTCTTCCTAACTATATTGTCCCTGTAATGTTTGGTTTTTAAGTGACTTTCAAAGATGTTTTACATTTTATTTCCTAACTGTAACCTTTGAGAGTGTGTGTCTGAGTGCCTAAGTGGGTCTGTGAGTGGGCGTGTGAGTGTCTGAGTGGATTTGTGAGTGGGTAAGGTATTGTCTGTGTGGGTCCGTGAGTGTATGAGTGGGTCTTGGAGTGTGTGCATAAGTGTCTGAGTAGATATGTGAGTGTGTGTGCATGTGAGTGGTCTGTGAGTAGGTTTATCAGTGCCTGTATAAGTCTGTGAGTGGTTCCATGAGTGTCTGAGTTGATCTGTGAGTGAGTGCATGGGTCTCTGTGTGGGTCTGTGAGTGGGAGCATGAGTGTCTGAATGGGTGTGTGAGTGTCAGAGTGGATCTGTGAGTGGGTGCATCAATGGCTGTGTGGGTCTGTGAGTGGGTGTGTGAGTGGTGCTATGTATTTTGGGCATTTGTATACTTAAGTTATTTAAAAGGGAGAACTATGGGCTCTGTTCCCACCAGGAGAAAACAAGAAAGAAACCACTTGCGACAGTCACTACAGATGAGATTGTGCTTCAATTGATCAATGATGCATTCACCTCCATTAAGGATTTCATATAGTTTTTCAACATAGAATATGAGAATAAACACACTTGCTTTGCCTTTGTGAAGCCCAAGAAGTTAAGATCATTTGTGCTTTACTGAAGTGGAGCTTGAATTGGGGCACCTGTTATGTTTATATTTGTAAGTGGTTCCCATAGGATTTAATTTTTATGAAATGAGCTTCAGGGCCAGAAAGGAACATCTTCTGCCCATTTATCCAACAAGAGTCCACAGTTTTGCACAAAATGTTTACCCAGCTGGACTAGTTTAAACTGGTTAACATAGTAAGCGCTACCTCATTTGGTAAATGCTAGGTATATATTCTACACTATACTGCATAATGGATCACAAGGAAATGTCTCCAGCAACCTTCTGTGGATTTTCGTAATGTGATTGTTCCACTTGTCTTCATCCAGAAATCTGTGATAACATGGATACTCCTACAGAGAAGACAATGACACTACAAAGAGGTAAATATCTATCAAACATGGGTACTTTCTCCTAACTATATGAAGCAAGGGCTTCATTTTTTGGTGGAGATGTCCTATTTTATTGGCCATTAAGAACGTGTCATCATTTTCTTCTGCATCAAGAAACAGATGTGCCCAGAAGGATTTTTAAAAAAATTTTTATATGTCCGCGATTTTGTCATGAAAAGTTGTGATGCATATATTCCACTACTGGTGATATTCACAAAATTGGTGTGATTTTTTGAAACTCTAAAAAACATATATACACGTACTGAAATTAATGTTTGTGATCGGTAGTGTTAGACCTGGCATCCTTGGCGTGGGTCTCCCTTCCATTTTTTGATGATGCCTCCAATGTTATTGATCTGTTTTTGCTGGTTTAGATGCTTTGGGCACTGTGTCACTGCTATTCAGTGCCACAGTGCAAGTGCTCCCTATTGTAAATTGATGTATGTATTAGTGACTCCATGATTGGATGATTGGTTTACTTGTCAGTCCCTAGTACAGTGCACTGAGTGTGCCCAGGGCTTGTAAATCCAATGCCGCTGGTGGGCTTGCAGCACTGGTTGTGCCACCCACAGAAGCAGCTTGTAAAATGTGTCTCAGGCCTGCCATTGCAGAGCCTGCGTGAAGCCTAGGCTGCCATGTCGACTTGGTGAGTACACCCACTTACCAGTCCCTAAACCTTCCCTTTACTGCATGTTGGTCACCCCTAAAGTAGGCCCTAGGGCAGGGTGCATTGTAAGTACAAGGTGGGACATGCCCTGGTGTGTGTGGCATGTCCTAATAGTGAATTACAGCCATTTTCGTATTTCACTATTGCAAGGCTACCTGCTCCCCATAGGCCAGAATGGGCAGACTGACTATTACACCTTATAGTCAGAACTGACCCAGGGAACATGGTAGAAAAACAAATTTAGTATGCCTGAACTCAGGATGATAAAATACATCTTTTAGTGAAGTTGGTTTTAACATTCTGCGTTTGAAAATACCATTTTTAGAAAGTGGGTATTTTCTTGCCTAACTATCCAGGCCTGCCTCTGCTAGGTTGTGTATTCCTTGTCTGGAGATTGAGTGACAGGGGCTGGGGGTGGCTACAGGAGACAGGGTGAGTCAGCACAGGGCTGAATAGAAAGATCTGCTTCCAGAGTGGAGGGAGGAGTTGCACCTGGGTCTGAATAGGGCTGTGCCTGCCTTCCACAATGCTGGCTCCACCTCCTGCCGGGCGGCTGAGCACTCTGCCCCACATTCTGAAAGGAAAGAAGGAGTCAGGAAAACAAAGTGCTCCAGGACTGACCAGAACTGGTTTTGGGCTAGGCAGAGGCCTCTCTGCCTCCAGAGAACAAAGAGAAAAGGTGTATAAAAGGGGACCCAGACCCCTAGGAAATTAGATCACTTTTGGGAAACAAGAAGAAACCTTTGCTGAGGAGCGGAACCAAGAAGAAACTGAGGAGAAGACTATCCCTAAACTGAGAGGGATCTGCCTGCAGTGGTTGCCTGACTGCCAAAGAAAGGAGAAGGGAACTTTGTGTGTACTTTCATCAACTTGTGAAGGATCTCCAAGGGCTTGATTTTAGAGCTTGCCTCCTGCTGAAGTCTCAGGGACAACAGACTTCACCCACCAGCTCCCCCTGTATTCCCTTGCTGGGAATTTGGACCTTCTGACACACTTGCGTGTCTCTGGGAGCTGGAAGCGCGACTCAACACGAAGAAGCGTGTCGCCGCAGCCGCTGAGTCTCGCATCACCGGAGAAGAGTGTCGCCGTCGCATCAGACACCGGCACATCTCCGAAGAAGCGCGCCGCATCCTTCGAAGCGCCTCGCAGCACCGGAGAAGAGTGTCGCCGTCGCATCAGACGCCGTCGCATCCCCGGGGCAGAGCATCGACCTCGCATCAGACGCCGACGCATCGCAACACGAGGCGCGCCCCGCATCCCAGGAGAAAATCGTCGACCTCGCATCAGATGCCGTCGCATCGCCAGGGAAGCATGTCGCAGGGCCTGTCGCGGCTCCAAAGACTCATCGCAATCGCCGCACGGCCGTCGGGCATGCACGCATCACATCTTCGTTGTCGCAACCTCAAGAAGACGCCACTTTGTTTCTTTTGCACCAGATCTTCAACGCATCACAGTCCTTGCGTGTAAGGGACTACCGCATCACCTTCCCTGCAACACTTTTCGTTGCCCTGCGTTACGCATCTTAAGGTACATTGAACTCAAAGTGTCGCATTTTCATTTTTAGAGACTCAAGCTAATTCTACCATCCTTAAAGTACAGTATTGTGGATTATTTATGTCATTTATGGTCTTGTGGTAAATCTATATAAAAGATACTTATTTTTATAATACAACCTGTGTGGTGTCCATTTGTAGTGTTGTCACTGGATTACTGTATGTGTTCACAAATGCTTTACACACTGCCTCTGAACTAAGCCTGTCTGCTCGTGCCAAGCTACCAAGAGGGTGAGCAGGGGTTATTTCAGGAGTGTACCCCCTTATCCTGACTAGAAGCAAGGGTCCCTATTTGGACAAAGGTACCTACCTCTGCCAACTAGAGACCCCCAGTTCTAACAGGTAGTTTACTAATTTAACATATAAAGTGAGATTTTCGTAAGTACTTTTATGGTTCAACACTGTTTTATTCTATTTACCCTAATCGTGAATATGTCCTCATTCGGGGTGACGTCTGTATTCGTGAATATCACATGACTATGGAAGAAAGGGATTTCATTGTTCAAGACACTTTTGATTATTCTAGAAAGTAGGTCCCCACCCAGTTTTCTTTTTTTTAGATTTCCAGTGCGGAGAATGGAGGTTCACATTCCAGCACCTGCTCTTTTCAATTTAAATATTGATTTGGCTTATTTTTGGGAAATTATTTCCAAATAAAATGGCATCTGATGGCAGTAGAAATCAGCAGCCACACTTTGATGAAGACAGTTCTCAGGAAGAGGAACCTCCTGCAAAGCAGCAATCAATTATTTGAGAGTTTTTTTACCATCCCCTCCAGGGAGAAGAAAGTGGTGGCTGGTGTGAAGTGCTCAATATGCGAGAAGTCCCTCTCCAGGGGTACATTCAAAAAGTATTCGTGTGGCACAACAAGTATGTTAAGTAATTATATGAGTGAGTGAGTGGATGTATGAGTGGTTCTATAGCTGAATGAGTGCTTGTGTTAGTGACTGTATAGGTGAATGAGTGCATGTCTTTCTATCTGTATGAGTAAGTGAGTGGATGTATGAGTATCTGCATGGGTGAGTGAGTATGTGTGTAAGTAGCTATAAGGGTAATGTGTGGATGTGTCTGTGGCTGTATGGGTGAGAGATTAGCTGTGTAAGTGACTGTATGGGATACAGAGTGTGTGTGCCAGTAGCTATGTGGGTGACTGACTGGCTGTGTTAGTTGCTGTATAGGTAAGTGTGTGGCTGTGTGAGAGACTATATGGGTGAGTGAGTGGGTATGTTATTAGCTATATGGGGAAGTGATTGTGTGTGTCAGTGGTAACATGAGAGAGTGACTGGGTATGTTAGTGATTGTTTGGGTGACTGAATGGGTGTATGAGTGACTATGAGTGAGTGATTGTGTATTTGAGTGTCTGTATGGGTGAGTCACTGTGTGTGTGCATGCCTGTACAGGTGAGTGAGTGACTGTGTCAGTGACTGTATGAGAGACTGTGTGTGTCACTAGCTGTATTGGTGAGTGGCTGGCTGTGTCAATAGCTGTAGAGGTGACTGAGTGGGTATATGAGTGACTGTTTGGGTGAGTGTGTGGATGAAGTTCATAATACAAACAAAACAGTAGACCTTTTTTATGCAGTAGCAGTATTTCACAATATAGTAATGCATTTCCCTTTCCCTTTTTTACTGTACTCAGCTTTTGTACTTGTACATCATAAATAATGTACTGTATAAAGAATCATCCTTGAACAGGTTGGACACAGCAGTCATAAAGATTGTTGAAACAAAAACCCTGTTCTCCATTCATAAACTGCTGTTTTCTTCTAAAATCAAATTTGGTGTTTTTTTCTAAAAAATCATTTTCAAATAAAATGGCATCTAGTGGCAGTAAGGATCAGCATCCACACTCTGTTGAACATAGGCTTTTGGAGAAGCAACCCCCCAGCAAAGCAGCAATGAATTGCATGGGAGTTTTTCACCATCCACTCTAGATAAGAGAAAGTGGTGGCAAAGCATGGCATGCTCTCTTTTTGCATCAAGACCCTCTCCAGGGGAGTGTCATAGAAATATTCATGTGGCACTACAAGTATGTTGATACATCTAAAGGTGTATCACTCCAACCACTGATGAAAAAGAACATAAATATAAGTTAGTGTTACATTTGCAAAATTCCAGAAACAAAATAGTACACATTCCTTATGGTGTAATAGTATATCACATTGTAATAAAACATTTACTTTTCCCTTTTTTTCTGTTCTCAGCTTTCATACTTGTACACCATAAAGGATGTACTGTATGAAGATTCATGCTTTAACAGTGGGGAAAAACAGTTGCATAGATCATAGAAAAAAACTGCACAGTATATCATTACAAATGTGATTCTATGCATTGCACTCGCTACCATTATTTAATCAATTGTTTCATGTAAAGTTACTGAACTAGTCAAGTCAAGTAACTTTATTTTAGCCCCCAGGTCCATAAAGGTGCATTTGCAAGTAAAAGAACATAATAAATAATTGAAACAGTACATTACAGCATCACAAATTCATGGTTACATATACAAAGCACAAAAATGGTACGAGGAATGCCATTTGGAGTTACAGCATATAATTTGCAGGAATAGAGATAAAAAATAATAATCAGCTTGGCCACAAGGGTGGGAGGGGTGCTTTTCTCTGAAGTATCCAAATGGCGCTCAGGAACTTAGCTACTGGGATGGCAAAAGTAGGACTGCAGTCAGACCTTAAAATGCGAAGGGCAACAGAATGGCTACGCTAGGTGTTTGCAAATGGGAGCTAACCAGGAACTACAGGGGCGAGCATAAGAGGGCAAGCAAAGAAAATGTGTGCGACATTCTCTGCTGAGGAAATACAAGCAGGACAAACATCGATGGCCCCACATGACCACTTTGAGGTGAAGACTCTCAGCGGGAGGGTGTCCACTCTAAACTGAAGTATAATTTTCTGTCTATGGGGACAGTCACCTGATCCCAGTATGACTCATAACCCCTCACAGGCTTATAGTTGGGAAAGTCACTGGTCAGCCTGGAAGAAGCAGCCTTCCTTGGAGTCGTAGGCCGCTATGGCTGCCCAGTAGAGCATCTTCATCAAGTTCCTGGATGGAAAGCTGGTGGTAGCAGGGTGGTCCCAGAGGTCTGACAACCCAAGGAGATGGAGTGACACTTTGCTGTTCAGAAGCCAGGAAACCTTATGAAATTGGTCGACTTCCATTACATTCTGTATGGCTGGTCCATAATGGGCAAGTTATTGGGTGGTCCACAACTGCCTCCAATATAGCAGGGGGCCTAACGTGGTTTTCCCAGTGAGATATTTTACTCCCATATCCTGGGAGAACTGGTGCTGAGGGGTGCTGGGGGGGAGGAAATCAACGTTGCATAGGAATTTGTTTTCACAGCTAGTTAATAACTCAGTGTTAGAGAAACCCCACAACTCTGCCCCATAAAGAACCGAACTTGGAGCCTTGGCCTCATAGACGTGGAGCACGGTGGAATGGGTTTGGTATAGGAGGTACAATATTATTTATGTTTTGCCCCCTTTATTTGTTTAAGCTTTAGGGTACCTTTGTTAATGTGGAGATTCCAGGACATGCGACCACTGAACATAATGCCCAAGTCAGTAAAGCAGTCCACTGTGCTAAGATGTACCCCCCAAAACAATGCTCTCCTTTAAACATTTGTGGGGGTTGAACAACATCAGCTTAGCTTTGGTGGTGTTGATCTCCAGACCCCGAGCAAGGCAAAACTCCTTGAAATAGTGTCGGAGTTTCTGTAGTCTGCTCGGCATCTTAGAGATAAGCAGGGTGGCATCAGGGAATAAAAGAATAGGGGTTTTGACTCAGGCCAGTGAAGGAGCATCAACTTCAACCTGAGATAAAAAAGGGACAATGTCATTAATGAATAGAGAAAAGCATGGGAGTCAATACACAACCCTGGCATACACCTCTAAGGACTGGGATCCTATCAGTCAGCTCATCCTGTTTCCACCATCTGATGCGGGTAAAATTATCCTCATGGAGGAGTATCACCAAAGACAGAAGATTCAGAAGCATTTTCATGTCATTTAGGACATGCCAGAGAGTGGAACGTGGAACCAGATAAAAGGCGGATCTAAGGTCGACAAAAGCAATATAAAGGTTGCCCTTGCCAATAATGACAGTTCGCCAGTGGATCAGGAGGAACATAAAGCCTGATCGATGGTAGAAACTTGCTTCCAGAAACCCGCTTTGAAGAGACTAAGGATGTCCATCTCAGTCATCCAGTCATGGATTTAGGCAAACACAGAGCTACAGAAGACTTTTTGAATGCAGCCAATTAAGCTAATCGGCCTGTAGTTGTTTTGGTAAGACCAATCACCTTTTTTATGCATGGGTATTACAGTGGCACCTTTTCAAGACTCAGGGATAGCAGCCCCCACAGCATTAGTGTTGGCGATAGTTAGAATATAGCAGGGCCAAACCTCCAAGTCAGATAGAAAGACATCGGCCGGCACACTATCCAACGCTGCAACCCTTCCCCTTGCAACAATTGAAAGAGATTGGACTACTTCTGAGGTGTCAAATAAAGGCGTGGAAGGGAATGGGCAAAGTAGCGCCAGAGTGGTGCCAGTGGGAATTCTTGGGGGAGCATCTAAGTATATGTTAGCAAAGTAGTCAGCCCAAACAGAGGGAGCAACTTTATTTACAAGTTCTGTTGCACCCATGGCACAATTGCAGGATATTAACTGCCAGAGTAGAGTGAAATCTCTGTCTGTACAAGCATCGTGGAGGGCAGTTACTGAACTAGTCTAGACAAACATATGTTACAAATCACTGTTTTATTATTATAACTGGTACATTACGACTATTAGATATAAAGCACACTTGAATTTTGGAGATCCATTTGAAAAAATCCCACCTGCGAGGTTGAATGATGTCTTAAACACTGACGATCCACTTAGAAGAAATACCGTATACCACTTTTAAAAAAATCAGAAATCCTCCTTAGATCTTTGGTTGAATAAACAAGAGGTAAGAATTTGGAATTTTGAAAGGCAGTTTTTGTTTGAATTGAAGGTTGCTGTCATTGTATTCCGTCCATCCAGTTTCACAAGTGGATGACTATTTGCATCAGTATTTTACTTCATATGTAGCTGAGTATATCAGTGGCTCCTTGGTTATGTGACTGGATATGTAAGTGACCTTCACACTTTCTTTCACTTTACATGCACTCATAACTCACTCATTACGTATCCCTTTTAAAATTACACAGTTATTGACATCTGGTTGTTGTTAAATTTTTATATCAGGATGACATAAAATCTTCTCTTAACCAAAGTGTCACATCAAAAGTATAAGAATGGTATACCACTCACAGTACTAAAGAACCAGTAATAGCAATAATTCTCACTCTTTTTTCAGTACTACTCATGTACATATCAAATCATAATCTTCTTCCTTTCCCTATTTGTTGTTAATCCACTCCTGAATGGTTAGTTCTATTCAACCCTTTCTTAGTCTCCTCTAAAGAAGCCCAATGTATTAGTGGGCGGCTTTGGGAATCCGTCGCATTGCTCAGCAGGACTTTCCGTGTATCTTCACGATGGATTTGCAAATCTATATGGGAGTTCATTAATGCATTTAGCATTGTACTGCTATTACTTTGCATCTACATTTTACTTTCTAAAATACTACTATATTAGAAAATAAACACTCCATAATAACCAATGTGTCTAAACCACTCTCTTTTTAACTATCAAATTACAGTCTCTTTAGAACCTGTCCCCCACACTCTTTTAGCTCAGTTTCAATAGCAACCCCCTATGGAACACTCCCTTGTACCAGTACGTCAAAACTTCACAACATTGTCTGTGAGCAGCATACTAGTTTCACATTCAACTGTAGCAGGTGTGATTGACTGTTCTGAAATATAAACATATCCCAAATATCATTACTTGTTCTCTATCTTTCCAGAGCCAATCACATATCGACAAAAAATCTCTACCTAATTTTAGCTATCTGTGCATTTACACCATCCAATCAAATATGTTCTTTTTTAAATTAGGTACTGTTCTCCACTTTAACTGCCTTTCATTTTGAAAATTGTCTCATTAAGCTACAGCCTTCTCCTGTGTGCTACTCCACCTTGCCTTCAAAATGGTTAGAGTGTGGATTGTGGCTCATAGCTTTGTATTTTGGGCCAGAAAGTGTGCTAGAAAGAGTGGCATTGACAGAGACTTGGGTTTGCCTAATGTGGACTTTACTTGGATTGGCCAGAGAGGGTTAAAGTTGCATCAACTGCTGCCTTTTGTTGGAAGCATTGCGGATTGCCAACATCCTGACCTCATGATGGTGCACTGTGGTGGCAATGATCGAGGCACACTTCCTGGGGTAGGACTGGAAGTTGTAATGAAGGATGCCTTTGCTCAATTGATGGTACATTTCGCTCAGACTATCTTGGTATTCTCCAACATATGCCAAAGGCAGAAATGGAAGTGGTCAAATGAGTTCTGTCCACAGATAGACAAAACCAGGAAACATGTCAATAAAACTGTTTCTACATTCTTCATAGACCATAAAATGGGCTCTATCTACAACAACAGCTTGCGCTTTGACATGGATGGTATCAATAGAAGTGATGGACTTCACTTCACAGAGAAAGGCCACAGGGTGTTCCTCAACAACTTGAAACACTGCATCCTGTTTTAAGTGTAGTTATCATCTACACACAATAAACACAAAGGCTATTCTCAGAGCCACCCTATTTCCCAAACACTGGTGCATTTACTTTTTAAATCCCTTTTTTCTTTGTTTTTAAAAAAAATATTTGAATATGTTGTGAATACACAAACCAAAAGCAGACATTCAATACACTCCAGCACATTTAAAATTCACAACTATATAAGTGACTCTGTGCATCTGTGTGTTAGTGTCTGAATGGGTCTGTGAGTGGGAGTAAGAGTTTCTAAGTGTAACTGTGAGTGGATGTGAGAGTGTCTGAGTGGATCTGTGAGTGGGTACATGAGTGTCTGAGTGGGTCTGTGAGTGGGCACGTGAGTGTCTGTATGGGTCTTAAAGTGGGTGTGTGAGTCTCTGACAGGGTCTGTGAGTGGGTGCATGAGTGTTAGAAATGGGGTTTCTTGTTGGCTAGGATATGCACCTAATCCAGGCAGAACCCACCACTCTAGTCAGTGTAAGGGAGCTACACACCCACGATAACCCCTGCTCACACCCTTGGTAGCTTGGCAGAGCAGTCAGGCTTATCCCAGAGGCAATGTGTAAGGCATTTGTATAAAAAACACACCACACAGTAACACAGTGACAACACTACAAATAGACACCGTACCAGTTTAGAAAAATAAACAATCTTTATCTAAACCAAACAAGACCAAAATGACAAAAATGACAAAAATCCAACATACAGAACTCAAAATATCACTTTTTAAAGGTTTCAGCAAAAATAAGTAGAACTCCATGGAGGCGGTGATTTTAGCACAAAGTACCTTAGATGCATCAAAATCCACAAGGAAAAACAGCCGCAGAGGAGAAAAGCATCGGAAAACACAGTGCTGCATCAGTTCTTGAGTCCCTGGTGAAGCGGTTCTGGGCTGTAAGGAGAAGTTATGCGTCAAAATCCGAATGCAGTTCTTTTCTGAGGGTGATGCGGTGTAAAACTTGGCGCACAGGTGTGATGCATGAAAATCTGGGTGTGCTGGAGTCAATGCAGCTGCTGCGAAACAGGTACTGCATCGATTCTTCCAGCCACAGATGGGTGATGCATCGATTCTTTCAGCCGCACAGCAGGGGCTGCGCTGAAGTTGGAGTGGGGGTCTCGGAGACTCGGTGCTCTGGACTCGGGCTGCAGCAGTTTCCTCAGCCACAGACAGGCGCTGGGTTGATTTAGTCAAAAAGAACAATTGATGGTCAGAATGCTGAACAATGTCAAACATTCACCCCAGTACAGTGATCTGGGCCTAAATCCTTCATTTTTTTTGCTCCCCATGCCATTCCAGTTTAAACCCAGCCATATGGAAATCAGTCTTGACCCTGCTCCCAATAGGAACAGTCCAGCCCGAACTGCCAGGCCAGGTCCTCCCTGGACCAGAAACAAGCATCCTAGGATCGGTTTCGGAGTGTCACCCCTAATAAGCCAGGCTAGCTTGACTCCAGTGGCATGGAGAGCACGGAACCCACATCTGGGCATACCCGTCCCACTCGGGGTAACAAATGCAAAAAGAACAAGTGATGGGCAGAATTCTGAACAATGTCAAACATTCCCCCCAGTACAGAGATCTGGGCCTAAATCCATCGTTTTTTTGCTACCCATGCCATTCCAGTTTAAACCCAGCCTAACTGGGATGGCATAGTAAGCAAACGAATGATGGATTAAAGCCAGACTGGGGGTGAGTGGTTGAAAAGTTTCAGCACTCCGTCCATAATCTTGTTGTGTTTATTACTGTGTCGTTTTCTTCAGCCGCACGGCGGCGGTGCGTGGACATTTCTCCTATACGGCAGCTCTGCATCAAAAAAACAGGAGTGGAAGGGCGATGCATCAAATTTAGAGTATATTGCAGCAGGAACCACCTCCAAGGGCCTTGAATTGGTACCACTTTGCAGGTCAGAACTCCCAACAGTGGAGTTCAGGGATGCTGCAGGTGAGTCTTTGATGGACCTGAGGCTTCTTAACAGGAGGCAAGCACACACAAGGCCTTGGAGAATCTTCTCAAGCACGATACACACAGCAAAGTCCAGTCCTTGTCCTCTCCAAGACAGAAGCAACCACTGCAGGCCAACCCCGCAAAACAATACAGCAAAGGGAAAGTACTCCTCCAGACAGCACTTCAGCTCTTCCTCTTTGCAATCTCCTCTTGATCCAGAAGTGTTCTAAAATTATGGTGTTTTAAGTCCAATACATATACCATTTCCAAGCTTTATTTCGATCTTTATAGACCATAAAAGCAAAAAATAAAATGCATACATCACTGAATTTGAACAATAAAAACATCAATAAACATTACAGAGTATAACCATGTATACTAAACTGAACAAATTTCATGGCAGTTAAAAAAATATTAAAATTTAAAAAAGCGAATTAAACAAAGATTTCATGTATTAGTAAGATCAAAACAGTAGGAAATGGGAAGGGAACATTTATCATGTGCGAGGGGAGGTTAAAAACTTGCGGCGCCTATGCCACATAGAATTAAGAAAACGGGACACAGCAAAAACAATCGGGGATGAGTATCGGTTTTCAAAACTCTAAAGGCCTCCTGTTACTGTCTATACCCCAGGTTCCTGCATATTGGCAAGAGTCGATACCTCCTGGGTATATTGTATCCTGGACAAAAGAAGAAAACATGAATAGGTGTCTCTTCTTGGCTATTGCAGGCAGGACATCCAATAGGGGAAGTTTTTGACCATTTATTTATAAATGCATGGACCGGCAAGCAACCCAATCTAAACTGGACATAGAGTTTCCTTGCCATAAACGGATGAACATCATCAAGGAAGACCTCAAATAAATACTGATCTTTAAAATTGAGGAAGTCCGAGGTTAAACGGCCTGATTTTATACTCCCTTGAATTTCAGCCAGTCTAAACTGTCTGTAAGTTTTGACTAGATCAAGCCGTGATATTGTCGGGGACACTTCCTCAGGGTGGGTCCATAGGTTCGGCCGGCCTAGTCTAATGCACAGGTCTTTTATGTATGCGAACCAAGATAGTTTTCCCACCCCTGGGAGCCCCAAGATCGCCTTGAGTTCCGACTGGTAGACTATTAACTCGGGCGTCGCCCATAGTCTACGCCAGAAAGTCAAGGGTCGCAGTCCGATCTCCTCATCTATGGGTCTAATCCCGAGGTCCATACGAAGGGGGATAAGAGGAGTGCTTTGTGGTAGGCCCAAGAGCTGTCTCATAAACTTGTTCTCGGTTTTAACCAGTCCACCTACTGGGAGGTGTCCCCATAGTTCTGCCCCATACATTATAGCACTCCTGATTTGAACTTTATATATCTCAGTCAATGGACCCGGTTGTCTTGATTTTGAGTTCCTGTATAATTTTGCTATTCCCCCGGCCGTCTGTGCTAACCTTAAACTTGCCTTGTTTTGCTGTGCGCCCCACCCAAAGGTTTCCGTCAGCGTAACACCCAGATAGTCAAAGACAGCTACCCTCTCTAGCTGGATACCATTAAGGTAGGATTAGGGCGAGATGTTTTACCAGGATTAAATACCATATACTTGGTTTTTAGTGTGTTAATCTCTAAGCCCCTATTTTTGCAAAATAAAGAGAAGCTGTCAAGGGTCCTTTGGATGCCCATGGGCGATTTAGATAGTAACAAGGTGTTGTCCGCAAACATCATTGCTGGCACCCCTTTTGGCCTTTAAAGTAGGCCTACTTCAAAGGATAGTCTTTGTAGTGCACAAGTTCTGCCTTGCCCTGTCTTGGCTCGAGACACACTACAGGGGGTGGAAACAGTATTGTGAGAGGCCAGGCACAGCCCTATTCAGGTTTCAGTGACAACTCCTCCCACCACTCTAGCTCAGGAAGACCATTCAGTATGCAGATGAATGCAGATGCAACCCTGTTACACCCAACCCTTCATGTGTGATGGCTGTCTGGAAAGTAAGCACAAACCCAGCTGTCACTCCACCCTAAACGTGGATTGGAGTCCGGCTGTAAAGCACAAAGAGTCATAAACACATAGAAATCCCCACTTTCTAAAAGTGCCATTTCTAAAATCGTAATGAAAAATCCACCTACCCCAATAAGCAGAATTTATCACCACTATTCCAAACTGACCAAACATGGTGACGCTACTCCTTCCAGTTCAGAAATTTCCACTGAAAAACATATCAGGGAATTCCCAAAGCAAACCTATGAGAGGAGCAAGTCTCACAGCAGTGAGAAACCAAATAGGCTGTTTGTCAGTACCAGGACATGCCACACAATGAAGGCATATGTCCTAATTTTACCTACACAGCACCCTGCCCATATGGCTACCTAAGGCCTACCTTAGGGGTTACCTATATGTTGTAAAAGGGGAGTTCCAGACTTGGCAAGTAACTTTAAATGCCATGTCAATGTGGCAGTAAACTGCGCTCACAGGCCCTGCTGCGCACACAGACACAGACCCTGCAATGGCTGGCCTGAGACAGATTTGAAAGGCTACTTCTGTGGGGGCGCAAGCTTCGCTATAGGCCGACTAGTAGCCTTTCATTTACAGGCCCTGGGTATATGGGATACCCCTGTACAAGACACTTATAGGTAAATTAAATATGCCAAACAGGTGCAAGCCAATCCTACCGAGTTTAAAGGAAGGAGCACATGCACTTTAGCGCTGATTAGCAGTGGTAAAGTGCCAAAAGTCTTTAAGCTAACAAAAACAGGTCAGAAAAAATATATGAGGAAGGCAAAAACTCTGGGGATAATGCTGCAAAAAAGGGCCAGGTCCAACACAATAAAATTGGAGTTTAAGGCTTGGCAAAGGGGTTTTATTGCCAAGTTGATTAGGCAGTTTGAATCTGCATTCAGGCTGCAATGAAAGTCCTGGGACATGTTTTGAGGGTCTACTTAGGTGGATACCACAATAAGTGCTGCAGGCCCACTAGTAAAATTTAATTTATAGGCCCTGTGTATATAGTATACCACTTTGCTAGGGTCTTGTAAGTATATAAATTAAATATGGCTGGAAGCCAATTTTTGCATGTTTTAGGGAGTGAGCACAGCACTTTAGGACTGTTTAGCAGAGGTAAAGTGCACAGAGTTAAAGTCAGTGAAAATAAACTCAGAAAAATTAGAGGATGAGGGCAAAAGGTTTGGGGGAAGACCATCCTAAGGCTGACATGTCTAACATATGCAATGATCAAAATATCTGTGTGAAATGTAGATGAGCTAATATTTGGAGAGCAACAAATTGATATTTAAATATCTTTGATACTTACATACCCAAATACCACACATACCTAAGGATAAAAAAGTAAAAATAGATCCTAACACAGGGGCAAATGAACACATAAACACAGACACAAACACCCATATAAAATTCAAAATACTGACATAAATAATATACGTTTTAGTAAGTTAATGGACTATTATGGTGGAACTTTGTATTCAGTAAATTGATATCTAAATATGATTGCCATTCTACCAAACTAACAAAAATATACCACGGATAAGTGCATTTTTGTGTAAAACCCCTATTTTATGACTGATTTGTGAGGTATATTAGCTACTGTAAAAAATTTACAGAAACTGCGAAAGTGGCATAAAATTAAAATGATGCATGCGGGCCACAGAATGGATCTTCACTCCCTACATGAAAGACTTTAAAAGAGGGCACTATGGGCAGTGCTTAATTTGTAAAACAATGAGTGGCTGTGCTCGACCTGCGCTATTAAATGTCACAGCACTAAACACCAAGGTTGGGCAGTCGTAAATCCACCTCAGGCTTCTTATATATACTACACAACACTTCCTACCTCTTTAGCGCACTCTTTCAAGTTTCTGCTTTCTCCTTTTGTGACTTTTTTTGTCTTTCTCCTTTGTTTTCCCTTTATGTGTTTTCCCTCTCATGCTCTCCGGAAATGTCTTGTGAGGAAAAATAAGTATTGGTCCCAGATATCTGTTCCATGGCCCCCACCGGCAACCACCAGCTCTATGGGACTCCCTAAACATCAATCAGTTGCACAAGCCATCAAACTTATCTTCACTGGGATAAAATAAAAATGAAGTAATGACAAAGATTTTAGACACCAGCTCTCCGTAGTTAGTGTTTATGGCAAATAATAATTAGGATTATCATTTTAGTCTAAGGATCCAAAAAAGAACAGCGTTTCAGACCAGAGTCCAATCCTGTTTTACATTAAAAAGCAAACAACACTCTCTTTCTCTTGATTAAGTAAAAATGAAACATTGCAAGTACATTTTGCAATGAAAGTATGGATGTACGGCTATTGGCATTCTTTACAAATTGTGTTTTTTTTCGCACTCGGATTCAAAGTTGTACTGTTGTGGCAGAACCCTTAGTGTGACACTGGCAGAAAATGAAGTCCAGAGTTATTGAAATAATACGTATGAAGCTATTTTCAATGCATTGGTCAAAACTACAAATCAAGTGTATCATACATATAGAAAACACAAGAATGTTGCTTATTTTTTCTATTTTGAATACATTTTCCAAGATGCTGTGGTTACTGCATAACCAAATCGCCAGTTTATGTTTTCCTTTGAAACGCAGGAAAGTAAATAATATTCTATTCTTGACTACTTGAATCTAAGAAAATAAGCACTGCGCCGTGTTCAAACACACTGCCCTTTAAAAGAACCCATCGCTTTCATCATGTGTAGAAATAATCATTGAACATGCTGTTAGAGAGGGAATGTGTGAAATTCACAGTAGTGTGTGAATCTGATAACCTGACCTATCTTGAGATCTCCAATAAAAGCAGGACTCTTTTTTGGAGAAAAAAAAAATCGTATGTGACTAGTAAGGTCAGATAAGCCTAGAAATGCGATCTCATAAACAGAATGTTTGTATGTGGATAAGCGTGCTTCTTTTTAACTTACCAAAACTGAAGAGAAGTTATTTGGCAACATTTATATTTATATCTATTTTATTGTAACTTTGATGTTATTGCATTTCATTATATTATCAATCGATTGATCATACCTATCTATGCTGCTAATGACTGAATAAACAATATTCATGGTTATTGACTTTGTACATCGGACTTTCAGCTCGTTGTGCATTTTTCTATGCCCTTCATGTACAAAAAAATAAACGATTTCACTCCAAATTCTGTTTAGCATGGACCGGATTACACAACCGTTGTTTATCTATGGCCACTAAAGAGATGTAGGAACAGATAACATGCTCTGGATGTTAACTGCTGGAGTGACCCATTTATTCTTCCCCAATATACGTGATGTCCAAAATGTGCTGCTGTCAAGAATCAACTTTATGTTTTGCACAGCAACAATTTTTCAAAGGTGTATTTTAGCTGATGTCTGACTCCTTCAATTTGGATTAAAAAAATACCGTTTGAGCACAGGTTTTCTTTTTTTCATTCCACAGCGTCTTATGCATTTTACACATTTTACAACATGATTTTTGCCTTTCGTTAATTCCAAACAATGAATATTTCAGTAGTAGAGTCATAAAAAGAGTAGCTGTTCAGCAAGAACATAAATTGTATGACTTGGTACTGTTGTTATATGCATGTCAAGCTGAAATAGATGGATTTCAGTTGTTGTAGCAACACCCTTGTGCAAACATTTTCACAGAACGTAATATAGTCCATGCTGCTGTTTGCTCTTATGCATTATGAATGAGACAGAAAAAGAATGCTGAAGGTTGTGGTGGGTTTACTTGTGAATGAACAGCCTCATATCACCGAGGATTGTTAAGTAAAGAGTAAATAAACGATATGCAAGGGTTTCCATCACCACTTGTTCTGACCCACTCATTAGCAGGACACAAATAGGGGCAAACTGAACCACAGTTTTTATTGTTTATGTAATATAGCACTAGGCGTTATTTCCTATATCACTAGTGATCCAGCGTTTCTGGGCCCACGGTGGGAGAGTTTAGGTTCCCTCCGTTACTAGATTACTAAACAACTTACTTTCTGTCTTGATCCTCTGATGGATCTTTATAAGTCTCATTGAGGGGAAAGAGAGTTAGCATTTCTTTATCCGATTAATGTTCAATTTCAATTAACAGTGCAGCCAATTTGGCTACTCAAAGAGGACCAAAAATCAGTAGCCAAGTTCAAGGTGTTTATTACAAATTAATAATTAGGTTCAAATAAGTCACTCCTGAGACCATACTGTATAAATACTAGATGACAACAGGGAAGCCAAGCCTCCTAAAGAAGTTTAGGTGAATAAGAATGAAACAAACAAGGAGCTCGGTTGCTGCAATACAGAACAATAACATGAGAATCTGATGCTCGGATGATAATCTCAATTGGTCTTTTCTCTTCATTAGCAATCTAAGTCTTCCAAGCATAGAAGAAGGTACAGAAATACTCAGAGTTCAGAAATCAAATAGCTCTATAGAAGATCATAGAGATAAGGCACATGAGTATTAGGAGCACCAGCAGTAGCACTGCAGAAGCTCGGTCAGGAGTCTTCAGTAAGTTGGAAATAATTGTCAGTCTAAACCACACTTAGAGAAAACAACGGGACAAAAGGGAATGTCTTAAAGAGTCCATTCGAAGGCAATGGTGATTTAGGAAATGGTTCAGGTAGGAGTCCAAAGGGAATTCCACATAGGTCTGCAGAAAAGTTTCAGCAAAGAGTCTTTAGGGAATCAGCAAGGGAAGGTTCAGCAGCGTTACAAGAGAGTTTTGAAGAAGCTTTGGCCAAGTTCAATGGGGGTCGAAAAGTTATAATCCACAAGTCCGTAGGGCAACATCCCTTTGGTCTCATCATCAATAGAAGTGCATTGTATTTGTGGATTCACATGTCCCACACTGCAACATTCGAAGAAAATCCCACATTGGACATGGGAACATCGTCTTGGTCACACAATTAGGCTAGAGCACAATAGCCTTTTATTTGTCCACAGGTTTCTCATGTGCTCGTAGTCAAATTCATTTCCCAGACATGAATCTATTGCTGTTACAAAAAATTTACCTATTCTAAACTAGCAATGCATGAGAACACCTGCAAAAAGCAAGTCAACAGAATTTGGGAGCACAGTAAATTATGAAATGAAATACAAGGAAATACAGGCCTTTTGAGTAAATACTAACTTTAAGACATTAAATCAATGATGTACATTTAATATGCATGTGCACATTTAAACATATACGAAGATATTTCTTTAGTACTTTTAGTTCATATTGCATAGATCACACAAGCAATCAACTTGCACAGTAGTAGGTATAGATGAGAACTATGTTGAAAGTACATACATGCAACATTAATGCATACATTGAATAATTTATGTCTTTTAGTCTATGTGAGAATCCTACACGTATAGGGATCATTGAGAGCTACGAACAATATCCCTAAAAGTTCCACAGGCAATATAGCACACAGTTAAGAATCATAAGCAATATTTAGCAGTGAAATAGAGAAGATGGTTCTTGGAACAATTACACATTACTAATTTTCTTCTTTGCATTGTAGCACACATAACTGTAAATTAATTTAGTTGCAATTAAGCATATATGTTTTAATATTGCATGTCAGTCACTTTATTTATCAACATCAAATGATTGTTTCTAAATTATTTTATTAAATGCATCTCTTCTTTAGTAAAGACGGTTCCTAAGTTAAACGCTCAAAAGTATTTCTTTTGACATTAGTAAACATTCTATACAAGAACTGTAAATTCTACAGTAAGGATTCTCCTGCAACAGCAGTGTCAAAAGCATTTTATGCATGAATCACTTATGACACGTAGGACCCATGTTTGAAGTTCATGTTCATTTTGTGTGTCAGGTATCATTTGCATTTAGGTTTTAATGACGTGTATAGAGTGGGCAGTTTTGCGCTGCACCACTAGCCCTGATAAACTATCTCTTCTGTCTAAATCACTACTTTATGAATTGAACTGCCTGTCTAACTGTTACTACCACAAAGTGTTAATTCCTCTCCCTTTACCATAGCACCTACCCACTTACCCTTGGAACCTCTCCATGGATAATAAAAAGCAGATGTTTCCAAAAAAATACAATGAAATCTGTGTTTTCTGCAAGTACATGTCTAGAATAATAAATGAATGGAAATATATTATGCATATAAGTGCCACAACATGTGTGAATAACTGTGAAGAGAAATCATATCTTGGTCTGCATACACTATTAATTCAGCAATAGAACAATATAAAATGTGGCTGCATAATTGCTTAACCAGATTATTTTCCTACTTTAGGAAAAGCATTAGTGTAGTACTTCTTTAGTGTGTCCAATGGAACTGCTGTAAGGCATTTGAATTAAATACAGAGGAAATCATTTGATCCAGCTCTCTGGGCCTACTTTCTTACCATTGGTTCTCTGCCTGACCTTTTTTGCCGACTGAGCGGTGAGGAGAGTTAACATTCCATTAATCAATTTCAATTAATAGTGTAACCCAGTTGGCTACACAATAAGGACCAGGAATCAGCAGCTATGGTTAAGAAGATATATTACAAATTAGCAATCAAGTTAAGGTACACAACTCTTAGCACCATATTATGAAGATACAGTATAACCACAGGAAAGACTAACCTCCTAAAGAAGTTTAGGCGGACCAGAGTCAGGCAAACAAGGAGTTCAGTCACTGCAATACAAAAGATTAATAAAAAGTATCTAATGCTCAAAAAGTGTCTCAGATTTTCTCGTCTATACATCAGTAAATCTAAATCGCTTAAACTAAAGTCCAAGTTAGGAGGATTGTTCTAGAGCCTAAAGGATCTCAAAAATCAAGAAATTCCATAAAGGAAAATAGAACGTGCAGGAAATTGAGCAGGAAGGTGTCAGCATTGCAGAATATTGTTCAAGAGTCTTCTTGGGTCATGAAAGTAAGAGTTAGCCTAAGCCACATTCAGGAAAGAATCAAGGGAAGCGTAGAAGTCTATGGAAAAGTGCAGTAACCTCAGTCAGTGTAGACTCTAATTATTCACACTAAAATCGTTCAGGTAACACTCCTCTGTTCGCATTATCAGGGGTCCATTGTCTTCTTTCACGCTCACATGGCAGACTGCAACATTCTCAAAGTATCCCACACTGGACATGGTAATGAGATTGTCTTCTCGCACTCAGGGTAGGTGGTAACATTGCTGAATAGACCTTTCAAGTTAATGCTCTGCCTCTCCATGTTCTTTCGTCAAGGTCTTCTTCTCAGGCTCTCACTCTCTATCACTAGTACAGTAATGTATCTATTCTCAAACTAACAATGTGTGTGAATACCTGCAAGAAAAGTCATGTTAGCAGAAAATGAAAAACATCATTTTATGCAGCATGGAAATGAAGGCCTAAAATGTCAACTTAACATGTTAAAGCAAGAGTGCACATTTAATATGCATGTGCACATTCAAACACAATTAATTGTATAATGCCAGTAGATTAGGTTCATATTACATATGGCATACAGTAAAATCGTTTAATCCTGATGTGCAAGTATGTCTAAGAACTACATTTAAATGAAATATACGTATAAAAATAGTGGACGTATTAAATAGATTTTTGTTGTTTCTAGAGTAATCACATTCTACATAGGTGAGGATGGTTTCTATTCAATTATCTAACCAGTAAATGTCACTAATGTACGAAGGCACACATTATGTAAGTCGATTTCATCTTATAGTGAGTACATCTCTACTAAGTAAGGATGGTTTATTAATATCTCATTTGATGCAGCTAACCAAATTGTTTGAGTAAATTCACTAGTCCTACAGTAATGAAAAGTGCAACGCTTATTTAATATTGTTGTTCCACAAGAGAAACATGTGCTAAGTGCACAAATCATGTTGTGAAATTGTAACATGAACAGGTGTAGCCAAAATTGCGCTGGACCACATTCATTCTTTCCTGTAATATATAGCGACAATCTCGTTACATGCACTAGGAAATTACCAGCCTCTCTCAAGCCGTCTCTGTGCAAACACAGCAAGGGTATCAGAGTAATCAATATTCACTGCTGTGACAATGATGTACTTGCTTCTATACAAATTCAGTGTTAGTTAGAAACATGATGAGGAGAAGAACTGGAACTCTTGATGTAGGAAAGTGGATTATTAGTAGGAGGGGGTATTCACCTTCAGCTAGTAATAATACCACATTCATTAACAGGTCCAGGTAAGTCTCAATAAATTAATCCTTGCTCAACTCTTTGTAGCTTAGCAAACAAGCAGTCAGGCTTAACTTAAAAAAATCAAATAAAACAGTTTGTACAGTTAAACAAAATGAGAGAAAAAACTAAGAAAGAAAGGAAAGGCAGGTATGTGTAGACAGAATAACATGAGTCAACATTGAAGCCCAAACACAGTCTGTACGAAGGATATTCTGAAGCAAGAGTTGGAAAGTGTTTTTTTATTATTGATAAGTAGGGTCCCACCACAAGTAATACAGCCCCAAACACAATAAATGGTTCAGTTAAGGTCTCGATAAATTATTCCCTTGCTCAACCCTTAGTACCTGGTAATGAAAAGGTAGGCTCAACTTAGGAGACAGGTGTGTAAAGCATTTAAAAACACCAATACATTAAATAAGTAAGACACCTACACAACAAAAATCCAATGTAGGAAACCAGATATATGAATTTTTAAGAATAAAGACTTTCTAGTGTTTAAAAACCAATAGCGCCAACTTGGGACATCTGGTCGTGCTTGACCGGGACAAAGTCAAAGTTTGAGGCAGATCGCAATGGATCCCCGGTAAAAATCTTACCTTCGGAAGTAGGAATGTTTTTAGAGCTCTTTCTATTGTCATCAAGCAGGACTTTTCTTCAGGCCTGTTCCACGTCAACGTCATTGCCTTGGTTCTGTGTGAGGCCTTTGTCAACTCCAGGAAGTCTCCTCAATAGCTGGAACTCCGGTGCTTTCAGCAGGATGAACCTGAAATCCGAATCCGTCACCTTATGCAGATTTTTTCAAAAGTTGCTCCAAACCTCTCCAAACTTCAGGAACTTCTTCCTGAAGTTCCAATGAGGGTTCAAAGTGTCCAAATCACTAATCCAAGTGTCTAGAAACTCTGAGATGGCCCTTGGGATGTTGGGACTACAACTCCCACAATGCCCCTGGCCAAATCCTTAAAAGTCCACTAGAAGCACTCCAGGCTGGAAACGTCTTGGTGGAGATGGTGCAGTTGAGATCTGTTAAACTATTGCTTTTGGGGAGTCCACTCCTTAATCCTTGTGAAGCCAGGCAAAGTCCTTAGGGCTGTAGTTCCAGATTGTGCAGCAAGTGTAGTCCTTCAGAGAGCAATCCTTTGGGTGCAGATCAGCAGCAGGGCAGTCCTTCTTCTCCTTGTTGTTTCAGGCAGGAGTCTTGGTTGCATGGCAGCTGCCCCATATTTATTCAGAGTTCCTGGACCTCAAGCAGGGGGGCACCCCTGACCAGTGGGATGCATGGTGGCACCCAGCTGTATGACCACTTCCTCCAAAGTGTGGCATATTCTTGCACCAGAAAGCACCATTCACTCAAAATTCAAAATGGAGAACTTCTCTCCGGGAGGGTTAAATTTGGCTACGCTAACCCACTGGTGTGTCTAAGGTTCCCTAACAATCCCCTTCCAGCCCCTTCACTAGTCTAATTACTGGGGCTCCTGTCTGGCTGGGAGTGCAGGACCTGGGGGTGAGTCTGTGCTGCCCTAAACTGTCATTCCCTCTTTGAAGACCAGTTTGGCTACTCCACCCCCACTCTGCCTTTAGCTCTGCAGCTTGCATTCCCCTCCTACACGAAATCCTTTGTCTCTAGTCGGGCCACTTCACACCTCATTAAGATAGCTTGGTTTAGCCTGGCAGAGGCTGGCCACTCAGGAGAGGGCTGCTGGAAGGCTGGATTTTGGCTTACAGAAAAGAGAGTTATGTAACTTCTTTTCTGGGATAGTTATAATAAATCTCACAGTGACAGGTTGTTGGATTTATTCTTTCATTTTGACACTTTGAAGTGTATTTTTAGCACCTTTTTCTCAATATTTATGCTTTAATAACATATTCCCATGTTAGCCTATGGAGCCATTGTGCTACAATGGGGATAAAACAAAATTGGCAGTTTGGCTCAGCAGGAATACACTTAAATTTAATGGAAGTAAGACTGAATTTCTTTGCTGTTCCGCAGGCAAAGTACCATAACAACTTCCAAGCAATTTTTGGCCTTGGACAATTGACACAGACTTAATAACAGCCCAGTCACTTAGAAATCTAGAAGTCCAGATTGATGAGAAGCTCTCAATGGAAGCTCATGTCAATAAAACTGTAGCTGCCTGCCATGGTAGTTCAGTGTACAGTATTAAGCAGAATCAGTTAGTGTAACTCTCTTCTGCTAGAAGCTCCAAACTACCTGCTTAAAAGACTCTACAGGATACACGTAATGACCGCTAAATTAGCATTGAATAAATCATGATTTGATTCTGCATCAGGTACCTTAAAAGAGCTCCACTGGTTACCTGTTAAGGAAAGATGTATCTTTAAGACCATGTGTATAGTGCACAAAGCCTTAAATGGACCTGGGCCTAGGCCATTACAAAATATTCTGCCACTATAGACCTCTTAGGTCGCTAAGATCGTCATCAGCAAATCTTGTCTGTGTGCCTAGGTTTAAAAACTCAAGACTTGGTGGGAGATATTTTGAAGTCAAGGTAGCGCAATTTTGGAACAAGTTGACAAAGTCCCTGGGAACGATTGGAAATTTGCGGAGTTTTTGGAAGAAGCTGAACGTGTGACTTTTCCCTAAAAAGACGAGGTAGATTACAGCTCTTCCATCTGCAATATTAAGAGAGACCCCTTGCATAGATTGATGGTTTGATAACACCAAGATACCCGTTGAGTGAACGCTGCACTAAATTGCTAATAATAATAATAACTCCCTCACCAGGGCATATCAAATATCTTTTATAATGGCCCTGCTTATAGTTACAAGGCACCCTACCCATGGGGCACCTAAGCAAGACCCTTGGGGTGACTTATATGTCAAAATAAGGTAGTTTGAGACTTTGTAAGTACCTTTAATTCCAAAGTCGAATTTGCATATCGTTTTAAGTTTAAGGTAAAGGCAGCCTGAAAGGAAGGGGTGCCTTTAAAAAGACAACAGGTTACACAGTAGTGCACACTTACGTGCATTAAGGCTGCTGGGCCTCTAAACCTACATACCAATTATATACTAGGGACTTACAGCTAGGCTGTCAGTACTAATTGTAATTAAACCTAATTACCATATACCTTATAATCAGAGCATTGGCCCTGGGTCGGGTAAGCAGAGCCTAGGGCACAGGCAGACTCAGTTAACAGCAGTATCAATAAACAAAATGGGGTTGATCAGGGCAAAAAGGATGACTTTCTCACAGCAAGTGACACAGTAAACACAGGAGTGGGGCATTCAGGTGAGCATTAAAGTGGTAGCTCTTGGTGCTGCCGTGGCCCGGGGGCATGTATTGACCCCCTGACTCCCAAAAAAGCTGCAGCAGCTTTTTCTCACACTCATCTCACAAGCACCCTGGCAACAGGCTACCATCATTCACTCTGCAGGGACCTCATTTGCACGAACCTCAGTAGGAGATGGGGGGGACTTCAGTGCCAGCTCAGTTTCCGGCGAAGGCACTGAAGAGTGCGCCACCCTAGTCAAAATCCTCCTTCGGGCATCCAGTTTCAGGCAAGCCACCAGTATTGCATCCCAGGAGGGCAAAATCAGGACCCTCTGCACTCCTCTCATCTCCTCCCTTCATAGCGCCTCCCTCTCACAGTCTGTCCATTAAGTCAATTCTCTTTTCCGTTTTCCCATATCAAGTTCAGTGGCATATTTCCAGCTCATCGTCAGTTGATGCCTAGCAAGTAGCAGTGCTAAGTCCACGAACCTGCCCGTCGCCTTCCAGCCCACACTTTGTGCATGCAAACTCAGCAGACACAGCTGCGGCAAGAAATCAAATTGCCTCATGGTAGCCCAACACACAAATTGCAGTATGGTGGCCCAGTATGGGGCCAGAACTGGACAAGTCCACACCATATGGAAGAACCATGCCTCAGTCGCATAGCAACGGGTACACTCTGACAAAGCGCCAGGGAACATAGCCCGAAGTTCTTCAGGACTGAGATAGGCCCGGTGCAAGAAATAAAACTGAATGAGCTTAAAACTAGCATTTTGGGACACCCTAAGGGTAAATACCAGGATTTTTATCAAAGCAGAGTCACTGCGCGTGGCCCCAGATAAGCATCCCAGCAGAGGCGCAGCTGTGACAGGTCCATCTGGGACCCCTTTTAAAAAGGCACAAAAAAGGAGGGTGATCACCCTCGTTGTCCCCATGATAAGGAACAGGTAACCGAGGCACTCAGGCTCCAGGGGCTCAGCGGCACCTGCCCTCCTACAGGCATAGATCCTGCCTGTCAATGCTCCATGCAGTAGGAACTGTCCCACCAGAATGTCATATGTCGCGTTAAATCTAGAAAAGAGCTAAGTTTGCCCCCCACAAATAGGTCACCAACATAATGAGTTCCACCTCAGGCCAGGCACTTAGACCGGTCCAACCTCCTGGATGTTGCCAGTAGTGAGTCATCAATAATGGGAGCTTGCAAGTGTAAGAGGCTCTAGTATAAATTCTTTTCAGAATCCTTGCCCACACATACCATGCCTTGCGAACCAAGAAATTCTCACCACAAACCATCAAAACAGGCTTCACAGTCAGGCTTAACTTAACTAAAGGAGACAGATATGTGTAAAGCATTTAATATCAACAAAACAGTAAATAAGTAAAAGACGCAACACAGTAAAAATCCAACACTAATTTATGGAAAAAAAGGATATTTTTATCTTTAAAAGAACTCCAAAACACCAAAAATCCAATGTAGGTAACCAGAGATATGAATTTTTTAAAGATTATATAAAAATTGTGCATTCAAGCACCAAAAGCTCAATTTGCCACTGGCAATTAACAGGTTTACTGGACTGGGACAAAGTTAAAGTTTTAGGCCAACTGTGATGGAGCACGGGTCGGATAGGTTGAGGGCTAGGTCCGGTCAAAAGTTTACCTTTGGAGTTAGTTTTTTTCCTGGAGCTTTTCTCTTGTTGACAGGCTTGTCGGAGCTTACTTGGGCTTCTCAGATCTGGAGTTTGAGTCGATGATGGTGGCCTTCTGCAGCTCGGCGGCTTGAGGTAATGACCTGCGTCAGATCCCTCAGTGTCGACGGCGAGGAGGGTCTCGAAGAGGTTGTTGACGACTTCCCTCTCGGTGTTGAGTCGGGCTCTGCCTGGAGCTTTTCTGCAAAAGTTTGCAGAAAGTTTCTTTTTCCACAGATCTTCCTTGTGGTGGGTTTATTGGATAAATTTAAGGGTCGAACGGCTCTTGCCAAGGGTTCAGAGATTGGGGACTAGGACTCAATTTCCCACAATGTACCTGCACAGTCCAGGAAAAATCCAGTTGCAGCTGGTCTGCTGGGGTGATCCTCTCTTTGGCTTGGCAGGTGACTTCTTCCAGCTCTATTGTACCTGTTCCTTATCAGGGAGTCCACTACTTATCATTTGAATTAGGCACAGTCCTTTCTTTGTGGAGCCTTGAAAGTGCAGATGGTGCAGCCCTTATGAGTGCAAGCCTTCTGTAGTACAGTCCAAGGGCCAAGCAGGGCAGTTCTTCTTCTTCCGATGTTCCAGACAGTGTTCTGAGGAGCTCCTGCAGCTCTCCCAGATGTATCCTCCCTTCTGGGATAGGAATAAAGTTACCTCCATCTGCTATGACCACTTGCAGTGAAGTGTGGCATATTTTCTACCCAGAATGAACTGTTCTCCAAAAATCAAATTGGAGAAAATCTCTCCTTGGCTGTGTAACCCAACCCAAAGGTGTGGCTAACATCTGACTACACTCCCCTGACTACACTCCCCTTCTAGCCCCTAATTGAATAAGGAGGGGCCCCCATACGGCTGGGGATCAAGGAAGTGGGGTCTGGCTTGGGTCCTATGACATCTGTTCTCCTGTTTTTGAAGTCTAGCTTATCTCGCCAGCCCTCTTCCTCTCCCTGGTTTCTCCAGGAAGCAAATTTCCTCCCACCAAAAGATGGCATTGTTTCAGCCCCAGGCATCTTCCTACCTAACAGGGAGCAGCTCATCTCATGCTGTCAAAGGCTAGCCTATCAGAAGAGGCTGCCACAGGACTGCTTTAGGCAACTTCAGGATAGCAAGTTCTAAAACTACTTTCCTGTAATAGTTACATTAAATCTAACCTCCGCAAGTTGTTGGATTTAATGTGACCATTAATTTGATACTTTGAATGGTATTGCTAGAAAGCTGCAAAACAAAGATAGACTTTATTACATTTATTAAAGCCTTTCCCCATGTTAGCCTATGGGGATAGCAGCACTACAATAGGGAAAAGCGACCCTGGCTGTTTTTCCTTGCAAGGGCATATAAAACATCTTTTATGTTGTCCCTGTTTTTTATAACTAGGTGCCCTACCCATGGGGCACCTAGGGCAGGTCATAACGGTGAATTATAAGTAATAAAAAGGTCGTTTTGGACTTTGGAAGTACTTTTAATTCCAAAGTCGAATTTTAACATAGTTTTATTTTAAAACCAACCTGCAAGGCAGGGCTGGCTTTAAAATGACACTAGACACTACAGCAGTGCAACCCTAAGTGCATTAAGTCCGCTGGGGTCTTTAAGCCTACATGCCCTACCATATACTAGGACCTTACAGGTAGGTTTTGCTTGCCAATTAGAATAATACCAATTACCATATACCTTTAGAGGCCAGAACACTGGCCTGTGCCTGGTTGCATAGCCCAGGGCCCTTTCATAGTCAGTAGCCACCAGCATCAGTTAAGAAATGGGGGTGATCAGGGCAAAAAGCATGACTTTCCTACACTTGATGATTAATTACTAAAGAAAGACAGACCTTAGTGGGATGGGGCCAAGATTGATTTGCATGTGGCTGGTCTCACTCTGAAAAGTCACAGACAAGATAATAAATGATGGAACGGAAGGCTACCAAGAATAATTAACAGTGGTGGAGATTAGTTTAAACATTTCATTCATCCCTTTATGAGCTCGTTATGAAGGCTCGTCAGGCACACATGTTAGCTTAACAGTATCTTTTATTAACTAAAGGAAAATGTACTACCTTTGACACCTTTAATGTGTGGAATTTGACATCCGATATCCCTTGCATTTTTGGGTGATCAAAAGAGTAGTTATTATGACTATAATGAATACAATATTACAGTCTCCCCACACAAAAATTCATAGGATTTTAGCAAAGAAAATCAGAAGATATTTGAACTATTTTCATGCCTCCTTTACACAAATTACAATAACAGCTTAATAATAAAAAATAAATGACTGCAATGCAGTTGTGGTTAATGTTTTCAGCTCTTATTCCAGTGGATCACCTAAAATAAAGTTCTCTACAGTTGGAAATTAAGCATATTTATTTCTATGGAATGGATTTATTGAGGTTAGTGTGAGAAAAGTGGATTATTAGTTGGGGTGGATTTAACACTTCACCAAGCAATAATGTCACCATTTCTTTTCTGGTCTAGTTAGGTTACTCTAATTTAAATCATAACTCAGTCCTGGGTAGTTGTGGCACAGAGCAGTCAGGCTTATCTCAAAGGAAGGCAAGTGTAAAGTATTTATCCATACCAAAACAGTTAATAAGAAAAAATGCAACACAGCAAAAGCTCCACTCAAATTTATGAAAATAGCATGTAATCTTATATTTAGATAGACACCAAAATTACAACAATCTGATGAAGGGAACCGGAGTTATGATTTTTGCAAAGCTGAGTCTACTGCATACTTTCAACAGAATCATAGATGTAGCAAACATGATTTCACAAATCATATGACCCTGATGATACCATCACCGAAAGTGATGGTGGTAAGATCTGAGAAAGTGGATTAAAAAAATTTTTAAATGTCAAAAGATGCCAATTTTTTTTTACAACAATAGTTAATTGTCAGTTGTATGAGTTGCAAGTGGAGTATACAGCCAAAGTCACAACTCCTGATGAAATTTAAATGTTGGCAATCTAACTGTTACTCTGTCGTGGAACACTCGTCTCTAAGTTCCAGTGGTACAGAAAATCTTCCCACTCTTCACTCTTAAGTGAACTACAGATATGAGGAAACTGCTGAATTGAACTCTGAGTCTCTCAAAAGCATGGTATGGTAAAGGAATCCTAAGATGTTGCAACTTAAAGCCCTTGTTTCCTTAAAAGATTACAATTATTTAGTTGACTTAGACTAATCCATCTATTATTAATGACAGACTCCTGTCCACCTGTACTATAGATGATGAGTTTGTTGGTAACAAAAGAATATCCAGTCTTTACTCCCTCCTCTTAAAATATCCAATTTGAAAGTATGACAAAAAACTGTGGACACCCATTTATCTGGAGTATAGAAGTTAAGAGTAATGTTTGCCTACTTCCAAACTTGCCATAATCTAATCTATGAACTGAATATCTGAAAGAAATTCCTCCAATCTCACAATGCACACTGTACACCTCTAATCATGTAAAATTCCCTTCAGTTCCACTCACAATTGTTTGCTCCTTAATCATGAATTGCAATCAAATTTCAATGTTCTATATTTCTTTCTCTTTGCACAATGTGCGCATTTTGCAAACGAGAATTTCACTCTACGGAAATATCAAAGCTACCTTTTGGTTTCATGTATCAAACCACAAAAAGTAACATTATTTTTCCAAATTACAGCTAATTTTATCCTGTCCATGCTGTTTTGATTTCTTTGTCTCAGCTGTGGCTTCCGGTAGCTTCCCCGTGAGCTTTTCCAATCATCAGCACTTCAAAACTGTCTTCTTCAAAAGTTATTTCCTTGTCTGTTTATGTTGGACTATTTGACACAATTGTTACTGATAGTGCCTCCAAACCATCATAGACTTTGTCGATAGGTTTCAGGATACTCTTGGAGTAGCATAATTGTGGCTCCACCTTTTTATGTTATGGTTAAGGCTACATATATATTTACTTTGGCCTTATGTACTCTTGTGACTCAATAATACAAATGAGATATGGTTCACCAAAGGTGTAGAAAGTGCATCTATTGTGTTTTTTTACATATGTGTGTGTGTGCATATTAATATTTTTCCTTTTCAGAGACATCTGGATTGCTGAAAATAATCTTTTATATGTTTAGATTGTAAGGTGGTGTGCTAAAATGCATTTAATGCAGTGCATTTGCCAGGGATTAGTGAGAATGAACCATATGTATGTCCATTGCTTTCTTTATAAATTGTGAGCAGTTGTTTTTTTACTTAATAATACATGTATTAGTATACTGTGTCACACATAACTGTACAGTATAAAAAATAGTTTGATTCCTTTATTAAAGATATTATTTATTGGATTATATATAGGTGATAGAATTAATATGCATTTAAAGAAAACTGTTAAGTTAGCACGATTGTGGGCCTTAAGCTTACAGTCGAGGCATTTAATACTACTGTGTAAGTTGTTTTTCTGCATGTTTTCTCCTCTGCAGGTGCAGTCCAAAGACATTCCTTAGCTAGTGAAAAGCACATTGTATTTCAGACATAGTGTGGCGAGGAAGAACTGACAAGGTCAAATGATTTTAATGAAGAACAAATGGAGTGCTACAAGTTGGTACTATCAGACAAAGAGAGGAATCCAAGGACGCTTGGGAAGCAGAGACTGAAATATGGGAGTAGTGTTCAAGGTGCCAAGTTCTTTCTTGGGAAATGGAAAAGTACTGTGATATGTATGAGGTCATATTTATCCAATGTTCTTTGTGCATTTTGATTAGTGAACCCACCTTGACTTTAGTCAGATTCCTTAGACTTGTAGAGGTACAGACAACTCTTGTAATCTCTGATTGTGTGGCTTCATTCAATACATGACGTCTTAACTAAAGAACTTCTACAGAAGTTCTGAGCTGACACTTTTCTTGCTTCCTTGATTCAATAGGGTTTCACCTATCCTTCGTTTAGTGTAGGGTTTAGTAGATGCTGAACATTTTTTCCATGTATGGGGAGTAGGATCAAAACCATTCGTCTAGTCATTAAATCTTTTTCCTTTTTTCTCCATCGCTGCCACCAAAATTCTATATGTTTATTACTGTTGAGGGCAAATATTGTACGCCATTTTGGTCTTCCTTTGATCATCTTGTACTTTTACAGTATGTTCTTGAGACTGATTTGTATTAGTCTGGCTTTTAGTTTTTAATCAACCTTTTAACTTCAAGTTACTGACTCAGGTTTTTATTGTGTGGTTCTAAAAATCACAATATATCACAAGATTTAAATTGTTGTCAACCCTTTTTTTTTGCTCAGGCTACTAAAAAGGAATGGCCCAGAGTGTTCTCACTCTTTGACTTCACTTTCTTTGGCATCTGCCCTGGCGTTGCATTTTGTGACAATGCCAAATCGAGACAATGTTAGGTACATTTGAATGAAATTCATGCATGTGATTGTTCTAGTGCAAAAAGCTATGATTCACTGCCAAACTGTGTCATATTCTTTAAAATGCACTAATTGCTCTAAATGAAAACTTATTTTAATTATAACGTTTATTGCATCACAACAGGCAGTATGATTATAGGTATTTATGCATAGAATTGCACCTTGAGGACTACATACTGCAAAAATAGTTAGGAGGTATTTTAAGTTTATAAAACAAACGCATTCCAATGTATGGCTGGTGTGATGAGAAACTACAGCATGTGCGTGATTGCTTACTTTAATGTACGGCATCAAACTATATGTGACTCCTGTCTAATAGTGTAAGAGAGTGATGTTTGCCCATAAGTTACATTTCTGTAGGTGGTTTCTATAACAACAAAAATACCAATAGTATTTAGTGGATGAGTTCTTTGCTACAAAGGTCGTTTTAGCATGATTAGAAGGAAACAATAACTGTATGGGTTTAAAATTGCCATCAAATCTCCACACAGGACACTATTTGGATGTTTTTGAATTTTTAGACCAAAAATGGCAACAGTGCATGGCATATTAAAGAATAAAAATATATACAAATTAAAAGCTTGAAATTGAGCAGGAGCTCTACAGCAGCCAACTCTGCTCTTTATGATCCAGCAATAGTTACTCAGTCCCAGAAGAGCCTGGAGGACATGAATGAACACGATTTACAATTTTATATAGAATGCAGGATACAGAAAATGCACGAGGAGCCAATTATGGCATTGGAACAGGATTTACTCCCAGACCAATTAAATACTGTGTGAAAAAGATTGCCAAGGAGGACATGTATCTCCGGAGCATTGCCCAGTTACTGCCTTCAATCATACAAAGGCACATGACAGCTATATTTTAATTTTCAGAAACAGACAATGATATTGTTGTCAACAAAAAACCTGGATTAGAAAATCTGCTGTTATAAAATGTGAGACACTAGTGGGATTATGCTGCTTTTCCATTATTACCGACAATGTTATGCTACAATAATTGTGATATGTACCAGAAGAACGTTGAATATCAGGAAGAAAATGGAACTCAGTTTGAAGCTTATTATGACCAGGAACGCGAGCTGGTGTGACTCATGGAGTAATGCCCGAGAAAGATGAGGGGAGCTGGAAGGAGGATGAGCCCAGACTTCGGCCCAGGAGTGGGCATAAAGAGATGAAGGAAGTGGAAAGAAACTGGGTTTTTACCAGGACACTTACTGATCAAAAGTTATGCTAATGCCCGTGTCATACATTTTAAAAAGCGCAATTTGAAGATATCCCTTTAGAGTTTCAGAGAGCAACAGTGTGTGTCACTTGTGTGTGTTAACATGTGTATTTTTGTGCCTGTTTGTGTGCGTGCCAGTGTGTGTGTGTGTGTGTGTGTGTGTGCGCATACCTGTGCTGTTCGAAAAGTACACAGGATAATACAAGAGGGACAGAGTCACTCCTTCATTCTCTGGTTGATGATGGGTACATAAAAGAAAATAGTAACAGTTACACTAATATTTTAAAGTACACCTGCCTCCATGTAGAATGATATAAATGTTTATTTAATATTACCATATTCAGCTCCTTCTTGTTAATGGTCTGTTCATAAATACATGTTGCTATTAGTCCAGCTTCATAGCTTAGTTATAATTGAGGCTTGTGAATGTCTCTACTCAAAACTAAGATGATCTGCTCCTCTGTGTATGTGGCACATACAACTCTAAAAGTCGAATATTGTCCCTTCTTTCAGCTCCTGTAAATATCAATTTCTGTGCCTTAATTCAAAGATAGATCCTTGAATATAGAAGCATAGAATCATTTTAAACAAAAATATTATTAAAAAACTGGCGTAAATTACTTGCTGAGTGCAAATGTTTGGGCACAGTGTCTAGTTGTCTTATCCAGTGTTATTAAAAAACATTGTAAGTACTACATCTTGACATGCAATTCTATTAACTTCCCAAGCCCATGCCACATAAGCATGCTCTCTTCGAATGATAGCAGCCTCGGATCCTGGCAGTCACTAGTGCTTTGGCTTTACTGCAGACTCTAAACACGTGGTGTACTCACTCTAGACTAGAGCAAGGTTCCATCAAAGTCAGTCTTGGAGGGCAGGATCCATGCCAGATTTTTAACATAACTTCATTTATCTAAATGGGATATACTAAAACTTTAGCATGGATCAGGCCGTCCAGGACTGACTTTGGAGAACACTGCTCTAGAGTGTGAGGTGAACCTCCAAATGTACATATAACTGAACGCCCAGTTGGGAAATAGACCATGAATCAGGTCTGGTCTGTGTGTTCCTTTCTATTAAAAACAGCATCCTGTGCCTCAATGAGGCCAAGAGTGAGGTAATGAGCACCTTAATTGTGACAAGCCAAGTCTACTGCAGCAATAACTAAGGCATAATTACATTTTGGGTGTAAAGCTTCCTGGTAACTCTGGTCCCAATATTTACTTATACTGTTGTATTGGTAGCTCCAGTGAGCAGAGTTACAGTGGATTCCGATAGTCCCACCTAAATGAGGAATAACCACCAGAACCAAAAGTACTTCACCCAATTCCTGCAGTTATTCCTCCTTCCCACCAATCTTTCACCCAGAGAGACCGTGTCTTCTTTCAGCACCTGCTGTCTCCAAATGAAAAAACAATGAACCCTCGTACGCATTAGAGACCCTGTAATCACATCAGGGTCACTAACTCTTATTACCAGTATCATCAGAATTAAAGGTCAACACATATTGAGGCCCAAAGTCAGGGCTACCAAATAAACTCCATACCAGAATGCAATACGTGACTTTATAAAATCAACTCCATTTGAAAGCAAGAAACAAGATCAAATTTTTCCACATCTTCCAGAGGACCTGTAAGGGTAAAAGGCTAGGATACTTAGAGAAATCAGCACCCAATCACATGCCTACAGGGAACCTGAATTGATCAAGTGCACACCTGATTACTGAGCAATCTTAAAGTGGATGGCATATGGAGGCAGAGCCCTGGAAGCCCCACCTCCAGACACCATAAATATTAACATCTGTGCAGGGAGGTAAATACCTTCTTTTCACTTACAAATGAACATCGGATTGGGACCCTTCCTAGCCAGAATGAACTTTAGATTCCTCTACCTCACTATGTGCACCTTCTGGGCACATGGAAGCATTGTGAAGTGAATGGAAGCACTCCAAAAAACTACTTGAACTATAGTAAGTAAATACATAATTATAATTCACCTAAAATTGGCATTCATTTTTGCTATCCTTACTCCTTATGTTTTACTTCCTGACAACATATGGTGCAATATAGCTGAGAAGGTTTCCCAATGCATTATAATTAAACTGAAGAGTTAAGTACTCTGCAGGAGTGTGCCATTATGTTAAAAGGCAAAGGGTGTAACACAGGCCCTGAAACCCCTGCAGTCCTGTGGAGCCCCACCCCCCACTGCTTTCACAGGGGTGGGGAGAGTCATCATTTGACTTTAAGGGACTGCATGGCACACGTATGTGCCTTATTTAGAATCTCGCATTCTATGTCATTGGATCGTAGATAAAATAATACTTTTGCCTTTCTTACAGACTGAATTGCTTGTGCATGCAACGTTTTTTTTATACTACTTCCAACCAAGTAAACAATATTTAAACCTACACAACTTTAGGAAGGAATAAAGCTATTATGAGTGTGCTGGTCTCGAGGGAGTCACATAATAATTCATTTTTGATTTAGAAATGGCCTATTTTTGTTTTTGTAACTGGAATGATAGATGCTCAACTCGAGGCAGTGAGGGATTCATTTAAAATTGTCCTTTTCTTCTTGGCCAAAATGTTGCCCCATACATTCTGTAAGCATTGATAGCTGTCTAGAGAGTTAGGACCTGTCATTTTGTATTCCTTACAATACGGGTCATTTGTGGCAGAAATGTCTACTTCTGAACTATGTAATATGTGTGGCTGATTCACAATATATTTACCAGATTTATGACAAAAAGTCCCAATTTTCTTGTAGGCAATTGTTATGAGATTCACAAACTGTGAAATGCATATTAATGGATGGATTAAAGCAAGATAATAAATTTGTAGTGCATGTAAGTAGGTATATGCATTTTAGGTTACACTAGCGCTCAGTTCCAATATGTGTCAGGGGAGTGGGTGTGTAAACACAAAGCAAATTAAGTGAGGGTGCACAAACTTGTTGCAAAATGTTTTTGTGTACTTATCCTTTACATCATACACCAGAATAATCCAGACAACTAGGATGCAACAAAATGGTCTGTTATCATAGGGCGTGAGCATAAAGGGAATGCAATCACTTCAATATTTTATTGTTTATGCAAAAAAGCACCACAAAAAATGATTTAATATTTTCTTATTGCAAAACTCCGGAAGCACGCTTCGCCTACAAAACAGCCACCACGGCTCACCACCACCTCATCAAATCCACAAAGAAGAACTTCCTCCCACACAGAATCCTCTCCAAGGCCCACAACTCCAAAGAACTCTTCAACATCATACAGGAATTTGCCAACCCCAACAGCAAAACAACTGATGTCCCTCCCTCCCAAGACCTCTACAACAGACTCAGGGGCATATTCACAAGGAGCTATCACCGAATTAACGGCACTTTATCGCAGCCAGAGTCGTGATAAATTCACCTCCCCATTCACAAGCCGGTGTTCACAGCCCACAGCACCAGTTTACCAGCGATAGCAGCCTCAAAAAACATCACCACAGAGGACCCCCGCAAATATCGCTAATGAGATGCAGAGTAGGCGTTCCCGTGCCAAAAACCGAGACAACAGCACACCTCAACATTCACAACGACCAGCCACATCGGCGATAAAAACACAAAACAGGCGATAAGGCGCGTTAGCACCAGGAAATTTACACCTGCTCTGACCTGGTGTAAAGTCGGGCGGCAGCCAGCACCACAAAAGGGAGCACAGCCCAGGGCCACATCTAAAGGGCAACAGATGCCATGGAGCCACACATCATGCGGCCCGGACACCCAAGAGG
Organism: Calotriton arnoldi; assembly: GCA_963921515.1. Taxonomy (NCBI): domain Eukaryota; kingdom Metazoa; phylum Chordata; class Amphibia; order Caudata; family Salamandridae; genus Calotriton; species Calotriton arnoldi. The sequence continues at coordinate 349,646 of CAWUFW010014869.1, forward strand.
GCCACAACACCCAACGCCACCACCCCAGGACCCCAACCCACACCCGGAACACCCCCCCCGGACCACCACAGACGCAGCGCAGACAAAGACAGCGGAACCCCAGGAAACGTACCAGCGGCACAGACCCAACATCTGACAATGTCACCGTCCACTACAGGCTGAAAGGGACAACGATCCTACGCATCCTGACCATCATCGCCTAACAGGCCTACGGCACCAACACAGCGGACAACCAACATCCCACCCCACACAAAGCTGCTGGCTTGGCTGCAGCTGTTGGCCCCTGGTACCCCCCTAACAACACCCGCCAGAGTCGGAGGAGTCACACAGCCAGCCACATCCAAGTCCCTCACACCTGTCCTGGACATCACCATCACCCTGGTACCCCAGTCCCCATACATACAACAGAATGCACAGGATCCGCTGGAGACCAAGCAAGGACCATATTCCACAGCAGGATGCACGCACGTGTTGGGTGCAATACACAGCACACATGTACTACCTGTGCCCCCTGGTGACACAGCACACAATCACCTCAACAGGAAGCACACGTCTCACATCAATGTGCAGGCAACAACAGAACACCGTGGAACCACCAACAATGTCGCCTTCAAATACACAGCCAGTGTGCATGATACCTTCATCCTCCGACAGTCCATCATCAACCAGCTTTCCCAGGATGGCAACAAGGGAAATGCACACCCCCTTGGCAAGTCCGAAATGAACACCCCACACACCTCAACTCCACAACCATGCAACTCACAACTCTGGCAATGCACACATCACAAAATCACAACCAACATGCACAACAACATGACCACCCACCAGACACGACAGAACAACTTACAATGGTAACTTGGGAAAGCCCTGAACATGAGCCATCAACGGCATGGCACCTCAGCCACATAATAGCCGAATGTGGGGAGAGGTGGCAACCAGGCATGTGTGAAGGATGCAGTAGAACCATGATCAGGGAAGCACACAATGCCAAGACTGACTGAGATGTGCTGTACAGACCGCAGTATGCAGAACACACCCATATCCATGGCGACATACACCTCTGGCGTATGGAGTGCAGTGGACAGTGGACGCAACCATGCCACCCCAGCCAGTGGGGGAACTCGCGGAAATGTTGCCTGTGACGCCACCCCCTAAGCGTCACCGGAGTGGGATGGCCCAGCGTAGGCCACGCCAGCGTAGGGGTGTGAATAAAAAGCACGTAGGCCTGGGCGTGGTCCTCTCCCGGACTGTGAAGTCCATGCCGTGCAGGAACAGGGGGTGCATGCACACAGGGGGGCACACCATGTGCCCCACTGCATGCATCCCCAGGGTTTGAGGCAACAGTTTTCTCACCACCACACTTTTCATGGCGGGCCCACCACCATAAAAACTGTGGCAGTGAGGAAACTCGTAATTTGCTTGATGGTGCCGCAGAGGCACTGCTAACATATTGAAAGCCTCTGACCACCGTGCCACCACCGAGGGATTACAGATCTCTGGTGGTGGTTCAATGACAATCGACCGGCAAACTCGTAATAGGGTGGTCGGACCGCTAGTACAGCAGTTTTCGCACTGCCACCATGGGCTTGGCGGTCCATCAGACAACCAAACTCCTAATTAGGCCCTAAGTCTTTTTGTCAGTGCTCCTAGGAAAATCAAGCAAGTTCAAATGCGAACGTAGAAGGTCACTTAAAAGAACTGCAATTTTTATAAAACAGGTCTAGAGACCATTGTGCAGGGTTTGAGTTTGATGATGTAAAAATACAATTAGTAGACAGGGAGAGGAAAGTAAATGTCAAGCTAAAACCATCATAAGCCAGTAATAATGAGATATCCATAAATTACATACCTTGATCATGGTCCAAGATTTTAATTTGGCTGGTTTTGCCGCTGCTTACATTATAGGATTTTTGTAATTAAGTCGATCTGCAGAATTTACCAGTACTATTTTTGGGATCCATTTAGGAAGCTTCAACAAAATAATATATGGATGCATAGGAAAGAAAATGTTCTTGAGCGAATGACATGGTTTCTCAAAGAGAGACACATTTGATGGGAGTAAATGATGCTAGCGCCCACCCAAGCATTCTAATAACAAGCAAAGCAAAATCCAGTAACCCTGGGCATAGGAAGCTAGTACAATGGATATATATATATTTTTTTTTTATTGCAAGCATATGCCAAATGAAGGTAGAGAATTAAAAAAAAATCCCAACATCGAAATTTAGTGGGCACATGCTTTCAAACATAGTTTAAGTAAAACAATTATGATTCCATATAATTTTAATAGAAAAGTGCCCGTGTTTCCAGGGATACAGGTGTATTTCAAAAAGGTAGAGGCACGCTTTATTGATTTTATTGCACATCAGGAGAAAATAGGATCCTTATTAAAACCACAAAAAGTTAATATTGACTTTTCATTACTATAACCAGAAGAAATAGTTTAAACATGCAAGGATAAATAACAAATCAAAAAAAGAAAAAGAAAGTATTGAAAGAAGAAAGCAGTAGCAAAGTCAATAATTAGCTCTCCAGCCCTGGCATCGAATTTCACTTATGTTTTAAGCAAATGTTCACATGTGATTGGATAAAAGGTCATCACTCACAGAGCAAGAAAGTTAAAGGCTACTGTGTGATGATCTATAGCCTAATGTCGTATGCTGTGGTGAGTAGAATCAAAATGTGCTCAGCAGTTGAGCAGACTCACGGAATAATATGGATTACCCAAAGCTCCTCTACGTAAGTATATTTTTACGCATTTTGTATTTATGACATTTATACATTTAAGTGTGGCTGGAAAGACAGCTAAAGTTGTGTCTCAGCCAGTTGTAAAAAGATCAATATTGCTATATACAGTACATAAAATTGTGCTTGCTTAGATATCTCAACAGTCTGAGATACTGTTGCTTGGGAAAGATAGTGACATGTGGTCAGAACAATGGTGGCCTGACAAATTAAAACCTGCACCACTGCCTAAAGAGGCGGTCAAAAACCTAGGTTTTTGGATTGATAATGGCCTGTCTTTCGACACTCAATCTAAACTTGTTGCAGGGTCCTGTTTCGGACTCCTGAGGGGGCTAAAACCCCTATTGGGGTTTTTTGACCCTAAAATTCGACCAAACCATTCTCCAGGCCACAATCTTGTCTAGGTTAGACTATGGCAATTCTCTATATTTGGGTGCCAACAAATCCTGTGTCCAGCGCCTTCAGAGAATCCAGAACGCTGCAGCCCGCGCAGTGTTGGCCCTCCCAAAATCATGCTCAGTGTCCAAACTTCTACCTAAACTACATTGGTTACCTGTAGAAAAACGAATCCAGTTTAAAACACTGTGTGTTGCCCATAAAATTATGACTCAACAAGCACCTCCGGTCCTGGCAGCTCTACTTGTGCCGTATGTTCCGAGTCGCTCTCTACGCTCAGCTAACCAGGGACTCATTTGTACCCCCGAATCTTAAGAGCGCGAGCGGGTGGTCGATCTTTCAAAGTTTTGGCAGCTAAACTCTGGAATTCCCTCCCAGTTTCCATCAGAGGGCTCCAGAATCATCTGGCTTTTCGTAAAGCCGTAAAGACCTGGCTTTTCCCGGCTTAATTTTTTTTTTCTTTCTTTCCATGTGGGCTGGGCGTTATTTATTTATTCTTTTTAAGCCACTTGTACTTTGGGTAGCGCTGGGACGCCCCGTTGCTGGGGCAGCTACGCGCTGTATAAATCTAAACTAAACTAAACTAAACTAAAACAGTGAACTCAGAGATTCTATCATGATTGCAGGTTAAACAAGCACTTTCCAAAATATATGAGTGTTTAATTTCTCTCTGGAAAAACCCCAAAAGGCAGCATCATGCTGGTGAGCTCCCATTTTAGTTGGACAAGTGTTGGGATCTTGATGCCGAATAACACCGCCCCTTTGTATTGCTGCTCTCTTCTTCTGCACAAAAGTATACAAAAAAGTGTATCATATTCGGGTACTGGGAGGATCTAGCTTGGCAGTTAGGGCTGGACTGTTCCCATTGGAGGAGGGTCGAGACTGATTTGCATATGGCTAGGTCCAAACTGAGGTAACTCGGTGTGCATAATGAAGATGGACTGGGATGCGGCCCTGAGTAAATACCAGTGGCTGCGATTAATCCAAGCATTCCATGGATCACTTATTTGTATACTTTTCGTGCACATAGCACAGTTCCTTGATCAATACCATATCTCAAATTCTACTGTGATACATACTGTGATATATGTACTGCAAGAAGAGGGGTTCCAATGTCATTTTTCACCCCGGGGGATTCCTCACATGTCTATCACTACACTTCTTTCAAGATAAGCATAGTGGATAAAATAAGACAACATCATTTTCCGATTTTTAAGTTCTTTTAGCCATGTAACCCGCAACAAGCTTGATTTTCTGATCACTTTTGATCAATTACAGTTCATTATGAGGAAATTGTGGCACGTAGATTTTACATTAGTTTTTAAGCTGCATATATGAGTTGTCAAAATAATGTTTCATTCTTTATATCGATGCTGGCTGAAGTGCAATATTGTTTAGTGATTTAGTGTTGGTAACTATACTATGAAGATGGACGATTGTGTAGCTCATTTTGAATGTTAACAACTATTTGCGTCCCGCTTTTCCATTGAAAGCCAATAGAATGGTACCCTGTAGACAAATGGCCATACCTGTGCATTGAGTGTGGGGCTACAGCTTGTTATGGAAAGAACACAGACACTTCAAAAAATTCCCTCTATATTCTAAAGAGCAGGTACTTTCTCAGTCCTCTTGTAATCCTGATCAGGGCTGAAACATGTTTTTCTACTTGAATCAGGACGATGGGTCAGGCGGGAAACTACGCATCAGGAACATTTTACCACTTACATTTCACCAGGTAAACTTGGTAAAATGTAACAGATCAGAAAAAGATAAAAAAACATTAATGTTAGACCACATTCTGAGGAGAAAACGTTACCTCACCCTGCAACATTGGTACTACTCGGTGCTATAGTACATACTCCTTTTACCCGGGTAAACCAAATGAGCCCCCAGGTGTATGAGAGACGTGTCTCATCCATGGGAAGGGCATTATGATGGAAATGAAGTTTGGCAGAATTTACTTTCTTGACTATGGCACAAAAACAGTAGAACAAAAAGCAACAGAATACGTCACCACTACAACAAGATACCACACAGCAAATATGTACAAACATTCTTGTCACACGTTACCACCTCTGGAAATCTGTTAATAATAGTATAGTAGTGAAAGTTGTTTCCACCACACACTGCCTTTACTTACAAACAAGTCCATTAAATAGCTCTAATAAAAACTGTTTTGTGAACCAATCCCTTGTTGTCAAAGCAATGCTTGCCTGAGATCTTTAAATCCATCAGATTTGTACAGATTGTTTTGTGCACCAAATAAAGCAGTTAACAAGGCAGCAAAAGACAAACTATGAAAAATAAGAGCTATCATGTTCTCCCTAGCTGAAACACAAAAGAATGACGATACATTGAGCTATTAAATCTACTTCTGAATTAAGAAAACAATCACATCTTTAGAATTAATTCAAATCATGTTGTTCGCAATGTCTAAGTGAATTAAAGCTTCATAAAATGTGCACCAAGTGACGAGAAATGTAACTTATGCAGCTGCGGTGATCATAATACTAGGCATGCATGCATATTATTGATTAAGTGTATAAATAATAGAAAGGCAGGTGCACGAATGCAAATGAGGGCGTCCAAAACCCATTTTGCAATGGCACACGTTCATGATAAGGCCCTTGCTGCCATTTATGTTTGACTGCCCCTTTTGTCCCCTGTGCACAGGAACACAATGAAAAATTGCACCCTGTATATCGAAATCACACTGGCTGCAGTGCCTGTGTTCTTTCAGGAACTCTGTGAGTGAGGACAGGCCTATCTTTTTGTGTGCTGAGTTCTTCATCCCAACTGCAGAGTCTCTAAGCCGTAAACTCACTATTAACTCGTAATTTGTGAATACTATAAAAAATGTCAAATTACACTTTGTGAATTAGGTCTATGCTATTAAGCACAAACATATTGGCCTTTGTCAAAGGTGTTTTACAGCATTCCTACAATCTGCATTTACTAAGCCTGTTTTCTTGATGACTTTTGTTCATGCTAAGATTTGAAATGAGAGTGCTTGGTTAATTTGCATCTCCTGTGTAAACCTCTGTTTTCAGAGATGCGCAATTCCAAGTGTGTCGGATTTTTCTGATCCCAATGAGTTTTCTGCAGGTAAATATCAGCAGGTCAAACCTGCCTATATTTACCAGGGGAAAACTCCCTGATAAAACAGGACATGCTCATTTTGTGCTAAAAGCATCCAAAGCTACATATTATTCCCCATTTATATGGGAAAGCTGCAATTGCTGCTAATTATTGCATGTGATAAAAAACAACCTTAGGTTATCAATATTTATCTGGTGCAATAAATAATGCTCAAAAATCAAGGTATTTGTAATTAAGGCTTAAGTTTTCTAATTTGAAATTCTCTTTTGTCTTTCAATTGTGCCAGGTTCTACAACTATAATTCATTGGGGAGACACCTTGCTTTTACAAATCCGATTTTGTGAATTTATACTAAGTCAAGAGGACTTCCAAACAGCAACTTATTACTTGAGTTTTTTACACTGGTTTTCTTAGCAAATAGTATTTGACAATTAAAGGCTTAGAACCTAATTTATGAGGAATTGGCTAGGGCTGCGCTGCAAGTCTTCTTGCTGTGCTGCCCTACGCCAATGTTAAAGGGCAGAAATGCACTGTATTTTTGAAATACGGTGCATTCCTGTCCCTTCTCCCTGCACTAGTGCATAATTTGCCGCCCAGCGCCAACATAGGCTCCCTTGCACCATGGTGCAAGGGTGCCTCCTTTGCAGGCAGGATTGTTTTTGTGCAGGGAGGTGCAACTTCCTGCACAAAATCAGTCCCAAGAGGCATTTTCCAAAGAAGGAAAAAATGAGGAAAAATAAAAATATTTCTCCTTGTTACACTTACTCTGGGGAGATGTATGATTTTGTTGCTGCCCAGGTTTATGTGATTAATTAAATCTGGGACACTGTCAAAATCTGTGGGTTCTGTGTAGGAAAATCCACCTCAATGTCCATGGAATGCCTCCTTGACAGAGTCAGGCAAGGCAGCGACTTGCACTGCTTTGTCTAACTCCATATCTATGACGCCATCTAAAGCCATGCAGAGTGGCTTTGCATAACCTCATAAATATGATTGAGAGTTTTGCGCTGCCGGAGCCTCAAAAAAAGTGACGGTCCGGCAGCACAAGCCTCTCATAAATAAGCCCCTCAGTTTACAAAGTTAAGATATTAAATGTCACAAATATACTGCCCTCTTTTGTCTCAGAATTTTGGAAGTCATTCAATTTTATGGGATTCGTATAGAATCAATCCTAAGGGTACTCCTTGAAAATGTATGGTCCTATATTTTCAAAAGTAATCCAATGTGTGCTATGTACTCAGATAGAACATGAGCAAATGATGTGGAATTTAGGGGTGGGAACGTTTGTTTCACAAGACTGTGAACATTTTGAGTTTCAAAGCTTGGGGGCTGGGCTTCTGGTGACAGGGGATCAGTAATGTACAACTGCTGTTCCAGCAGTAGCATGCAAATAACAGCTGCAGGAACTGGGCATGTTTGCAGAGATATGGAATGTTTCTTTTTTTATGAATAATTTTTGTTAATTTGTTAATTTGATGAATCCTGTCATAAGAGCCCCATAACGGTTGGTGTATTATTAGTATGTTTTTTAAATTCTATTCCTTCCCAGTTTGAGTTTGTCTTGTTTGTATGTTTTGTAGCCATAAAAGTAAAAGGGTTGCTATATGTAGAACATATTTATGCTTAGAACATTTTTTTTGCAACCTCAACTAACACATGTTTAGGCTTTCACTACATTGTCTGTTTGGGCTGATTTCTTACCAACATTGTAGAACCATATGTGTATTTTCTCGTATTCTTTACATAAAATAGTGGACCAAAATGCTAAGAATTGGTAAAAAGTATATACTTCCATAACAATCATATCGTGTGGTGCTGCTTTATGTATTTAGCAAGATTGAACTGAAACAATGTAGACTATCATGGAACGGATGGAAGAAGTACTTAATGGGCCCGGGAGAGAGACATTTACAGTGATCTCACTTGCTGAGCTTTACAGTTAATCAAGAAATTTAAAGAGCGAGGGTTGAGGTGTGGTGGCTTGTGTAGGTGATATTGGGAAGACCACCTTCACTGAAGAGAACGCCATCCTCGACTCCTCCCAGTCCGGATTTCGCAGCAACCACAGCACCGAGACCGCCCTCCTCGCCGCCACCGATGACATCCGCATGCTACTCGACCAGGGTCACACCGCGGCCCTTATCCTACTAGACCTCTCCGCAACCTTCACGTGGATCCCCCACGAATGCAGAAAGACCATCACCCACGCACTAGTAACAAGCAGACTGGACTACCGCAACGCCCTCTACGCCAGAATCAACAAAACCCTGCTACACAAGCTCCAAACCATCCAGAAGACCGCGGCCAGACTCATCCTCGGAACCCCACGACACGAGCACATGACCCCACACCTACGAGACCTCCACTAGCTCCCCATCGAGAAGGGGGTAACCTTCAAGCTACTCACCCACACCTACAAATCCCTCCACAACATCGGACCCAAATACCTCAACAAAAGAGTCTCCTTCCACGTACACAAGAGGAACCTCCGCTCCACCGACCTCGCCCTGGTAGAGACCCCACACATCTGCAGAACCAGAGCAGGTGGTAGAGCCTTCCCCTACGTCGCAGCAAAGACCTGGAACGAGCTCCCAGTCAACATCAGATGCTCCCCCACTCTGAACACCTTCAGGAAGAGACTCAAGACCTGGCTCTTCGACTGACCCGGAGCTGCACCCCTCCCCCCCCCCCCCCCAGCGCCTTGAGACCCTCACGGGTGAGTAGCTTGCTTTACAAACCCCTGATTGATTGATTGATTGATTGATTGATAGTGGTTTTAATGATTAAGATGGGCAATGCAAATTCACTGTCAAATTGGATAGGAAGATGAGATTTAATAATTTTTGGCTAAGATAATGAGGGAAAGTATCTGATGTCCTTCTCTGAAGAGTAATCAATGTGTGCACTATATCCATAGTGAAATAGGATAGGAGAAACTAAAGGAAGAATTCATGTCTCAGAGGGAGCTTCAGCATAGGAAAAAAGAGAGGGGCATTTGTGGAGTCTTCTCGTTTTGGAGTGGGCATGGATTTGAAGCACTTCATAGCTTAGAAACACTTAGAATGGGACAATACTGGACCAGGAGCATGCTGTACCAGTGATACCTAATCCGCACAGTATTGTGAATGATTGCCCAAGGCCGCTGAAGGTACCAAAACAATGACGATAGGAAAGGGAGGATAGTGATGGGCAGAGATTATACATTTTTGAGAGATGCATGGGCATGTTTCCACTGTGATACATGTATTTAAAATTTCATTTCTGATTCTCGTTTCTATAATCACTAGAAATAGATTACATTTTAAAACAAGGGATACCAACAAAGAATGATGTAAAAAAACGCCTAGAAACTATTTAGTTTGTGTAACTTTAGCGCTATCGGTAAACAGGCACAATGAGCTATTATCTGAAACATTTGTCATAACAAACCAATTTATATGACTAAACACCTATCAATAACAGGACAAATACATTCATACCTTTAGAAATCAGTTTTGTACAACTAAGTGAATAAGCAAATCTTTTTCACAAGTCCTCTCAAATTCCCACTAAAATTAAGGAATGCAAATTTATTTGCTAAACATTTCTTTGTCTGAAATCAGTGTGTTGCTTTTACTTTTGTGAATGAATCAATTTTGAATAGAAACGTGTTTAAATTGGTAATATTGTGGCAGACATCGATCACAACTTTCTTGCTGCATCACGAATTTGAAAGGTACAGTTTTAAAGCATGGTTTTGAAATGCCATCCCGCATGATTTCATTGGGAAACATACCAAATTCAGAGAACAAGTAGAGTATGATATTATTATTGTGGAGGGGCTCTACAGAAATACATTTTGAGAATTGTTTCTGCAATTAAACCCCGAAGGATGGAGGCAGTATCCTCTCTCTACCAAGGTTTAGTCATTTGCTTTCAAGCCGTAAATTACAAGTCAGAGGTGAGGGTGCTGGTTATACGAACAAACAGAGGTGTTTTTGTTTTTTGCAGTTTTATATAGCGCATAGGTATTGGAGCGCTTTGCATGAGGACCAGTTACATTACACAAGGACACATTCATTTTTGGTAGACACACGGAGATATGGTCCTAGTTATGAGTATGGTCTGAACGCCACCACCCCGGCCGTCCAACCGCTGTATTACGATGGTGGCGGTGGGAAAGCCACAACATCGCCACCTGCACTGGATCCAGGATCCTGCTGCTGCGGTGGTGCTAAAAGGGGCAGAAAATAGCAACGGTGCCAATGCCGGCACCGCAGAGCAGATTTCAGCCTGCATTTCCACCGCCCATTTCATGGTGGGGGACTTCGCCATGAAAAGGGTAGCGGAAATGCAGGTAAGGGTCCAAAACAGAGCCTCTGGTGAATCTGTCTATGGGGGTGCATGTGGGGGCACATGCTGTGCTCCCCTAGAATTGAACTTTTGTGTGTGCAATGTGCAGCTTGCATGACATGGTGCATGTCACATAGTGCACCCGACATGGCAATGGTCCTATGGTGGCGGCATGATTGCTGGCTGTAATCCTCAGCCAAAGCATGCGGGTGCTGTGGGACCATTGCCGTGGCCCCGCCAGCCCAGCTAAATTATCGTAATTGGGCGGGCTCGGATGCCTATGGCTTGGCGGACTACCTGGGACTGCCGTGGTGGTGGACCTACAGGAAGCCCACCAAACTCATAATCGGGCCCTAAGTGAACTGCCCATAATCACAGGATGTTTAGCCAACATCGAGACTCGAACCTTGTTCCCCTGTTCCAAATTCAGCAGCTCTGGCTGTTATGCCACATCCTTTCCTCCAGCAGTGACCTACCAATCACCAGCTAGTTCTAAAACTTCTTGTTGTGGAGGGATGATGGTGGCATGGTGACAGTAGTAGGATTATGTTGAGATTCTTTTGATCCATATTAGTGCTTGGCTAGGTAATGTAAACATGCTTTTTTTCAAACTAGGGCCCTATATGTTACACTCGCTGCCAGCATCACAATTACTATTACTTTACTGAATGAAAGCATTACAAGAGTTTAATAAATACTTGCTACTGATAGTATTGTAACATAAATAAGAAGGAATCATGTAGCAGTCTCTATTCCTGATGACAAATGGAAAATATATTTAGGGCCTCATTACGATGTCGGGCGGAGTTTCTGCCCAACATCGTCTCGGTCAAGGGACCGACCGACACCCGGTCGGCGGTCCCGACTGACACCCGGTCGGTGGACCCGACCAACTAATTAGGATGTGACTGAACACTGTTCGGTCGCATGCCTATACTTTACAATGAGAGCATGTTTTCCGGCCAGAATACATGCTCCCATTGTAAAATAGGAGGTGCCTCCTTGGCCTCCAATAGGATGCCGTGCACCCATTGGGGTCCTGCTTTGTCCCCCCAAAGTCATGATCCGACAGCCTTTCTGTGTCGGAAAGGCCAGCACAGAAAGGCTGTTAAAACCCGACATTGTAGTCCCTCGGGCGGAAAGAGCCGCCCTTGGGATTACTGACAGCATTCCAACTGGCGGACGGGCTCTCTGATGCCTGTCGGAAGCCAGTCAGAATGACCAGTCGGATTCCTTTTCGTATTGTAATGAGGCGGGTGGAAAGTAATCAGACCGGCACATTACGATTAAGGGTGGGCGGAGCTCGCGGAGTTTTACTCCGCCAAATTCTGCGTAGTCTTCCAAAAACTCTGTGTAATTCCGCGGAGTTCCATGAGCAGGCGGAGCTCCCCTCTAGCAAATGCACACTGACAGAGTGCACACCGACAGTCAGAGACACATGTGCACACGCGCACACAATGATGCAAGCGAGGCCTCTTGGTGACCAGGATCAGTGAGTTGTGTTTCTCATGTCCCACATCTCCTCCATAGAGCTGCACCAACGGCCCCGCTCCCCTCACCCCAACACCCCCTTCTGTGAGGGTGAACCGCACAGCGCCTGCAGGGGCGGGGTCGGGGCTCTTTACTAAACATTGCACCCAGAGTGGATTAGTTTCCAATTTTCCAATCCAACGGTCTCCCACCCCGACCCTTCCAGCCCCATCAAACACAGTAACTAAAGCTGTGAATGAGGGGCGGGGGGCAGGGGGCCTTCATTCTGTGCGAGGCGCATGTTCACACAACAAGCCTATTTTCCATACCCCGCTGGGGATTCTTCTCACAAAACCATCCGTGCAGGGCGAGGGGGGCAGCAAGAGGGAGAAGAAAGGGGGTAAATTGGAAGGAAATGGGCCATGAAGTAGCTGGTGATGGGGGACACCGAGGACGCGGGACGTCGCAGCGACACGGCGCCCCCGAAGAATGTGCTGGCGTGCACAGGAGAGTTAAAGGAGGGGCGCATCTTCGTGGACTTCAATCACCAGCATGGAGGCAGAAAATGGACAAAGCATCTGCTTGAGTGGAGGTCGAAGCCCCAAGGATTCTGCAGAGCTGTGAGGGCGGGTTTGAAGCAGCTGTGCACTCCGAAGGGTTTTTTGGCTGCCCTGGTACCCAGCATTTGTTCCATAAACCTGCTCTGACCTTGCACGCCGGCTCAGATTCCAACTGTGACCGTGCCTGCTGTCTCACCCCACTACGTCGCCTGCTCGCATACACTGTCTGGTGCCATCTAGCCTCCTGGACAAATTAGGTAAGGAAGTGCGCCACTCACCTATCAATCTATTAAACTTCTCCCAGGCCATTCGATTTTATATAGTGAGGTAAATATCTGACGCATTACAAAAACAGAAGCAGTGCTGAATAGAGACTTTAATAAACCTGTTGTTGTTCACCAGCATTTACCTTGCTCAGAAAGCCCTGTCCCTGAGGCATTTCCAGGACAGCTTGATGTCATCCTCCAGCGAAGCACTGTCTCCGATCAAGGCCGTGGACAGAGGCTGGGCCTGCTTCCTCCCTAGCCGGGACGTGGAATGCATTCACGGCAGTGAAGTGTATAGAAAGAGGTCTAAATGTTCCCCCTCTTTCACATAACGACAGGGATGGTCCTCGTGTGCTGGTAAACTCCGCTGCGCTGGCGGTCTGCAGAGTTTTTTTTCAGAACTACGCTCGCCACGTGGAGAGCGGAGTGACAAAAACCATGTGAACTCCGTTGACGAAGCAGAGTTCACCGCCCACAGTTAATTACGATGCTGTTGGAAAGGCTCCGACCAACGGTCGGAGCCTTTTCTGACATCATCGAAGTCAGGCCCTTCATGCGGTGAAAGTAGGAACATACAAATAAGGCATCAATAAAAACAAATGTAAGTTAAGCAGAGTGAAAGAACTCACATGAATGAGTGTATCATTTCACCTTATATTTTTATTTTGTGCAATGAATTATGCTGATATACAGCGTGTTATAAAAAAGAAGTGTTAGAAATGGGGGTTCTCTAGTTGGCAATGGTTTGCACCTTTGTCCAAGTAGGGACCCTCGATTCTAGTCAGGATAAGGGAGATACGCCCTTAGACAACCCCTGCTCACCCCCTTGGTAGCTTGGCATGAGCAGATAGGCTTATATCACAGGCACAGGCTTATATCCATGTGTAAAGCATTTGTGCACACATACCATAATGCAGTGAAAACACTACAAATGGACACCACATCAGTTTAGAAAAATTTGTAATCTTTATCTAAACCAAACACGATCAAAATGGTAAAAATCCAACATACAGTTCTCAAGATATGACTTTTAAAAGGCAAAAACAGTTTTGTCCATAGTAAACTATAGATGTGTCACTTTCAACACAAAGTACCTTGGATGCGTCCAAATCATAAGCAAAAACAGCCACAGGGAAGGTGATGCGGCGGTTCCTTGCTCCAGGGGAGATGATGCGCCAGTTCCTTACTGCCGCGCAGGGGAGGTGATGCGTCAGTTCCTTACCGGAGAGGAAGTGATGCATCAGTTTCTTACTGTGTGGGGAGGTGATGCGTCAGTTTCCTACTGCAGCCCCGGCGTTGGGAAAACTTGCCGCACAGGTGCGATGCGTGGAAATCCGGGATGCGTTGGCAATCGATGCGGCAGCGGCAAGCGGCGCTGAGTCGGTTTCTTCAGTTGTAATCCCACAATGTGTCGGTTCTTGCAGCCACGGCAGGCGCTGCGTCGTCTCTGCAGCGGCACGGCGGAGGTGCGTGGAGATTCTTCTCACACGGCGGTGCTGCATCGGAAAACAGCCGCAAGAAAGGCGATGCATCAGTTTTCCTAGTTTCTTCAAGTTCTTCCAGCTCCCAACAGCAGCAACAATCTCCAGAGGCCCAAAGCTAAAATAGGAACCTCCTGCCTGGTCAGAACTTTCAGCAGCAGAGTTCGAAGGAGTGGGAGGGTAAAGTCTTTGTGTCCCTGAGATTTCAGAACAGGAAGCAAGCTCTACACCAAGTCCTTGGAGACCTTCCTCAAGCAGGATGCACACACAGTTCTTCTCCTTGGCAAAAACAGCCACTGCAGGCCCAGACAGCACACAGCAAAGGGGCAGTACTTCTCCTTCATCTTTCCCGGCGTTTCTCCTTGGCAGAGGTTCAACTTGAGTCCAGAAGTAATCTAAATTTCTGGGGTCTGGTCCCCAATATTTATACTGCATTTCTCTTTGTTCTCTTGTGGCAAAAAGGCTCGGTGCTCAGTCCGAACCAGTTCTGTTGTCTCTGGTCCAGCTTCCTGGTAGGAGGTGGAGACAGCATTGTGTAAGGCAGACCAGGCCTATTCAGGTGCAAGGAAATCTCCTCCCCCTACTCTAAATGCAGCCCAGGTCTATTCAGCCCAGCCCTGACTCATCCAGGAAAGGCATGACACACCTCAAGCCCCCCCAGTGGCTGTCTATAGTGAATGCACATCCCCAGCTCCTGTCACTCCAAAACCAGACAGTCAATACACAACCCAGCAGCGGCACAAAGGATGGTTAAGCAAGAAAATACCTACTTTCTAAAAGTGGCATTGTCAAACACATAATTTAAAAACCATCTTTACTAAAAGATGTGTTATTAAATTCTCAGTACAGAGAGCCCAAACTCCATTTCTCCATCTTGTCCCAATGGGAAGTTATACTTGTAAGATGTTACAAAGTATCTCCCATTCTATCCTTTAGGACAGATAGCCCTTCAGTAGTGAAAAACGAAATACACTGTATTTCACTACCAGGACATGTCACACACACCAGTCCATGTCCTTACCTTTCACATACACTGCACCCTGCTCATGGTGGTACCCTGGGCCTACCTGAGGGGTGCCCTACATGTAAGAAAAGGGAAGGTTAGGGCCTGACAAGTGGGTGCACTTGCCAGGTCGACATGGCAGTTTAAAACTGCGTGCAGACACTACAGTGGCAGGTCTAAGATACCTTTTCAGGGCTACTCATGTGGGTGGCACAATCAGTGCTGCAGGCCCACTAGTAATATTTTGATTTACAGGCCCTAGCACACTCAGTGCACTTTACTAGGGGATTACCAGTAAATCAAATATGCCAATCGTGGATAACCAATTATGTTCACAATTTACACAGAGAGCATATGCACTTTAGAACTGATTAGCAGTGGTAAAGTGCCCAGAGCCCTAAAACCAACAAAACAGGGTCAAAAACAGAAGGCTTAAGCAAAAAGTCTGGGGGTAAACCAGCTGAAATAGTCAGGTCTCACAATAAGTAAATATTATGTAGCTTGATTCATGTTTTTGGTCCTGGCTTGTATTTAACAAATTAATGCCTTCTTGAGTAGTAGTCTTCATGTGCTTCAATTAACCAATGCATTTGATAACAAAGGTTTCTAATGAGACAGTCCAGGACTGCTTATTTGATGTAAATGGAGCGATCTGGTAAACTTATGCGTTTCATATGGTAATATTAAAGAACAAGATGCAAAAGGCAGGCTGAGAGCAGTTATTTATTATAGCCAGTGATAATCCCAAGCAGACCAGTGACTAAATGGTTATGTTATGAAGTCCTCCTTAAACTGAAGTCCTCCTGAGAAAAATAATTTGAGTTTCACCAACAAAAATTCATAAATTGCTACATCATTGAGCCCGATCTTTCTTCCACCTCAAATGATATTTCAGCAGAAAAGAGTCCAAAGAATAAATAGATATGACATAGATATGCTTATTCCTCTTTCTGTCCATTTGCCCCCTGTTCTGCTATACTGGCAAGCTAGTGTAGTGCCTGACTGTGTCTGAGTTGTGTAGGAACGGATGTCTTTATGTCTGTTGGTTTGTCTAAATTTGTACCCAGCACCCCATGGCATCCCTTTACCAGTTTTACCATTCCTTACTTTACATCAGTTCATCAGGGCCAGATTCCTTGTGAGAAACATCTTGAGGGTTGGAATGTATTCCTTTCTCTGCAGAGGCAGCATGGGCCCATCGACCCCTTGTGACATAATGGCAAATTATAAAACAAAAAGTAAAAACAGAAAAGACAAGTTTTACTCTCATATGTGGACAGAAAAAACAAAGGTCACCCACATAAAGTGCTGTCACTTTGACTTAATACTATGAATACAAGTCAGATCTATTTTAGACCAGCCAATCTTTCTAGATTTGAAGAACCTACGTCTCGAGTACAAAAAGCCTGGAATCAGATTTTTAATAACATCAATAAATGGAGGCAATGTCAGCTATATACATATTCCCATACATATCAGGATAGGTAAATATCATACTGGTAACTAATATATTAAAACACATGTATTAATATGTAATCTTAATAATGGATTATGAACTTTCTGTAAATGTAGATAATGCTATAAATCCGGTTAGTCTGGGGAAAAGAAAACGTGATATTATACTGCTTCACAAGAATTACGAGTGTTCTCCATGTCAAGGTGATAATGACTCAGGTAACTACTATTGCATAATCAATATTTACAGTGACAACATTAATCTGCCATAGTTTTTATGTCATTTAATACTAAGTGGCCCTTGCAGTGTTATCAAATGTTCTTGTTATTATGAATTCTTAACACAATAGTTAAAATATATATTATTCTCAATGCAGAGAACAGTACAGTGCAGGAACAACAAAAGTACTTTTTTTGCACTATAAATTGAAATTAAAGTCGTATTGCGGAGATCCTGACAGCAAATTGCCTTTCCGAAACGGCACCGAAGACGGCCATACACCTTTTGTTCCCTGTCGCCATTTACAGAGCCCCACCTGGGGTATTTATTCCCTATTGGATGGATGGCTGTGCAGAGTCTTGCCACAGCATGGTGCAGTCTGAACATTCATTAATATTATGTAAGATAAAGACTAGAAAAAATTGAAATTAATTACACCATGATATGTGTGTTTCCATTTAAATTCTGAAATCTCAACTGACTTTCCCCTCTATAGTTTCTTAATACTTAAATTGCCCCCATTAATGTTATTGGATGTACAACCACCAGCCCAGGTTCTGACACCCAAAATGGCGCCCACTCAGCATTGTTTTTCCCTTCTGTGTAACTCCAACACGAATGGGTCTAAATTACCCTATCAGTAGACAAACCTGACCTGCCATGACAGAAGATACATTGACGTTTATTTGTTCTAATCGAGTTTTATGTTTTCTGTCAGTTGCTTTTACACACCACTCCTGAGTAGATGTACTTTGTCTGTAAAAATACCATGGGGCAGATTTACAAGCCCCTTGCGACATCTTTACGACACTGTTGCATCACTTATGTGACGCAGCGGTGTTGTAAACAATGCGCCACTATGCAAAAGATTTACAACGTGACGCATCTAGTGAGATGCGTCACATTGTAAAGCCCTGCGCTACATTATACCTG
Organism: Calotriton arnoldi; assembly: GCA_963921515.1. Lineage (NCBI taxonomy): Eukaryota > Metazoa > Chordata > Amphibia > Caudata > Salamandridae > Calotriton > Calotriton arnoldi. The sequence goes on from CAWUFW010014869.1 coordinate 367,606, forward strand.
CGTCAGGAATAATGCATGCAGGGTGGGCGTTCCGTCGCAAGAAAGCCCCATAAAAGTGACGCAGTGAAATCTACAAGATTTCACTGAGTCACTTTTACGTCCCCGCTGCGTCAAAACCTTACGCCTGCTTGTAGCAGGCGTAAGGAGTGACACAGCATTACAAGTTTAGGGTGCCCCTGAGCAGTGCTGGAGTTGCGTCGTGCTTGCTACACGACTCCAGCACTGCGTCACCTATACGCTGACAGATGCATCATGCATCTGTCTCTCCCTGCGCCATGGTGCGCCGCATTGTAAATGCGGAGCATTCATGGTGGCGCAAGGGGTTCCCAACGTCACGCTAAATAACTGCCGCATCCCTGCTGATCTGCAGGGATGCACCAGTTATTGTAAATCTGCCCTCATGTCACTCTGGCAGTGGCGTAATGAAAGTTGAGGGGGCCCCCCTGCAAGGTACACGGAGGGGCCCCCGCTCCAGATTTAATCCGGAGCTCTCAGGCCTGAAAACTGTGCTCATGGGGCCCCCTGCAGCTCATGGGGCCCCCTGCATCTTGGGGGGCCCCCCCGCACCGCGGGGGCTGCGGGGGCCTGTGTTACGCCCCTGCACTCTGGAGTACATTATGTCTTATGTGCGAACGAGCCAGAAGAAATAACAGTTACAGCAGTTGAGGTACCATTCATTGAGGATCATAAGCGTCTGTCAAACACTTTCATTATATTTATTCAAGTACGAATACAATTCCAATAACAATGAGATCTGGAATTCTTTGTAAATGCTGTGCAGTTTTATATCACAACCACTTTACATTGAATATTGTACAATCTAATTAATTCACGATTTGCGTATAACATCCTGACATATTTCTGAATCTTCCACACTTAAAAGCCAAACATGACGTTTTATATATTCAATAATGTTTGGTTTTGTTAAAAGGCCACAGGTAGAATGGGTAATATTTGCAACATAAATCCGAATTTAGAATGCTTTACACTGAATTACTGAAGCAATATTGATCGTTTTGGAACTTAAATAACAATGCTGAAACAAATACATCTCCTTACGTCCTTTCATCGTGACACATAATCATTGTGCCATTTTTTTTAAGTGTTTACACGTTCTCCTATGCTTTTATCCTCTGAAAAAGCATGATTTTCTCAAAGCAATATTCATGACAGATGCGACAATGGAGAGTCATAAAATGCAAATGTTGTTTAGCCATGGAACTTGCATTAATTATGCTGACCACAATGTTGGCGTCAGTCACCAAATGCTCCATGAGTGAATGCATGCATATTTCACTGGGTCGCTGTACAGAGAATATATATATATGTATATATTACCTACTGGCGGTCGCCAGTAGGTAGTTATAGTTAGGACCAAAGTTTCCATAGGAAAAACGTCTTTAGTTTTGCCAATAACTTTGGTGCCGCTTGACGAATCCAAAATGTTCACTTCCCCGGGGACCAGCACTTCCTTAGGGCAAATTGGAAACAAAGGAGGGGGGCCACATGGCCACCCTCCAGGAGCCCTAGGTGGCCCTTGGGATCGCCACCCCATGGGGTCGTCTCCAGCAATTTCCCAGGGTGCCCACTCCCGGGACATTGCAGTTTTCTGTGGCTTGGCGAGAGTAAAAATGCTCTCGCTTGCTGAAAGCAAAGCAGTGTCTGTTTCCGTGCCTGCTGTCAAGCAAGAAGGGAAACAGACATTGCTTCGGGACCCAGGGAGCTGCATGGCAGCTGGATGGGGGTCACCAGTAGATAGTTATAATTAGGACCAACTTTTCCCATCGACAATGTTTTTTGTTTTGCTAATAACTTTGGCGACATTTGACGAATACTCACGAAATTTTCCCAAAAAGGTGGCCTCCTTTGTATAGTTCTGCTAGACAAGTGTCAGGGTGATTTGTCAAGCAGGGGCCAAGAAAACGAGGGTAACAAAATGATTTTTCTCCATGCAATGTCTATATGGTTTTGCAATTTTTAGACACAGCTACACACCGAACCGCTGAACGGATTTACACCAAATTTGGCAGAAAGCTAGCTCTTGGTCCTAAAAGAGCCCCTTCTGTAATGTGGTGTAAATCTGTTAAGCAGTTTTGGAGTTATTAAAGAAATGAAACTTTACACATCTAGTGATGCAGATCCAATTTGGTTAAAAAAAAATTAACATTTACCGAAAAAACAAAGGTTACAGGGACTTTATAGTTAGGTTCATGTTTCACCTACACAGAACCATAGAAATTCAGCAGTTATAGTTATACTTATCTAAAGAAATTATATCTTGTGCCGTCAAGTCACTTTAGGCCATGAGTTTTAGTTTCCTAACATAAGTATAATTATAACTATAACTGTCGAATTTCTATGCTTTTGTGTGGGTAAAATATGAACCTAACTATAACGTCCGTGTAACCTTTGCTTTTTTCAGAGAAAAAATAAAAAGATATATATCTTTAAGAGAAAAAGGGGGTTCCAAATGCTTTTTCCCCATATTATGTCTATGGGGATTTTTCCATTTTTGAACACGGATGCAGCCTGACCCACTGAAGAGAATTACAGCAAATTTGGCAGAAAGCTAGATGTTGGTCTAAAACTTGTGTTTTTGTGAGTTGGTGTAAATCTGTTCAGTAGTTTTAGAGAAATTTAGGTTTAAATAATAAAGATATCTGGGAGCCCAGCAGCCTACTGAAACCCTACTGAAATCTGATTGACTGCCAATACTTCAACCAGGAAGTGTTGGCAGCCATCTTGGGACTCGATTAAACTGAATCCCACAAAAAATGTAAAAAGAAAAGGGGGCGGGGTAGAAACACCCTGACCCCCTACGTCTCTCACTGGGTCCCCAGGGCCAAAAAAAGCATCATTAAAAAATACATTTCAGCAGGCCCCCCTAATGTTTTTTTTAGTAAGTCCCATACTGTGGGATTGCTGAGAGGTCTTCATGGCCTGCTCTCTTTTTCTACTACTCTGCAAACACATGTCCTGGCGCACTAGTCCCCTTGGCTGCTGAGGGTCTTTGCGGGCTGGGAAGCCCTCCTGGTACCTTCTGTAAGTCCTACACTGCAGGATTTCTGAGAGCTGGTCAGAGGTCACGCCCCTTTCTCCACCACTCTGTAAATGCCATTACTACTTAAAAACAAATACATTCACTGAAAAAACCAAGATTACAGGAACGTAATAGTTAGGAAATGGGATAAAAAAAGTTGAAATTCACTGAAAAAAACAGAGGTTATAGGGACAAAATGAGTGAAATTCAAAAGTTATAGTTAGCTGAGCTATCTATAACTCAAGCCCCATAATGTGCTGCTTATGACCATATATCAATATATATATATATATATATATATATATATATATATATATATATATATATATATATATATATATGAGATAAACTCGCATTCACTTCTGCCTTGCCACCAGAAATAACGAGCGTGGACCCAGCGATAAGTGCAAATTCCTTCTTTACTTTATTCCACCAATTTGTCCGCCATGACGCGTTTCGGCCGAGAAATCGGCCTTGATCACATGACACGTTCCCAGACAGTGCTACCATTTTTAAAGTGCTAGTGCAATCAATTATGCCATAGATATATATATTCCAATTTTTCCTATGGAAATTAACATGGGGAAAACGTGTTTTGGGACCCCCCTTGTTTCTCGGCCCCCGCTTGACAAATCACCCCAAAACTTTCAAGACAGGAGCTGACCTGAGCGGGCTTTTAATTTTGAAAATATTGCGAAGATTCATCAAACGGCGCCAAAGATATTGGCAAAAGAAAAAACGCTTTTCCTATGGGAACTAGGTCCTAACTATAACTACCTACTGGCGACCGCCAGTAGGTAATATATATATATATATTCACTGAAAAAACCATAGGTTTTAGGGACAGTTATAGTTAGTTGGACATTTCACTCGTACAAAACCATAGAAATTCCCCCGTTATAGTTAGTTCAGCTAACTATAACTCGCGCCTCGCAATGCACTGCTGATGACGTCACATATTACATCACTCATGACATGGTCAGTGACATCACTGATGACATCACTGATGACATCTCAAATGACATCACTGATGACATCACTGATGACATCATCCAGGGACTGTGTGTTTCTGTAAAGTTTAAATATGTTTAATATATATAGGGAAAGGCGTATTGAAGAATGAGTGGGTGTATAAGTGTCTCAATTGATGATTTAGCATGTGAGTGACTGACTCTACAAGTGAGTGATTAAACGTATGTTACTGAATACATGGGTTAGTGACTAAACTGTGTGAATGTCTGTATCCGTCTGTTTGTTGGTGTGTAAGTGGATGCATGGATTTGTGAATAGCTACATGAGTGTCTATATGGGCTATTGATTGGTTCTCTGAGTATCTGTATGGCTGCCTGAGTGTTTGTGTGGGTGGGGTGTGTGTGACTCTGTACATAGATGTGTGAGTGGGTGATTCACTGGGTGCATGATTTCAAGAGTGCATCTGTGATGGACTGCTTGGGTGGGTGAGTGTGTGTATGGGTGTGTTAGTGAGTGAATGTATATCTCAGTGGTACATGTGCAAGTAACTACATATGTAAAAGGCAGTATATATGTGTGTTAGAGTATTTAAATGGCTATAAGTGAGAGTATGTGATAGTGAGAGTGGCTGTATGGATGCGTGTGTGCTTGTATCAGTTATAGTATAAGAGCGTAAGAATGTGCTAGTATTTGTATGAGTAAGTGAGCTGGTGTGTGTATAACTGTATAGGTGAGTAAATGGGTGTGTGATTAATTTTTTGCATGACTGACTAGGTGTGTGAGTACCTCTATGGATGAGTGGCGGTGTGTGAGTGTTTATATAGGTGTATGAGTGCATATGATAGTCCTGTACTGAGTGACTGTAAGTATGAGTGACTGTACGGGTGAGTGAATGGATGTGTGTGTAGACCTAAGAATCAGTGAGTGGGTATGTAGTTTTTGGTGTTGGAGTGTCTATGGTTTTGAGAATGGCAGTCTGTAATTTAGAGTGGGTGTATCAAAAGTTATATTAGGGTGTGAGAAGATGCATGAAATTATCACGGATGATGTCATCAGTGATGTCATTTGAGATGTCATCAGTGATGTCATCAGTGATGTCACTGACCATGTCATGAGTGATGTAATATGTGACGTCATCAGCAGTGCATTGCGGGGCGCGAGTTATAGTTAGCTGAACTAACTATAACGGGGCAATTTCTATGGTTTTGTACGAGTGAAATGTCCAACTAACTATAACTGTCCCTAAAACCTATGGTTTTTTCAGTGAATTTCAAAGGTTTTTTAAATGCTAATTTCTAACTATAACGTGCCTGAAACCTATGGTTTTTTCAGTGAATTTCAAAGGTTTTTTAAATGCTAATTTCTAACTATAACGTGCCTGAAACCTATGATTTTTAAGTGAATTTCAAAGGTTTTTAAATGCTAGTTTCTAACTATGCCTACAGAGGTAGGACATGTGAAGAAAGAAGAAAAAACGCACAGAAAGAAGCAAAAGATGTGCAGAAAGAACCAACAGAGGAGCAGAAAGAGGCCTTGTTGCAAAATCATCCTGTGCCCAAAACTTTTTCAGACGGGTACTGGTGGTAACTGACTCTGACTAACCAGAGCCAGTGCTATGCTAAAAGACACTTAGAATACAGTGAAAACACCTACATACACTAGGGAACACTATGCGTTGGGGTACCCCTGTGATTAGCATGACCTCCTCTGCAAGTCCCTAGTACATAATAGGGCAGGGGGATTAAAACTACCTCTTAAAACGCGCTACAGGGCGCGTTTGCACAGTGGTGAAGGGAGGGGGGGCCTGAGGTGACATGTGTGCAAACGCGCCCCGTGGCGCGTTTTAAGTTGCGGGATTAAGTCCCCTTGAATCCTGAGGGTCCCTGGGGCCCAACTAGCACCCCAGGTACCTACAGTTAGGACCACAGAGCTGAGTTGCAGAGAGGCGTTCCGAGGCCACGCACCTTTTTTCACCTCTCTGCAACGCAACTCTGTTGTGCTTACTGAAGGTACCTGGTGGGCTAGTTGGCCTCCAGGGTCCCTCAGGATTCAAAGGGAATTAATTCCCCAACTTAAAACGCACCACAGGGCGTGTTTGCGCACATGTCACCTGAGGCCCCGCCCCCTCCACCACTGTGCAAACGCGCCCCGTGGAGCGTTTTAAGTTGGGGGATTAGGTCACCTTGAATCCTGAGGGTCCCTGGGGCCCAACTAGCCCACCAGGTACTTCCAGTAAGCACCACAGGCCTGCGTTGCAACGCCTGTAACAAATTGTGCAGTTGTGTTTAGGTAGTGAAGAGGGTCGTGCTGGGGGTAGTGTTTTAGGGTTTAGGGTAGTGCAGTGGTGTTTGTGTAGTGTAGGGGGTCATGCTGGGGGTAGATTTAGGGTTTAGGGTAGTGCAGTGGTGTTTGGGTAGTGTAGGGAGTCGTGCTGGGGGAGTATTTTAGGGTTTAGGGTAGTGCAGTGGTGTTTGGGTAGTGTAGGGGGTCGTGCTGGGGGTAGTGTTTTAGGGTTTAGGGTAGTGCAGTGGTGTTTGGGTAGTGTAGGGGGTCGTGATGGGGGTAGTGATTTAGGGAAGTGCAGTGGTGTTTGGGTAGTGTAGGGGGTACTGCTGGGGGTAGTGTTTTAGGGTTTAGGGTAGTGCAATGGTGTTTGGGTAGTATAGGGGGTACTGCTGGGGGTAGTGTTTTAGGGTTTAGGGTAGAGCAGTGGTGTTTGGGTAGTGTAGGGGGTACTGCTGGGGGTAGTGTTTTAGGGTTTATGGTAGTGCAGTGGTGTTTGGGTAGTGTAGGGGTTCGTGCTGGGGGTAGTGTTTTAGGGTTTAGGGTAGTGCAGTGGTGTTTGTGTAGTGTAGGGGGTAGTGTTTTAGGGTTTAGGGTAGTGCAGTGGTGTTTGTGTAGTGTAGGAGGTCGTGTTTTAGGATTTAGGGCAGTGCAGTGGTCTTTGGGTAGTGTAGGGAGTCGTGCGGGGGGTAGTGTTTTAGGGTTTAGGGTAGTGCAGTGGTCTTTGGGTAGTGTAGGGGGTCGTGCGGGGGTAGTGTTTTAGGGATTAGGGTAGTGCATTGGTGTTTGGGTAGTGTAGGGGGTCATGCGGGGGTAGTGTTTTAGGGTTTAGGGCAGTGCAGTGGTGTTTGGGTAGTGTAGGGGGTCGTGCTGGGGGAGTGTTTTAGGGTTTAGGGCAGTGCAGTGGTGTTCGGGTAGTGTAGGGGGTCGTGCTGGGGGAGTGTTTTAGGGTTTAGGCAGTGCAGTGGTGTTCGGGTAGTGTAGGGGGTCATGCTGGGGAGTGTTTGAGGGTTTAGGGCAGTGCAGTTGTGTTCGGGTAGTGTAGGGGGTCGTGCTGGGGGAGTATTTTAGGGTTTAGGGTAGTGCAGTGGTGTTCGGGTAGTGTAGGGGGTCGTGCTGGGGGTAGTGTTCTAGGGTTTAGGGCAGTGCAGTGGTGTTCGGGCAGTGTAGGGGGTCGTGCTGGGGGTGGTGTTTTAGGGTTTAGGGCAGTGCAGTGGTGTTCGGACAGTGTAGGGGGTCGTGCTGGGGGTGGTGTTTCAGGGTTTAGGGCAGTGCAGTGGTGTTCGGGCAGTGTAGGGGGTCATGCAGGGTGTGGTGTTTCAGGGTTTAGGGCAGTGCTGTGGTGTTCGGGCAGTGTAGGGGGTCGTGCAGGGGGTGGTGTTTCAGGGTTTAGGGCAGTGGTGTTCGGGCAGTGTAGGGGGTCGTGCTGGGGGTGGTGTTTCAGGGTTTGGGGCAGTGCAGTGGTGTTCGAGCAGTAAAGGGGGTCGTGCTGGGGGTGGTGTTTCAGGGTTTAGGGCAGTGCAGTGGTGTTCGGGCAGTGTAGGGGGCGGTGCAGGGGGTGGTGTTTCAGGGTTTAGGGCAGTGCAGTGGTGTTCGGGCAGTGTAGGGGTGGTGCAGGGGGTGGTGTTTCAGGGTTTAGGGCAGTGCAGTGGTGTTCGGGCAGTGTAGGGGGTGGTGTAGGGGGTGGTGTTTCAGTGTTTAGGGCAGTGCAGTGGTGTTCGGGCAGTGTACGGGGTCCTGCTGGGGCTGGTGTTTCAGGGTTTAGGGCAGTACAGTGGTGTTCGGGCAGTGTAGGGGTCGTGCTGGGGCTGGTGTTTCAGGGTTTAGGGCAGTGCAGTGGTGTTCGGGCAGTGTAGGGGGTTGTGCTGGGGCTGGTGTTTCAGGGTTTAGGGCAGTGCAATGGTGTTCGGGCAGTGTAGGTGGTGGTGCTGGGGCTGGTGTTTCAGGGTTTAGGGCAGTGCAGTGGTGCTCGGGCAGTGTAGGGGGTCATGCTGGGGCTGGTGTTTCAGGGTTTAGGGCAGTGCAGTGGTGTTCGGGCAGTGTAGGGGGTCTTGCTGGGGCTGGTGTTTCAGGGTTTAGGGCAGTGCAGTGGTGTTCGGGCAGTGTAGGGGGTCGTGCTGGGGGTGGTGTTTCAGGGTTTAGGGCAGTGCAGTGGTGTTCGGGCAGTGTAGGGGGTCGTGCTGGGGCTAGTGTTTCAGGGTTTAGGGCAGAGCAATGGTGTTCAGGCAGTGTAGGGGTTGTGCTGGAGGTGGTGTTTCAGGGTTTAGGGCAGTGCAGTGGTGTTTGGGCAGTGTAGGGGTCGTGCTGGGGGTGGTGTTTCAGGGCAGTGCAGTGGTGTTCCGGCAGTGTAGGGGGTCGTGCATGGGGTGGTGTTTCAGGGTTTAGGGCAGTGCAGTGGTGTTTGGGCAGTGTAGGGGGTCGTGCTGGGAGTGGTGTTTCAGGGTTTAGGGCAGTGCAGTGGTGTTCGGGCAGTGTAGGGTGTCGTGCTGAGGGGTGGTGTTTCAGGGTTTAGGGCAGTGCAGTGGTGTTCGGGCAGTGTAGGGGGTCGTGCAGGGGGTGGTGTTTCAGGGTTTAGGGCAGTGCAGTGGTGTTTGGGCAGTGTAGGGGGTCGTGCAGGGGGTAGTGTTTCAGGGTTTAGGGCAGTGCAGTGGTGTTCGGCCAGTGTAGGTGGTCTTGCTGGGGGTGGTGTTTAAGGGTTTAGTGCAGTGGTGTTCGGGCAGTGTAGGGGTTTGCTGGGGATGGTGTTTCAGGGTTTAGGGCAGTGCAGTGGTGTTCGGGCAGTGTAGGGTGTCGTGCTGAGGCGTGGTGTTTCAGGGTTTAGGGCAGTGCAGTGGTGTTCGGGCAGTGTAGGGGGTCGTGCAGGGGGTGGTGTTTCAGGGTTTAGGGCAGTGCAGTGGTGTTTGGGCAGTGTAGGGGGTCGTGCAGGGGGTAGTGTTTCAGGGTTTAGGGCAGTGCAGCGGTGTTCGGCCAGTGTAGGTGGTCTTGCTGGGGATGGTGTTTAAGGGTTTAGTGCAGTGGTGTTCGGGCAGTGTAGGGGGTCTTGCTGGGGGTGGTGTTTCAGGGTTTATGGCAGTGCAGTGGTGTTCGGGCAGTGAAGGGGGTCTTTCTGGGGCTGGTGTTTTAGGGTTTAGGGCAGTGCAGTGGTGTTCGGGCAGTGTAGGGGGTCGTGCTGGGGCTGGTGTTTGAGGGTTTAGGGCAGTGCAGTGGTGTTCGGGCAGTGTAGGGGGTCGTGCTGGGGCTGGTGTTTGAGGGTTTAGGGCAGTGCAGTGGTGTTCGGGCAGTGTAGGGGGTCGTGCTGGGGGTGGTGTTTCAGGGTTTAGGGCAGTGCAGTGGTGTTTGGGCAGTGTAGGGGGTGGTGCAGGGGGTGGTGTTTCAGGGTTTAGGGCAGTGCAGTGGTGTTTGGGCAGTGTAGGGGGTCGTGCTGGGGGTGGTGTTTCAGGGTTTACGGCAGTGCAGTGGTGTTCGGGCAGTGTAGGGTGTCGTGCTGAGGGGTGGTGTTTCAGGGTTTAGGGCAGTGCAGTGGTGTTTGGGCAGTGTAGGGGGTCGTGCAGGGGGTGGTGTTTCAGGGTTTAGGGCAGTGCAGTGGTGTTTGGGCAGTGTAGGGGTTCGTGCAGGGGTGGTGTTTCAGGGTTTAGGGCAGTGCAGTGGTGTTCGGCCAGTGTAGGTGCTCTTGCTGGGGGTGGTGTTTCAGGGTTTAGTGCAGTGGTGTTCGGGCAGTGTAGGGGGTCGTGCTGGGGGTGGTGTTTCAGGGCAGTGCAGTGGTGTTCCGGCAGTGTAGGGGGTCGTTCAGGGGGTGGTGTTTCAGGGTTTAGGGCAGTGCAGTGGTGTTTGGGCAGTGTAGGGGGTCGTGCTGGGGGTGGTGTTTCAGGGTTTAGGGCAGTGCAGTGGTGTTCGGGCAGTGTAGGGGGTCGTGCAGGGGGTGGTGTTTCAGGGTTTAGGGCAGTGCAGTGGTGTTTGGGCAGTGTAGGGGGTCGTGCAGGGGTGGTGTTTCAGGGTTTAGGGCAGTGCAGTGGTGTTCGGCCAGTGTAGGTGGTCTTGCTGGGGGTGGTGTTTAAGGGTTTAGTGCAGTGGTGTTCGGGCAGTGTAGGGGGTCTTGCTGGGGGTGGTGTTTCAGGGTTTAGGGCAGTGCAGTGGTGTTCGGGCAGTGTAGGGGGTCTTGCTGGGGCTGGTGTTTCAGGGTTTAGGGCAGTGCAGTGGTGTTCGGGCAGTGTAGGGGGTCGTGCTGGGGCTGGTGTTTGAGGGTTTAGGGCAGTGCAGTGGTGTTCGGGCAGTGTAGGGGGTCGTGCTGGGGGTGGTGTTTCATGGTTTAGGGCAGTGCAGTGGTGTTCGGGCAGTGTAGGGGGTCGTGCTGGGGCTGGTGTTTCAGGGTTTTGGGCAGAACAGTGGTGTTCGGGCAGTGTAGGGGGTCATGCTGGGGGTGGTGTTTCAGGGTTTAGGGCAGTGCAGTGGTGTTCGGGCAGTGTAGGGGGTCTTGCTGGGGGTGGTGTTTCAGGGTTTAGGGCAGTGGTGTTCGGGCAGTGTAGGGGGTCTTGCTGGGGGTGATGTTTCAGGGTTTAGGGCAGTGCAGTGGTGTTCGGGCAGTGTAGGGGGTCTTGCTGGGGGTAGTGTTTCAGGGTTTAGGGCAGTGCAGTGGTGTTCGTGCAGTGTAGGGGTTGTGCTGGGGGTGGTGTTTCAGGGTTTAGGGCAGTGCAGTGGTGTTCGGGCAGTGTAGGGGGTCGTGTTGGGGGTGGTGTTTCAGGGTTTAGTGCAGTGCAGTGGTGTTCGGGCAGTGTAGGGGGTCGTGCAGGGGGTGGTGTTTCAGGGTTTAGGGCAGTGCAGTGGTGTTCGGGCAGTGTAAGGGGTCGTGCTGGGGCTGGTGTTTCAGGGTTTAGGGCAGTGCAGTGGTGTTCGGGCAGTGTAGGGGGTCTTGCTGGGAGTGGTGTTTCAGGGTTTAGGGCAGTGGTGTTCGGGCAGTGTAGGGGGTCTTGCTGGGGGTGATGTTTCAGGGTTTAGGGCAGTGCAGTGGTGTTCGGGCAGTGTAGGGGGTCTTGCTGGGGGTAGTGTTTCAGGGTTTAGGGCAGTGCAGTGGTGTTTGTGCAGTGTAGGGGGTCGTGCTGGGGATGGTGTTTCAGGGTTTAGGGGAGTGCAGAAGTGTTCGGGCAGTGTAGGGGGTCATGCAGGGGGTGGTGTTTCAGGGTTTAGGGCAGTGCAGTGGTGTTTGGGCAGTGTAGGGGGTCGTGCTGGGGTTGGTGTTTCAGGGTTTAGGGCAGTGCAGTGGTGTTCAGGCAGTGTAGGGGGTCGTGCTGGGGGTGGTGTTTCAGGGTTTAGGGCAGTGCAGTGGTGTTCGGGCAGTGTAGGGGGTCGTGCTGGGGCTGGTGTTTCAGGGTTTAGGGCAGTGCAGTGGTGTTCGGGCAGTGTAGGCGGTCGTGCTGGGGCTGGTGTTTCAGGGTTTAGGGCAGTGCAGTGGTGTTCGGGCAGTGTAGGCGGTCGTGCTGGGGCTGGTGTTTCAGGGTTTAGGGCAGTGCAGTGGTGTTCGGGCAGTGTAGGGGGTCGTGCTGGGGCTGGTGTTTCAGGGTTTAGGGCAGTGCAGTGGTGCTCGGGCAGTGTAGGGGGTCGTGCTGGGGGTGGTGTTTCAGGGTTTAGGGTAGTGCAGTGGTGTTCGGGCAGTGTAGGGGGTCGTGCTGGGGCTGGTGTTTCAAGGTTTAGGGCAGTGCAGTGGTGTTCGGGCAGTGTAGGGGGTCGTGCTGGGGCTGGTGTTTCAGGGTTTTGGACAGAGCAGTGGTGTTCGGGCAGTGTAGGGGTCATGCTGGGGGTGGTGTTTCAGGGTTTAGGGCAGTGCAGTGGTGTTCGGGCAGTGTAGGGGGTCATGCTGGGGGTGGTGTTTCAGGGTTTAGGGCAGTGGTGTTCAGGCAGTGTAGGGGGTCTTGCTGGGGGTGATGTTTCAGGGTTTAGGGCAGTGCAGGGGTGTTCGGGCAGTGTAGGGGGTCGTGCTGGGGGTGGTGTTTCAGGGTTTAGGGCAGTGCAGTGGTGTTCAGGCAGTGTAGGGGTCGTGTAGGGGTGGTGTTTCAGGGTTTAGGGCAGTGCAGTGGTGTTCGGGCAGTGTAGGGGGTCGTGCTAGGGGTGGTGTTTCAGGGTTTAGGGCAGTGCAGTGGTGTTCGGGCAGTGCAGGGGGTCGTGCAGGGGCTGGTGTTTCAGGGTTTAGTGCAGTGGTGTTCAGGCAGTGTAGGGGGTCGTGCTGGGGGTAGTGTTTTAGGGTTTAGGATAGTGCAGTGGTGCTTGTGTAGGGGGTCGTGCTCGGGGTAGTGTTTTAGGGTTTAGGGTAGTGCAGTGGTGTTTGTGTAGTGTAGGGGGTCATGTTTTAGGGTAATGCAGTGGTGTTTGGGTAGTATAGGGGGTCGTGCTGGGGGTAGTGTTTTAGGATTTAGGTTAGTGCAGTTGTGTTTGGGTAGTGTAGGGGGTCGTGCTGGGGGCAGTGTTTTAGGGTAGTGCAGTGGTGTTTGTGTAGTGTAGGGGGTCGTGCTGGGGGTAGTGTTTTAGGGTTTAGGGTAGTGCAGTGGTGCTTGTGTAGTGTATGGGGTCATGCTGGGGGTAGTGTTTTAGGGTTTAGGGTAGTGCAGAGGTGTTTGTGTACTGTAGGGGGTCATGTTTTAGGGTTGTGCAGTGGTGTTTGGGTAGTGTAGGGGGTTGTGCTGGGGGTAATGTTTTAGGATTTAGGTTAGTGCAGTGGTGTTTGGGTAGTGTAGGGGGTCGTGCTGGGGGTAGTGTTTTAGGGTTTAGGGTAGTGCAGTGGTGTTTGTGTAGTGTGGGGGTCGTGCTGGGGGTAGTGTTTTAGGGTTTAGGATAGTGCAGTGATGCTTGTGTAGTTTAGGGGGTCATGCTGGGGGTAGTGTTTTAGGGTTTAGGGTAGTGCAGTGGTGTTTTTGTAGTGTAGGGGGTCATGTTTTAAGATGCAACGCTCCAATACCTGACCAGTCTGCACTACATAAAACTGCAAAAAAACTAAAAATAAAAAGTGTTTTGCACACTTTTGTCATTGGGCTATATGTGGGCTACATCTGGGTAATATTTGTGCTACATTTGGGCTCTTTTTTCACTGGTGGCCATCTTGGAAGACTTCTTTGTTATGAAGTTTCCTAATTTCCTCATTTACTGCAGTCTCCTCAGTAGGAAATGCTTTCAGTTTTTTTCTTTGATTCCATCAAGAAGGCATTCAGATGTGTCTCACATTTGCCATAAATTCTGAATGTTAGCACTCTAGTTGCTCATTAGATCACTGCAGTAAAGCTACTTCTCACCAAGGAGTTAACTGGTAGTCTGTTGCTGGTATTGAAAGTGATTGTTTCAGTCTGCATGTCAGAATTTTCTAATGAAATAGAAGAGGATTTGAGATCTCACTTTAAACATGCCCTAATTTTTCTTTCTGCAGCACTAACCATAATTTCTATTTCAAAAAGAACCCCTCATTTTGTTCCTTTTTAAATTAAATGTTTTAAGTGTTACCAGTTTATTCCAATCAAGATGGCTTCAGGTGTGCCATACTTTTGTCATAAGTAAGGCTGTTAGCGCTCTAGTTGTTCTTTAGAACACTCTGGGAAGCTGCAGTAGAACACAAAGGCATCAACTGGCAGGCTGCTCCTGTTGAAATATAACAGGAAGATATTTGAGATCACACTTGAAACATGTCCAAATTTTTCTTTCTACAGCGCTAACCATAATTTCTATGACAAAATGAACCCCCTCATTTTGTTCCTTTTTAAATTAAATGTTTTAAGTGTTACCAGTTTATTCCAATCAAGATGGCTTCAGGTGTGCCATACTTTTGTCATAAGTAAGGCTGTTAGCGCTCTAGTTGTTCTTTTAGAACACTCTGGAAGGCTGCAGTAGAACACAAAGGCATCAACTGGCAGGCTGCTCCTGTTGAAATATAACAGGAAGATATTTGAGATCACACTTGAAACATGTCCTAATTTTTCTTTCTGCAGCAGTAACCATAATTTCTATGACAAAATGAACCCCATCATTTTGTTCCTTTTTAAATTAAATGTTTTAAGTGTTACCAGTTTATTCCGATGAAGATGGCTCCAGGTGTGCCATACTTTGTCATAAGTAAGGCTGTTAGCACTCTAGTTGTTCTTTAGAACACTCTGGGAAGCTGCAGTAGAACACAAAGGAATCAACTGACAGTCTCTGCCCTTGTTGGATGTACATGTTTTACTGAGAATGTCAGACTTCATTCTCACATGACTGAGAAAGATAATGTGAATTTACAGAAAATATGCTCTCATTTTAGCTTCTGGAGCACCTTCCAAAACTGTATGGGACAAGCATGTGAAAATTGTTTTCTCTCAAACATGATTCATGATATCCCAGCAGAAGGTTTTTCACAGGGTAAAATCACCTTAGAACACACCACAATTCCTGAAATTAGTATGGTACCATCAACAAATGAATTCTAATGTAACTAAAGTTTGTTATCACCCTTTATAGTTCTCCTTTTGGTAACCTCAAAATCTTCGATTCACTACAATGCATTTCAATAGGGTACTATCATTTATATTGGTCCCAAGATGGCTGCCAGCAATTCCAGGATGAAGTGCTGACAGCCAATCAGATCTCACGATGACATGTGTGGTTAGGCTCCGCCCAGATATATATGTGTTTTTACTTTTGATTTTCTCAGCAACTACTGAACAGATTTACACCATTTAACAAAAGGGTTCTTTCTGAACCAAGAACTACCTCTTTGCCAAATTTGGTGTAATTCCGTTCAGCAGTTCGGGCTGTAGCCTTGCATAAAGTTTCCTATGGGAAATTGATTTTTGACTCTTATTTTTTAATTTCTCCATAACTACTGAGCAGATTTACACCATTTAACAAAAAGGGTTCTTTCTGAACCAAGAACTACCTCTTTGCCAAATTTGGTGTAATTCCGTTCAGCAGTTCGGGCTGTAGCCGTGTCTAAAGTTTCCTATGGGAAAATGAATGGGAAAACACGTTTTGGGACCCCCTTTTTCTCGGCCCCCGCTGACGAATCACCCCGAGACTTTCAGGGTAGGAGCGGACCGGAACGGGCCATAAAGTTTGAAAATTTCGCGAAGATTCGTCAACCGGCAAGAGAGTTATTTCAAATAGAATGTCGCGGATTTCCTATGGAAAATAGGTCCTAACTATAACTATCTACTGGCGACACGCCAGTAGATATATATATATATATATATATAAATATATATTCACTGAAAAAACCATAGGTTTCAGACACGTTATAGTTAGAAATTAGCATTTAAAAACCTTTGAAATTCACAGAAAAACCATAGGTTTTAGGGACAGTTATAGTTAGTTGGACATTTCACTCGTACAAAACCATAGAAATTCCCCGTTATAGTTAGTTCAGCTAACTATAACTCGCGCTCGCAATGCACTGCTGATGACGTCACATATTACATCACTCATGACATGGTCAGTGACATCACTGATGACATCACTGATGACATCTCAAATGACATCACTGATGACATCACTGATGACATCATCCAGTGACTGTGTGTTTCTGTAAAGTTTAAATATGTTTAATATATATAGGGAAAGGCATATTGAAGAATGAGTGGGTGTATAAGTGTCTGAATGGATGATTTAGTACGTGAGTGACTGACTCTACAAGTGAGTGATTAAATGTATCTTACTGAATGCATGGGTTAGTGACTAAACTGTGTGAATGTCTGTATCCGTCTGTCTGTTGGTTTGTAAGCGGCTGCATGAGCTTTCTGAATAGCTACATGAGTGTCTACATGGGTTATTGATTGATTGTCTGAGTATCTGTATGGGTGCCTGAGTGTTTGTGTGGGTAGGGTCTGTGTGACTCTGTGCATAGATGTGTGAGTTGGTGATTCACTGGGTGCATGGTTTCAAGAGTGCATCTGTGATGGACTGTATGGGTGGGTGAGTGTGTGTATGGGTGTGTTAGTGATTGAATGTATATCTCAGTGGTACATGTGTGAATAACTACATATGTGAAAGGCAGTATATATGTGTGTTGGAGTATATAAATGGCTATAAGTGAGAGTGTGTGATTGTGAGAGTGGCTGTATGGATGAGTGTGTACTTGTATCAGTGATTGTATAAGAGCGTAAGAATGTGCTAGTATTTGTATGAGTAAGTGAGCTGGTGTGTGTATAACTGTATAGGTGAGTAAATGGGTGTGTGATTACGTTTTTGCATGACTGACTAGGTGTGTGAGTACCTCTATGGATGAGTGGCGGTGTGTGAGTTTTTATATAGGTGTATGAGTGCATATGATAGTCCTGTACTGAGTGACTAAGTATGAGTGACTGTACGGGTGAGTGAGTGGATGTGTGTGTAGACCTAAGAATCAGTGAGTGGGTATGTAGTTTTTGGTGTTGGAGTGTCTATGGTTTTGAGAATGGCAGTCTGTAATTTAGAGTGGGTGTATCAAAAGTTATATTAGGGTGTGAGAAGATGCATGAAATTATCACATGGATGATGTCATCAGTGATGTCATTTGAGATGTCATCAGTGATGTCATCAGTGATGTCACTGACCATGTCATGAGTGATGTAATATGTGACGTCATCAGCAGTGCATTGCGGGGCGCGAGTTATAGTTAGCTGAACTAACTATAACAGGGGAATTTCTATGGTTTTGTACGAGTGAAATGTCCAACTAACTATAACTGTCCCTAAAACCTATGGTTTTTTCAGTGAATTTCAAAGGTTTTTAAATGCTAATTTCTAACTATAACGTGTCTGAAACCTATGGTTTTTTCAGTGAATTTCAAAGGTTTTTAAATGCTAATTTCTAACTATAACGTGCCTGAAACCTATGATTTTTAAGTGAATTTCAAAGGTTTTTTAAATGCTAGTTTCTAACTATGCCTACAGAGGTAGGACATGTGAAGAAAGAAGAAAAACGCACAGAAAGAAGCAAAAGATGTGCAGAAAGAACCAACAGAGGAGCAGAAAGAGGCCTTGTTGCAAAATCATCCTGTGCCCACAACTTTTTCAGACGGGTACTGGTGGTAACTGACTCTGACTAACCAGAGCCAGTGCTATGCTAAAAGACACTTAGAATACAGTGAAAACACCTACATACACTAGGGAACACTATGCGTTGGGGTACCCCTGTGATTAGCATGACCTCCTCTGCAAGTCCCTAGTACATAATAGGGCAGGGGGATTAAAACTACCTCTTAAAAGCGCTACAGGGTGCGTTTGCACAGTGGTGAAGGGAGGGGGGCCTGAGGGTGACATGTGTGCAAGCGCACCCGTGGCGCGTTTTAAGCTGCGAGATTAAGTCCCCTGAATTCCTGAGGGTCCCTGGGGCCCAACTAGCCCCCAGGTACCTACAGTTAGGACCACAGAGCTGAGTTGCAGAGAGGCGTTCCGAGGCCACGCACCTTTTTCACCTCTCTGCAACGCAACTCTGTTGTGCTTACTGAAGGTACCTGGTGGGCTAGTTGGCCCCAGGGTCCCTCAGGATTCAAAGGGAGTTAATTCCCCAACTTAAAACGCACCACAGGGCGTGTTTGCGCACATGTCACCTGAGGCCCCGCCCCTCCCTTCACCACTGTGCAAACGCGCCCCGTGGTGCGTTTTAAGTTGGGGATTAGGTCACCTTGAATCCTGAGGGTCCCTGGGGCACAACTAGCATACTAGGTACTTCCAGTAATCACCACAGGCCTGCGTTGCAACGCCTGTAACAAATTGTGCAGTTGTGTTTAGGTAGTGAAGAGGGTCGTGCTGGGGGTAGTGTTTTAGGGTTTAGGGTAGTGCAGTGGTGTTTGTGTAGTGTAGGAGGTCATGCTGGGGGTAGATTTAGGGTTTAGGGTAGTGCAGTGGTGTTTGGGTAGTGTAGGGAGTCGTGCTGGGGGAGTGTTTTAGGGTTTAGGGTAGTGCAGTAGTGTTTGGGTAGTGTAGGGGGTCGTGCTGGGGGTAGTGTTTTAGGGTTTAGGGTAGTGCAGTGGTGTTTGGGTAGTGTAGGGGTTGTGCTGGGGTAGTGATTTAGGGTAGTGCAGTGGTGTTTGGGTAGTGTAGGGGTACTGCTGGGGTAGTGTTTTAGGGTTTAGGTTAGTGCAGTGGTGTTTGGGTAGTGCAGGGGTACTGCTGGGGGTAGTGTTTTAGTGTTTAGGGTAGTGCAGTGGTGTTTGTGTAGTGTAGGGGGTAGTGTTTTAGGGTTTAGGGTAGTACAGTGGTGTTTGTGTAGTGTACGAGGTCGTGTTTTAGGGTTTAGGGTAGTGCAGTGGTCTTTGGGTAGTGTAGGGAGTCGTGCGGGGGTAGTGTTTTAGGGTTTAGGGTAGTGTAGGGGGTCATGCGGGGTAGTGTTTTAGGGATTAGGGTAGTGCATTGGTGTTTGGGTAGTGTAGGGGTCATGCGGGGGGTAGTGTTTTAGGGTTTAGGGCAGTGCAGTGGTGTTTTGGGTAGTGTAGGGGGTCGTGCTGGGGAGTGTTTTAGGGTTTAGGGCAGTGCAGTGGTGTTCGGGTAGTGTAGGGGGTCGTGCTGGGGGAGTGTTTTAGGGTTTAGGGCAGTGCAGTGGTGTTCGGGTAGTGTAGGGGTCGTGCTGGGGGAGTGTTTGAGGGTTTAGAGGCAGTGCAGTCGTGTTCGGGTAGTGTAGGGGGTTGTGCTGGGGTAGTATTTTAGGGTGTAGGGTAGTGCAGTGGTGTTCGGGTAGTGTAGGGGTCGTGCTGGGGGTAGTGTTCTAGGGTTTAGGGCAGTGCAGTGGTGTTTGGGCAGTGTAGGGGGTAATGCTGGGGTGGTGTTTTAGGGTTTAGGGCAATGCAGTGGTGTTCGGGCAGTGTAGGGGGTCGTGCTGGGGGTGGTGTTTCAGGGTTTAGGGCAGTGCAGTGGTGTTCGGGCAGTGTAGGGGGTGGTGTTTCAGGGTTTAGGGCAGTGCAGTGGTGTTCGGGCAGTGTAGGGTGTCGTGCAGGGGTGGTGTTTCAGGGTTTAGGGCAGTGGTGTTCGGGCAGTGTAGGGGGTCATGCTGGGGGTGGTGTTTCAGGGTTTGGGGCAGTGCAGTGGTGTTTGAGCAGTAAAGGGGTCGTGCTGGGGTGGTGTTTCAGGGTTTAGGGCAGTGCAGTGGTGTTCGGGCAGTGTAGGGGGCGGTGCAGGGGGTGGTGTTTCAGGGTTTAGGGCAGTGCAGTGGTGTTCGGGCAGTGTAGGGGGCTGCAGGGGGTGGTGTTTCAGGGTTTAGGGGCAGTGCAGTGGTGTTCGGGCAGTGTAGGGGGTCATGCAGGGGGTGGTGTTTCAGGGTTTAGGGCAGTGCAGTGGTGTTTGGGCAGTGTAGGGGGTCGTGCTGGGGCTGGTGTTTCAGGGTTTAGGGCAGTACAGTGGTGTTCGGGCAGTGTAGGGGGTCGTGCTGGGGCTGGTGTTTCAGGGTTTAGGGCAGTGCAGTGGTGTTCGGGCAGTGTAGGGGTTGTGCTGGGGCTGGTGTTTCAGGGTTTAGGGCAGTGCAGTGGTGTTCGGGCAGTGTAGGTGGTCGTGCTGGGGCTGGTGTTTCAGGGTTTAGGGCAGTGCAGTGGTGTTCGGGTAGTGTAGGGGGTCGTGCTGGGGGTAGTGTTTTAGGGTTTAGGGTAGTGCAGTGGTGTTTGGGTAGTGTAGGGGTTGTGCTGGGGTAGTGATTTAGGGTAGTGCAGTGGTGTTTGGCTAGTGTAGGGGTACTGCTGGGGGTAGTGTTTTAGGGTTTAGGTTAGTGCAGTGGTGTTTGGGTAGTGTAGGGGTACTGCTGGGGGTAGTGTTTTAGTGTTTAGGGTAGTGCAGTGGTGTTTGTGTAGTGTAGGGGTAGTGTTTTAGGGTTTAGGGTAGTGCAGTGGTGTTTGTGTAGTGTACGAGGTCGTGTTTTAGGGTTTAGGGTAGTGCAGTGGTCTTTGGGTAGTGTAGGGAGTCGTTGCGGGGGTAGTGTTTTAGGGTTTAGGGTAGTGTAGAGGGTCATGCGGGGGTAGTGTTTTAGGGATTAGGGTAGTGCATTGGTGTTTGGGTAGTGTAGGGGTCATGCGGGGGTAGTGTTTTAGGGTTTAGGGCAGTGCAGTGGTGTTTGGGTAGTGTAGGGGGTCGTGCTGGGGGAGTGTTTTAGGGTTAAGGGCAGTGCAGTGGTGTTCGGGTAGTGTAGGGGTCGTGCTGGGGGAGTGTTTTAGGGTTTAGGGCAGTGCAGTGGTGTTCGGGTAGTGTAGGGGGTCGTGCTGGGGAGTGTTTGAGGGTTTAGGGCAGTGCAGTCGTGTTCGGGTAGTGTAGGGGGTTGTGCTGGGGGTAGTATTTTAGGGTGTAGGAGTAGTGCAGTGGTGTTCGGGTAGTGTAGGGGGTCGTGCTGGGGGTAGTGTTCTAGGGTTTAGGGCAGTGCAGTGGTGTTTGGGCAGTGTAGGGGGTAATGCTGGGGGTGGTGTTTTAGGGTTTAGGGCAATGCAGTGGTGTTCGGGCAGTGTAGGGGGTCGTGCTGGGGGTGGTGTTTCAGGGTTTAGGGCAGTGCAGTGGTGTTCGGGCAGTGTAGGGGTTGGTGTTTCAGGGTTTAGGGCAGTGCAGTGGTGTTCGGGCAGTGTAGGGGGTCGTGCAGGGGTGGTGTTTCAGGGTTTAGGGCAGTGGTGTTCGGGCAGTGTAGGGGGTCATGCTGGGGTGGTGTTTCAGGGTTTGGGGCAGTGCAGTGGTGTTTGAGCAGTAAAGGGGTCGTGCTGGGGGTGGTGTTTCAGGGTTTAGGGCAGTGCAGTGGTGTTCGGGCAGTGTAGGGGCGGTGCAGGGGTGGTGTTTCAGGGTTTAGGGCAGTGCAGTGGTGTTCGGGCAGTGTAGGGGGTGCTGCAGGGGGTGGTGTTTCAGGGTTTAGGGCAGTGCAGTGGTGTTCGGGCAGTGTAGGGGTCATGCAGGGGGTGGTGTTTCAGGGTTTAGGGCAGTGCAGTGGTGTTTGGGCAGTGTAGGGGGTCGTGCTGGGGCTGGTGTTTCAGGGTTTAGGGCAGTGCAGTGGTGTTCGGGCAGTGTAGGGGTGGTGCTGGGGGTGGTGTTTCAGGGTTTAGGGCAGTGCAGTGGTGTTTGGGTAGTGTAGGGGGTCATGCTGGGGCTAGTGTTTCAGGATTTAGGGCAGAGCAATGGTGTTCAGGCAGTGTAGGGGGTTTTGCTGGAGGTGGTGTTTCAGGGTAGTGCAGTGGTGTTCATGCAGTGTAGGGGTGGTGTTTCAGGGTTTAGGGCAGTGGTGTTCGGGCAGTGTAGGGGGTCATGCTGGGGTAGTGTTTCAGGGTTTAGGGCAGTGCAGTGGTGTTCGGGCAGTGTAGGGGTCGTGCTGGGGGTGGTGTTTCAGGGTTTAGGGCAGTGCAGTGGTGTTCCGTCAGTGTAGGAGGTCGTGCAGGGGGTGGTGTTTCAGGGTTTAGGGCAGTGCAGTGGTGTTCGGGCAGTGTAGGGGGTCATGCTGGGGTGGTGTTTCAGGGTTTAGGGCAGTGCAGTGGTGTTTGGGCAGTGTAGGGTGTCGTGCTGAGGGGTGGTGTTTCAGGGTTTAGGGCAGTGCAGTGGTGTTCGGGCAGTGTAGGGGGTCGTGCAGGGGGTGGTGTTTCAGGGTTTAGGGCAGTGCAGTGGTGTTTGGGCAGTGTAGGGGGTGCGTGCAGGGGGTGGTGTTTCAGGGTTTAGGGCAGTGCAGTGGTGTTCGGCCAGTGTAGGTGGTCTTGCTGGGGGTGGTGTTTCAGGCTTTAGTGCAGTGGTGTTCTGGCAGTGTAGGGGGTCATGCTGGGGGTGGTGTTTCAGGGTTTAGGGCAGTGCAGTGGTTTTCGGGCAGTGTAGGCGGTCGTGCTGGGGCTGGTGTTTCAGGGTTTAGGGCAGTGCAGTGGTGTTCGGGCAGTGTGCGGGGTTGTGCTGGGGCTGGTGTTTCAGGATTTAGGGCAGTGCAGTGGTGTTCGGGCAGTGTAGGGGGTCGTGCTGGGGGTGGTGTTTCAGGGTTTAGGGCAGTGCAGTTGTGTTCGGGCAGTGTAGGGGTGGTGCTGGGGCTGGTGTTTCATGGTTTAGGACAGTGCAGTGGTGTTCGGGCAGTGTAGGGAGTCGTGCTGGGGTGGTGTTTCAGGGTTTAGGGCAGTGCAGTGGTATTCGGGCAGTGTAGGGGGTCATGCTGGGGGTGGTGTTTCAGGGTTTAGGGCAGTGCAGTGGTGTACGGGCAGTTAGGGGTCTTGCTGGGGGTGGTGTTTCAGGGTTTAGGGCAGTGGTGTTCGGGCAGTGTAGGGGGTCTTGCTGGGGGTAGCGTTTCGGGATTTAGGGCAGTGCAGTGGTGTTCGTGCAGTGTAGGGGTCGTGCTGGGGGTGGTGTTTCAGGGTTTAGGGCAGTGCAGTAGTGTTCAGGCAGTGTAGGGGATCATGCAGGGGTGGTGTTTCAGGGTTTAGGGCAGTGCAGTGGTGTTCGGGCAGTGTAGGGGGTCGTGCTGGGGTGGTGTTTCAGGGTTTTGGGCAGTGCAGTGGTGTTCGAGGCAGTGTAGGGGGTCTTGCTGGGGCTGGTGTTTCAGGAGTCTAGGGCAGTGCAGTGGTGTTCGGGCAGTGTAGGGGTCTTGCTGGGGCTGGTGTTTCAGGGTTTAGGGCAGTGCAGTGGTGTTCGGGCAGTGTAGGGGTCGTGCTGGGGTGGTGTTTCAGGGTTTAGAGGCAGTGCAGTGGTGTTTGGGCAGTGTAGGGGGTCATGCTGGGGCTAGTGTTTCAGGATTTAGGGCAGAGCAATGGTGTTCAGGCAGTGTAGGGGGTTTTCTGGAGGTGGTGTTTCAGGGTAGGACAGTGGTGTTCGTGCAGTGTAGGGGGTGGTGTTTCAGGGTTTAGGGCAGTGGTGTTCAGGCAGTGTAGGGGGTCTTGCTGGGGTTGATGTTTCAGGGTTTAGGGCAGTGCAGTGGTGTTCGGGCAGTGTAGGAGGTCGTGCTGGGGGTGGTGTTTCAGGGTTTAGGGCAGTGCAGTGGTGTTCCGGCAGTGTAGGAGGTCGTGCAGGGGTGGTGTTTCAGGGTTTAGGGCAGTGCAGTGGTGTTCGGGCAGTGTAGGGGTCGTGCTGGGGGTGGTATTTCAGGGTTTAGGGCAGTGCAGTGGTGTTCGGGCAGTGTAGGAGTGTCGTGCTGAGGGGTGGTGTTTCAGGGTTTAGGGCAGTGCAGTGGTGTTCGGGCAGTGTAGGGGTCGTGCAGGGGGTGGTGTTTCCAGGGTTTAGGACAGTGCAGTGGTGTTTGGGCAGTGTAGAGGGTCGTGCGAGGGGTGGTGTTTCAGGGTTTAGGAGCAGTGCAGTGGTGTTTGGCCAGTGTAGGTGGTCTTGCTGGGGGTGGTGTTTCAGGCTTTGGTGCAGTGGTGTTCGGGCAGTGTAGGGGTCATGCTGGGGGTGGTGTTTCAGGGTTTAGGGCAGTGCAGTGGTGTTCGGGCAGTTTAGGGGTCTTGCTGGGGCTGGTGTTTCAGGGTTTAGGGCAGTGCAGTGGTTTTCGGGCAGTGTAGGGGGTCGTGCTGGGGCTGGTGTTTGAGGGTTTAGGGTAGTGCAGTGGTGTTTGGGCAGTGTAGGGGGTCGTGCTGGGGCTGGTGTTTCAGGGTTTAGGGCAGTGCAGTGGTTTTCGGGCAGTGTAGGCAGTTGTGCTGGGGCT